>VXBT01007655.1:66373-408597 GCA_013400235.1 Oriolus oriolus
TTTTTTGTTCCTTTCATTTATTTTCTTTTCTTTTTTTCTAGATTAATAGTAGAACAAAGATTGACAGAAAACTTAGGCTTGAAGAAAACTTAGGCTCAGTTCAGGAAAATAACCTAGTTGCATGAAAGGACTTTGAGATATACCTGGCAAAAGGAATTTCCTTGATGATATAAAGTCACTGTCACAGGATCATTTGCAGGTGTGTTTGGGTTAAATGTGGCCAGAATGGTACTTCACCTAAGGGATTATGAACTCTTAGACTTGTCTTTCCCAGCTGCGTAGAACTGATCCCATATTAAAGGACTGCACATAGTTCATCATGGATGCAGCTAAGAGTCTAGGCCTATAAATCTAATCTTTCTAATCAGTTAATCTGATAAATGTCCTTGCTGGAAGTGCAGGAGAATGCTGGTTGGAAGGAAAGAGTTGGAATTCTTTTAAAGCCTACTTGCCTCATGATCACCATTATTTTAAAGTATGATACAGCCAACAATTGCACAGGATATGTAGTTCATAGGCCACATCTTAATCTCAGTTTATCCCTGCTAGGAAAGGGAAAGAAAGTCATTAATCCTTGACTGTATTTATGTGCATAGTACTCCACAATAATAATGCAAGCCTGCTCACCATTATTCTAACATTGCTAATTGGGAGGAGTTCAGCAGACGTGTCTGGTATTCTCTGAGGTCCAGCTGGTATCCAATTTCCAGCAGAATTTGCTGAGAAACATGAAGGTCAAGTAACTTCCCCAAGGTTACACCCTAAATGGCTCAGTTGGGATTAGGACCCAGATTGGCCTTGCTCCTAATCTTTGGCCTAATTAATCACTGTAGTCTCTTTCTGCAAATACCAAACAGGTTCATCTTTGTAGTTTCACCAACAAAGTGTTACGGGCAAACTCACTTAATTCGGGGGAATAGATTTCAAGAGAAGGGAAATAATGAAATAGCAGTGGCAAAGCTAACTTGTAACTGAAATGGGAAACAGTTGGGACTGGATTTTGCCTATGGGAGATACTATTGCAATGGCTGTGTTGTACTTCTCTTCTTGATCTCTTATGTCTCAAAACTGTGCACATCCAGCCACTCTCCCTTATCAATTGTCAGTATGTATGCTACTGACAGCATGATATTCGCTGAAATTTTTGGACTCTGTATTTACTTACCTTTATTATAACTCAAGGAAATTGGCTGACTGGAAATGCAGAAACAGTAACAAGGTGGCTGTCACATGGTTTATTTGTCCCTTTGTAAAACTCTCTGTGATGTAAATACTGCAGCATTTTGGATACAAAACTGTTATAATGCAGTTGTTTTACTCATCTCTTGCGTGGCATGGAGTACTCTAAGAGGAAAATCAGCAACCAGAGTTTTAGATGGGATGAAGAAACCCCCTGATTTTCTCTACCTCTAACTGAAACCCATGGTCAGTATTATGGAGCATGAAACAGTTTATAGTGCCAGCTGGTTTTAATTAAAGGCTTAGTTTCTCCAACACAAAGACACTTCATTACAAACCAGTGAACATGTTCACTCCAGCATTCTGCCTGTTTCTGTAAATAGGAATGGGTACAATGTACAAGTCTGGAGAACTGCTTGGAAAGCCTTGTGAGGCACAGGACTAAAATAATAGCCAACACATCTCACATGGATTAAGGAGCCAGAAAAACAAAAATGTCTTTATTTCGCCTGTTGCTAAACTACATCATCACAGTGTAACTGATCTCCTGCCATTAGGCAGTGAAATCCAAAGCCACGGAGCACAATTAAAAGGCAACCCGACACCTGCAGTCTCCAATACACCTTTTGAAATAGGTAGGAAGAGAATATGCATCTTATCAAGGGGTTGAGGATGAGATATGAAGGATTATCCATGGCAGGTTCCTACTTCAGTGTTAGTCCAGTACCATGTAGCCTGGGCTCTTACATAAAGGGAGTTCAATCTCTACCTCCACTCTTCAAAATTACTACTTGATATTAGTAATCTCAGCAAAAGTGCCAAAGATTAATGAATATGGAAGTGGGACTCATTTGCAGTGTGATAACAGATGATTAAATGCAATTACATAGTTGTGGGGCTATGCAGAAAAACCCTCTTGTGCTGCTGCCTTTGTCAGACCTGGAGTGCAGCAGAGGATCTGCTAGCCTAAGATTCAAGATGCAAGATGACACAAAAATTAAGAATTGAAAACTATATTAAACCAACAGATTGCTAGATCTGTTAGCCTAAGATTAGTAATTTAAAATAGATTTGAAACCTTGTAGGGAGCCAATGAAACAGATCAAAATTAGATAAACTGGGAAAGGTTTCTGCCAATGTCTAACTTGATACCATGATGAGACATTTTTGAAGCAATTTCTAGAAGATCCAGATAAAATTCAATGTGTGGTGATATAACTAAGGTACAAAAAAGTACAAAGGTATGTGAGGAGAAGAAAGGAATTTAGTTTCCCATTATATTCATGGTTGGTATGTATTTTATTAAGAGAGGTTTATCAGAGTGACTGGAATGGAAGTTATTGTTCAAGCAGCAGAGGGTAAACAAGTCCTGTCCTATTATGCATGGAAATATTTCTGCAATTTCCACAGAATTCAACAGGAAGCAAACGTTCATATCTGAATGTTGTTTACTTCTCCCATTTGAATTTGATATGAAGTGTATGTGTATATCTCCAGTTAAAATGCAGAAAGTCCCGTCAATATTCATGAGAAAAAGACGTTGTATGAGAAATGTTACCTAGTTTTGGAAAAAGAAACTCAAGAATTTCCTAACTGATACCAAAGAATATACAAAGCTGTTGGTCTGTTGAGAAAAACAAATAAATAAATAACTAATTCTTTAGGACCCTCATGAGTGCACACCTTCTCTCCAACTGATGGATACAATGAAGCTGAGAGGGTAAACAGCCTGACCTGAAGTGTGCAGGTGCGGACATGTGCATCTAGATGGTAAAAAGTCATGAGAGGGCTCTACTGACAGATTCTCATAACTGTTAGAAATGCAAAAATGGACAGAAGTTATAGTATTATAAAATATATAATGCCATGTCTTATGTTGTGGCATAGAATGACTTGTTGGTTTAGATATTTCCGTTTATCTGCACCTTCCAAAAGGGAAATTAGTACCCGCCTTGCTAAAGACTACCAGCCCAGTATTCAGGATGTATTTTGCAATGTTGCATCAGGACAGTATGTGCAATAGTGTGTGGTTTCCAGTTTGTTTGCTACCAAGAGTAAAATATTCCTCATTTTGAGAAAGACTTGAGATTAATCTTGCTTTCTTAGCATTTATGTGCACTAACAGATTATTGGAGTTTGCTTTGATTCAAACTTTTCTGGGTTTGCCAGTCTCTCTTGTCGCATCTGGGCAATTGTGATCCAGCTCACTGCTCACGTGTTACTTCACTACCAATAAAAAGTGTTGGGGTCATGAATATCTGGTGATGAAGAAGATGCTCGTGTGACTCAAGGCACCCTGCTAGCTCAGCTGTCACTGAAAGCTGTGAAGTCAAGGTATCTCCCACAGTCAGCTCAGGCACCTCTTTCTTAGTCATCTGGCCATAACTAATTCCCCAAAGGGTAATGGCCTCACCTCTGAGAGGCTTGTATAGCCTGTCTCAGTGTATGCAAAATAGGGCCAGATACTCTGGGAAGCTTAATGCCTTTTAGTTATAATTGTGCTCTAGAATCTTACTCCTGAGTGTTACTTTCTGTCTAAAATCCTGATCCAATTTTCTGCTTTCTACACCTTGTCCTAGTTCCTCCTACTGAGTGCTAGATCCTAATCCTGCCCTTCATCTGTTCAGCCTTGGTTCCTAGATCTTGCCTCTTTCATTTCCAGTTCCAGTTTCTGCTTTAAATTAGCTTGCCTGAACTTGTTTCAGCGTGGACTGCTCATGATGCTGAAGACACTTGCAAACATTGAGACTAAAATACAATGAGCCAAATCTGATCTTTACTTAATGCAAACTTTAGTTTTCATGAGATTAAAACATTTTCCAAGGACAGTGACATTACTACAGTTTAATCAAGAAATAAGATCTGTAGAAATTCTAGTTCAAGCTACTCACAAAGGTGAATCACATCTTTCAGCAGATTATCAGTAACTGATTTACATTAACCATAAATACAGTGATAAACCTTTAAAAAATTTTGTTTACACATTTCTAAGAGTGTTTCTTTCTTTTGCTGTCTGCCAACACTCCTCCATTACCAAATTGTAACAATAAAATAGTCTCTTACTCATTTCACATATTGTGAAGGCAGAGATGCTTTCTCCACAAGTTTCCAAAGAAGACTCAGTAAGTTCCTAAGAATGTTTTCCCACTTGTACAACAGACCCTTTGTATGCAAGTGATCAGAAACTGTACTTGAAAAAGCTATGCTGAGAATAAAAGGATGTAGGATATTCATTATAACAGGGCCTCTTAACTGGATGTGTCCATCTGGCAGCTGTATTAAAATAATTATTAGACTCTGATGTACAGAGTCTATTTAGCAGAGCATCATTTGGCCAAAAGCAGATTCCAACAAAGCTGTAGAAGAGGATGGCAAATGCTGCTATTTCCCCAGCTGGCTTGAGAAACTTACTGTCATCAAATCTTGGCATGGCTCTATTTCAGCCTTCTTTCTGCAGAAAGAGAAACGAATTAAAATTCTTGTTAGACTGAATGCTGTAGTTGTTTTCATTTGAACTTTTATTCCTGAAGTTTTAACAATTATGGTTCAGATAGCTCCAAGACTGATCTGTGCCATGAAATCCATAAAGAAAACGAAGTTGTTGACTTCTTTCACTGTTGCAATATTGCTCTAGATGTGCAGGTGAAGATATGAAAAGAGTTCATAGATATTCTGATATTAATAATGATACCTTTAGCTGTCATCATTAAGGCTGTTATAAGATAATATATCTTGAAAAGGAAGCCTTAACATTATGCTTTCCTGTTTTGACCTAAACAAAAGTAGGCTACTTACTGTAAGAAATACAGAGTCAAAATTACAGTGACATATAGGCAACCATGCATTGCTAGATACTTCATCGTCAACACCAACAATGTAGGGTATCAGGAACCACTTAAAAAGGCAATTTTCTTATTTTCACACTGTACTGATGTTGCATCTTAGAAATATGGAGCCTCTCTTACAGCCCTACAGCTTATTCATATGAGCATTGTTTGAAGTACACTGTACTTTGTGAAAGAAATGACCTCTGCCTAGCCAATGTATTATTTATTCTAGTGACAAGCACAGTTTGGAGATTTTTGTAAGCAGATCAGTGTAAAATACTAGACTTGAAGAATGAACTCAAAGGCTCCACCAAAAGGCTTTTATGTAAGAATTCATCAGTAAAATGTTTAATACAGAAAGTCAAGTTAGCACCTTTAAAGAGTGAAGTGGCATGGAACAGAAAAGAATGGATGTATTTTCTTTGAACCCTCCATTTGTACTGTGCTGTTTACCGGTACGATTACACTTTCTGTTTACAGTCACTACAGGAATTTGAAAAAACCAGCTAGCAGTAAGATTACTTGACTCAGACTTATTGTTACTATCACAAACAATATTTTCTAACTCCTGTGAACCTGATATTCTTAAAAAGAAATAGAATCTTAATTCTTTCTTGCTTATCATTCAAAGACTCTCCTGCTGGGTAGTTTGCCTACAAGGCTAAATAAAACCTGTCATTTCCTAAACATAATTTTCCTACATCTAAGTATGTTTAGCCCCAGGTTCCTTCCTCCACGAATTTCCAGCCTCTGCTACCTGTAAAATTGCCCACCCAGCTGTACCATGAAGACATATTTTTTTATACATTTTTCATGGATATATTCAGAACTTCCTGTCTTCTGGAGAAACAGATAATCATTGCAGCTGTTCTGATGATAATGAGTAGCAGCTGTAGCTGCTAAGCAGTACATAAGAATATGGTTTATGATCTCATTACATACAAGCCAGGAAGAAATATCAATTAATTATATTTTATAAAGTATATATTTAATATATTTATTAAATGCTGAAATAGAAAAATGCACAAGATTAAGTTTTATTTACTGTCACTAAAAGCCACAAAGTGATTCAGAATTTTATCTGCTATAATTATGGAATGATTTAGCCCACATCATAAGAAAAACTACCAGAAACAGGAACTCTTCCAGAAAACCTGTACAGCCAATAGATGAGCACTCAGAATTTCAAACCACTGGAGAAAAAACAAAATGAATTTGCATCTGTAAGAACAGACTTGTGGAGGTTTCTGCATTAACACTCTTTATGAAATATGTGCGAAAGAGTGTCGAATTGTCTCAGAATTGTCAGTAGAGAAGATTATAGAAGAAAATGAACAGTAGCAAAGTCAGTATGGTCACAGCTAGGACTTTTAGTGCAATAAAGAATGAGATGGCTGCATGATTATGCCTGAGATGTAATTTTTTACTTAAAAGTGATGTTTTAATTGAAAGAATAGAAGAAGGCATATGGGACACCAATTTTTTACAGGATTTATGAGTTAAATGAAAGAGCTATTTACTATTAACTCTTATGTCCTTACAGAGCAAAGTCATAGAGACACTAATAAAAGCATAGAATACATGAATATCTTGATTTACTGTATAGTATTTTGTAAACTTTATTAGTTTAAATTCATGTTAGATTGAACAAAAAATGTGAGAGAACCAAGACTAAAAGTTGTCATAGATAAAAAACTTTGTGAGATTTGGCTATCACACGTTCCAACACGGTGAGTAATCACAAACATGAAAATCTAACTGAAACTATGTTTTCACTTTAAGCCAGGTATTTCCACTTTTTTGTAACTCAAATACGGAACATGCTAGCAGCAACGCTTTATTACATCTAACTGAGGAAGAACCTCTTTCCCATCTGTGACCGAATTCAGTGATTTCAGGCAAATTCATGAGCAACTTCACTTTAAAAAGAAGTGGTTTTCCTTAGAAAATGAGTTCATAGAATCATTTGGTTATTCATGGTTGGTGTTTGCCTCAGCATATACTTTTGAAAACACTTTTTTTTTCCCCCTCAGTGTTTCTGAGGAAATACTTCCAAGAGTCCCAATTATTTGGTGTGCATTAATTTCTGATGTAAATGATTTCTGATAGTCCAGCAGATTATTAAATAAATCGTTCCAATACATCCTGCTACCCATAAATAAACCGGATGTTTATTTTTGTACTCCTGTTGTTTGTGAAACAGGCATATACTAGAGGAAAGCATTAAATTCTCAATTTTAAAACATCATAAATATAGAACTAATAGCAACTCTAATAAAAATCACAATTTAAAAGCTACTTATTTGTACCTAATTGCCCTACCAGTTCATAATAGACTAATGCTAATGAGACATGTAGTGGGAAGCCCTGCCATCGTTTCTAGTTCAGATGCACAGAATAATGTGATGTAATGCACACTGGGACAGTAAAAATACCCTTAAAGCTTCCAAAATACTACACAGCTTACATATTTTTTTTGACACAATAGTCAATGCTCAGCAAAAAAACCCCCACCAAACCCAAACCCACCAAACCCAAAACTTACTGCAGATGTCAAAGCAATTTTTTTTTTTTGGTGAAAAGTAAAAACTGTTATGGGATATTGTGTTTTGCAGAACACAGCTTGTCTTGTGATTGAACATCATTTTCGCAGGATGTCCCAAAGAAAAGTGGACCAAATTCAATTTACCTCCTGAAAAAGACTGAAGGACTAGAATATTACATGGATTCAGTCCTTGCTTTAAGAATTTGGAAATTTAACAGAAATCATGTTCTACGTATAAAATAAAAGTACTTAAAAATATGTAAGTTTGCTCATGTCACAATTCATGACACATGAGGTTCAACTGCCAGCATCAGGATAATTCCTGGACCACTTTGGAAGGCTTTGGTCTTCATTGGATTTCCTTGATGGCTTACAGTTTACTTTCTACTCTGAGCATGGTAAAAAGGCATTTTTTGGCCTTCTTTGGTCCTCTCTTCAGTAGCAAGGCAGCCTCTCATGTTGTAGTTTTTAAGGGGCTCCGGGTATTCCTGAACATGGGAAGGTTGTAGACTACTGCTATTAATGAGAAACTTTTGGGAGCATTTTTGCAGATGCTTACTCTCCTGACTAATGGGCTCTTTCATTAATTTTGGGAGAAGCTACTATACAATGTCAATGGTTTTGGTGGGGTTGCCCATTGCTGTACTTTTTTACTGGATTGCTACCTTTTTTCTTCCATATATTCCTACACAGATCTTAATCCCAGTAGAAATTTATTGTTAAGTGGTGTGTTTTGAGGTAATATTTTTTGATTCCTTGAGGAATGAAGAATCTCAATGGATATGATAAATTAGGCATCAGCCTTTCTTCTTCCATTCTTATCTCCTGTTGGTGTTATTCCACACGGGTTTTTCTGTCTTGTCCTTGGCACTGATATGTGTTCTAAATTTGAATTACGAAGTAATAAAATACACATAAATTATTTGTTCCCATTTTACATGTAAATTTGTTGGGATTAATAGTTGACAATATGATGTATATATTAATTTTGCATTAGGAATACTGGCATTCTAACATAAATTTGATACTGTAGCTGCTTGTTAGACTGATGATTTTCATGCATCATTCTTTTCTGTTATCTTTTCTGACTTAGGGTTTCAGACAAAACTATGCTGTTTTTCTTTCTTTTTCTTCAGTTGTAGTTAAGTTTTCAGATCCTTTAAAACCCTGTGGAAATGTATGTACAATACCCTCTTTCTACTTAGAAAAATGTAATGAATTATAAACCAGAAGAATACATTTCTCTGCTTGCTTTTGGAACAGACTGATCCATCTGGGTGTAGTAGAACCATCAATTATATAATTCTTTCCTTGAAGATATTCTTTAGCGCCAAGGAACCCACCCCAAAATGGCTTCTATTAATTTTCTTTTACAGTCTAGGACACAAGGGTAGTAAGTGATGGCAGCTGGAACAAGAAATTAATAATATGTTCATGTTGAATGTATCCTTAGTATATGCATGCACACTCAAAGACATCAACACTCCTGGTTCTCATATTTAATCATGAGTAAATACTGCACTTATTAAACTTCATTGCAACCAGTAATATGTCACAAGTTTTGTGGAGAAAAGTTTAGCTGAATTGCTCGGCTAAACTGTTCATTAGATAGGTTTCCCAATGAAAAAAGCTCAAGCTTTCTCCTCTTTGCTTTTGATTTTTGATCACTGTTTCGTAAGTGGAGAGAGGATTTCCCTTTCAATGACCTCTTCATTCACAATTCATCTTTACAGTCTATTTCCGTCATGGGCATTCGCCCTTTTCTGGCCATGGTGCAGCTGAATTTCCTACTTCTCACATACCTTCATACTCCTTGGTGAACTTACTCTGGGTGGTCTTCCGTGTGCATTAAACTTGGCACAAACATGAAGAGCACACTCCTACCAAGAAGCACTGTTTAGGCCACTCCTAAGCAGAAACTCTACTGTGTCTCTAACAAGACAAGCACTTTGTAGTGATTATCAGCTTTCATTTTTGTGTTATTTTGAGTATATTAAAACAAATTACCTAATGCATATATATTGTCCTAGATGCTTTAACTGCTGACATCTTCTACAGACAGCCCTTATATATTGTGTCTACTGTTGTGTCTATGCAGGTCGGCGAACCCATGTCTAGAGTGCGCCACAAACAGCCCGGGTCAGGCCTTTGCTTATGAGTGTTTTGTGAGGGGCAGCAGCTCTCCCTGCCCAGTGCCACTGGCGGCCATTGACCCAAACACGCCCTTGGCTGCACGGGAGCGCAGAGCCACTCAAGGTAACGACGGGCGGAGCGACGTTCCCGTGGCCGTGCCATGTGCCCTAGGCCTACATCCAAGGACTAGACAGAGGAAGGGAAAGAGGATGAGAACGACGAAGGCAGCGGAGCCTGCCGGTGCCGCTCCGCCCCCCGCCCGCCTTGGACCTCGTCGGCCGCCGTCCTCCCTCCCTCTCAGGTGAACGCGTATCCCTCCGCCGCGGCCGCCCCTCGGCCGGGCTCGCACCCGGCAGTCCCCGGATGGAAACTGTGATGGCGGCCGGCAGCGCCTCGCCGGGCGGTGGCGGTACCCGAGGTAACTCCGCGGAGGGCGTTGGGCGGGGAGCAGGAGGGCCCCGCGTGGAGCGGGAGGGACGGCCCGGCGCAGCTCGGAGCGGAGCGGGCAGAGGGCGCGAGCGGCTACCGCGGTGCCCCGTGTTGAGGGTGAGACATTAAATAGTCCGCGCCTGGCGGCCCCGGGAGGTTCGCGGGGCAGCCGGGGCTGGCGGTGGGAGGACCGCGGGGCGCGCCCGGGGCGGCGGGACCGGGCAGAAATGTGGCCTCGTGTGCTGCTGCTCCTGCCGGTACCGAGGTGGCACCGTATCCCTCCGCCGGGCTACGCGCCGAGAGTCGCGGCCGCCCCGGGGCCGTGCGGGCGCCCCAGGCGGGCGAAGGCGGCGCTGCCGCGGGGCTCCCGAGGAGGAGCCGGGGGAGGGACGCGCCTCGCTCTCCCCTACCCCGATGTTGAGCAGCGCTCGCTGCTGTGCCCGCAGTCACACGGAGCCCGCCGCGCAACCCTGAGCCGGTGGCAGCGCGGGGTCTCCGTCGTCCCCCGCCCCGCGCTTTGTCCCGGCGCTTATCGGCCTGTGCAGCCCCTGGCCGGCTCCCAGCCAGCCCCGGCAGCGCCCGCGGCACCGCTGCTCCTCTGGCAGCCCCGGGCGGGCGGGCGGAGGCAGTGTCAGCGTTCAGCTGCCGTGTTCGTAAGTGGCAAGTTCGCCCTGTAGCACGGGCTGTCCGTGTGTGTGAGCTCTGAGAGTGCTTCGGTGGTTTATTTTCATTTTACTTATGCAAAAGCACCGTTGTGCTGGTCAGGTTGTATCTGACTGCTCCAGCTCTACGGGTTTCTTAAGATCTAGTTGTGTAAGTTCCTGCATGTGTCCAGGTCTTGGGAGAGGTTAAGGCACCACTCTGAATTTGCAGGCGCATAGAATGGGACTAGTAACGGGATATACTTGTGTATAATTTTATTTATTTATTTATTTAGTAAAATCTAAATTTAAAGTCTAAATTTTTCCAGAGATCTTGAAAATACTGCTTGCCGGAATACCTGTTTTGAATTTAGTTTTAAATAGCAGAACTGTAAAAGTTACCTAATTCAGCAGTGTCTAACTCCTATCTGTAATTTCTCACTAGATAAAAGTATATGGCTAAAACTTTCTTTACTTTCTTAAACAAAATATGGACATATTGCAGCATTTTCCGGGGAAGAAAATTGTGGCTGAGAGTCTCAAGTGGTTACTTATGCTTGTTCTTAGTGATTTGGGGGTTTTTTCAGTGAGACTTAACAGTGGCACATGCTTATGTATTTTCAATGTTTGTACTCACTATATGTGCATTTTAACCCACTTACCTGTCTCAGATACTGTGAATGTAATGTTCTGCCTCCTTCCCAGGCTTTTGCACAACTTTATAGGAACTTATAATTAGGTCTTTGCCATTAAAATTTTTACGTAAGAAAAAATAAGTGCCTTTTGAGTTCAAGTTAAATTTGGATGGACGGATGTACCAATCACTCTTTTCTGTGCTGTTTTTAAGTTATCATGTGTTTAGCTTCCCAGTTATGAATGCCTGAGATGTAGTGGCAAAGCTAAGGTAAAAAAGGCATTGTTATATTGTGTGTATATATGATACTTATAGTGCATTTGATGGTGTTCTTTGGGAGAGAAGACAGTACATATTTTTGTCTTCGATGTATTAAAAATCCACATAATGTAAATTTGTGAGGGATTTGTGCTTTTCAGCTTATTCTTTCAGTTGTGCTTGTATTTACACCATTTAAAATACCTTTCCTTTTGTTTGCAGAACTTTTTATAGTATTTCCCCAGACTGTGGCCTTTTCTGAGTCTTGCATACTTACCTCTTCTGTATGTGTGGAAAAAACCCAGCAGTTGAAGAATTGAAGTCAAGTATTTTCTTAACACGTAAGTCAAACTTCTTTGAAAATGTACATTTAAAGATTCCTGTGATTTTTTTTTAAATGGTTGTTTCAAATAAATATTTTTATTTGTCATGCTGCAGGTGCTTGTTGATAGTTGCTACCCCAAAATAACAAAATTAAGTTGTAATTTATTAGGTTAATTAATTAAATGAGATCTTAGATCAGGACTCTTTGCCAAATATAAATGTTGCCCAGTTGAGGACCACATTGGCCTGGTATTGAAAGCCTGAGCCTTATTCTCTGTGGCACTTTAAACACTTCTGGTTTCTATAGTTTTAATTGTAAACATACTTCAGGTTTTAGTGTTTTACAGTGTAACATTTTAATCTGAAGGATGGACAGCTACCATCAGGATGATGTCTTAGATCACGCAACCTGTAATCTTTGTGTTGTGTCTGTATATTAAAAAAGTTGTTCAAGCAAACAAATCCAATTAATTTTTAGTTACTTATTCTTTATGTGGAAGTTCAGCTCACTTCTATTCAAATAAGGGGTATACCATTGGCAAGAGAATGCATTTTGATGCAGTACTCTTTTGGTGGAAAGGGAGTGTAAATGCATATGAGTTGTTCTCAAGGCTCAAAGTAGGGTAATATCCCACGTATTAATCTTCTGTGTGGAAGATGGGGAATGTGTCACTGAGTTAAGAGAAAAATAAAAATCCTGTACCCAGAGTGTTTCCATTTGGAGAGACTCCAAGGAGGGAGTGTATGTCTCTGTGGTTTGTTGTTTTGGGGTGTTTTTTGGGGCTTTTTCTTCGGTGTCAGATTTATAGTTGAAGTCTTGCAGGAATCATATCTGAAGGACACAATTAAGTGAATTTACTCGATATTAGAGTCTGTGTATAGTGTCAAAGTCTGTTGTGTTTATTATTTTCAAGAATTTTGCAGAAGTGCTTATATCTTCTAAGGAATGCATTAAAGCATGTGCTTAAAAAAAGTGTTTTGCTTTTCTTGCTACATGATACAAGAACATGGACTTGAAAATTTTTCAGTCTCCATTTTCCTTGTCAGGTATTTGCATGTCTAATGCTAGATACTTCCTTCTCCCAGAACTGTGGGAAAATACTTGAAAGACCTTAAGGCTAACGCTTATGATTGCTTGGAGATCTAGAAGCAGCCCTTGCACTTACAGTGAAGGAGAGGATGTGATCATTCTTTCAGTTTGAATGTGAATAAATAAGGTGATCTAATGAGTTCCAAATCTGTGTTGCTTCAGGGTGAGCATAAGAGTAGAGGAGAGAGAATCGCTGATCAGATTTCAGCTAATAATTTACTAACTTTTGTTAGGAAAGAAGAAAATGACTTTGTGACTTCTGCTGTGGAAAAAGTTTTTAGTAAAAAGTGTTACACTAGTGAAGAAACAGTTCTTCCTT
Source organism: Oriolus oriolus (assembly GCA_013400235.1). Classification (NCBI taxonomy): domain Eukaryota; kingdom Metazoa; phylum Chordata; class Aves; order Passeriformes; family Corvidae; genus Oriolus; species Oriolus oriolus. The sequence goes on from VXBT01007655.1 coordinate 79,753, forward strand.
TCCAGTGTTGCTTTTCAGAATTCAAGTTAATTTTGCTGCTGTTCCAATTCTGCTGATTTCTGTGTCAACATTCTGTGCGGGAGTGTTGTTCAAGCATAGATGTGAGCTGCTATAAATTGTTGGTGCAGCCTGATATGGAAACACTGACATGAAGTCTGTAGTGAGACAGTGATGCTGACCATAACTATTTGAGCCTTTTAATCCATAGAGGAACACTGTTGTCAGTCATGCACTGAAAATATTAACATGTACCCAGGAACACACAATGAGAAATCTGAGAACTTTTATCTGTTGACTACTTCACACTTGTGTGGTACTAAAGGTAGGCTTGTGAAAAATCCCTTTTGGGTCAGTGTGATTGGTTTTTTGGTGTTGGTAAAGGTTATGTCTCCATTAGTAAAGTAGATCTTTTGTCAGATTCTGATTTTCCTTTCTTTCCTTTTTAAGCACAATAGTTACTAACAGAGTAGCAGACTTGAGTGATAAAAAATCCTGCAGATTTGGACTTGTTTTTAGTACTTCACTTAGGTTCAGTTAGTGACCCATGTCACAAAGGAGTGTTTCTATTTGCTTGAAATCCCAAATGAGTAATAAACACTGGCTTCATTTAAAAAAAGTAGGTCTTGGGATTTTTTATGCTTGCAAGGTGAGAGAAACCCAAAATTTGAAGACATGTATCTTTCAGTAGATGTTGTTCTTTAAAACTTATTTTTCAAGTTGTGTATTTTTTTTGAAAAAAAACCCAAACAACAAACCAAAAAGCACCCCCAACACAAATAAGCAAACAAACAAAGGTTACAGTGTAATAGCTTTTTTTTTTGCCTCATCCTTTTTTTTTTCCCCTTGAGTGCTGTTATAAAAATTAACAACTTCAAAGATTGGCATGTATTTGTTAATGAATTGTAATAAGTGTTCTAATTGCATTAGTTTTAAAAGTAATATTTGCTTTGTTTGTTTTTTAATTTCAGAAGAATGAAATGGGGAGGCTGTAGAGCTTTGAGAATAACTTGGTGCAGTTGTGTCATTTGTTGCTGGAAGTAAGACTCAATCTCAATAATTCATGTAAAGAAGAGCAAAACCTAAAACCATGTCATCTGAACAGGAACACTTTTTTTGTGGTGAAAAGCAAATCAGTTTCTTAAGACACAATGCTATGAAGAATTTTTCTACAGACCTTACTTTGAAAAAAGAACTGGTGAGTGATTCTGTAAGTATGACGATTCAACCAGCAATTTTAGATGTCAATCTCACTTATGGACTAAAAAGCGTGAAAATTGAATTGCCCAAGGTGAACATTCCAAATGAAGTATTAATGAAACATGAAGTTGATAGGTTTAGAAAACTCTTTCAGTGTAAGCAGCAAACTGCAAGGAAGTCCTTAAGAATGGAGAAAATAAGCGGAAGCAATCCCAATTGTTCGGAGGGAAGCCACTTGCAAATTAAACCAGAAGTGCAATTTGAAGAAGGGATGAAAACTGCAGCAAAGATACTGAATTTCACTTGTACAAAATGCAAGGATAACATTAGATACAGCCCAAATGACCTACAGAGACATTTTCAGCTGTTACACTATGGCGAGTTGCCTTTGTATCCTTGTGAGATGTGCAGCTTCTCAGCCAATGACTTTCAGTCGCTTAAACAGCACAGACGCATCCATCGTGGCACTTTAGTAAGATGTGAGCTCTGTAATGAACAGATATACACTTTGTTGTCTTTGAGAAAACACTTCGTGTCAAAGCATTGTGTAAATGGATACTTCCAGTGTGAAAAATGCGGGTTTTCTACCCATGATCTGGGTACGTTTGTTCAGCACATTCACAAACATAAAGAGATTCCCTATAAATGTGGAAAATGCCATCAAGAAAACTTTACAGAAGAGGAGCTCCAAAATCATCATCTTGTTCATACCAGTATGTTTTCTTTTGGTTGTCCTTATTGCTGTTTCAGCGCATCACGGAAGGATTATCTTTTAAAACACATCATAGCTTTACACAGAGACCACTTCATTGCAAAAGAAAAACTGGAAAAGGATAAATATGAAAAAAGAATAGTAAAGACTCCAGCAGGACTGAAGCTTGTGTTAAGAAGGTATAAAATGGGATCATCAAAAAAAGCACTCTGGAGACGGAAGACAATAAGCAGTGGAAGCGACAGTGCTGGAGAAGAAAATACACAAGTGCTGAGAAGTGTAAATAAAATTCAGACAAATGCTGAGGACCTGAACCAGTGTATGAGAGATGTGGAATCAAATGAAGAGAAAGATCAAATTAAATACACAGAAAAGCATCATTTCATGGATGGAATGCTCTCTACTACTGCTGCACAATACAATAAGGCAGATGATGGAACAAGTTATGGCTTGGGATTATTGAAAAATGGTGTTCATGGGCCAACAGTATTGATGGTTAAAAACAATAAAATATCCGTTCCAGCAAATTACAGTGCTAAATTTACGGGTTTTAAAATGGTAGATGGAAAACAACATATTGTTATAAAATTATTACCTACAAGTAAGCAAAATGAATATTTGTTGGGTCAGAAACTTGATCTTGTTAAAGATGGTTGTGCAACTCCTTTGCTACAGACTGCTGATTCCTGTTGCTTGTCTTCAGGTGCTGTGTCACATGTAACTGATCAGTCAACCTTAAAGAACAATTGTGTTCATCCATTAACCTCCCCTCCGTTTTCTTGTCCTGCTCCTCATTCAGGAAAAATGAAAGTGGAAAAACGAAATAACTCCATATTGTATGGGAGGAGTGTTTCTGAAACTGTAGCACCTTCTAATACAGCTGTAGGAAAAAGTCCAAATTATTTGCCAATGAAGCTGGACTCAACTGTACCTCCACATGAAGAGGTGACAAAAGTTGGAACTCAAAGTAGTATCTCACGGGGAAGCTTTAGTCCTTCAAGTCATCCTCAGGTATTACCAACTGCTATTGCAAATACTCTTCATTATGACCCTGTGAAAATGCCCTTCTTTCCTGAACTGAAAATGCAAAATGGTAGCCTGAATAATAGTAATGGAACTAATAATCTCTATTATTCAACTTCGGTGGATTCATCTAATGAAGGGTTGTTGTCTTTTCACAACTATTCCAAAATGGACTCTTTGGATAATCCATGTAGCATTTGGACATCAGCAGATGCCAGATACAAAGAATTTAGCAAAACAGGTTCTTTTCAAAACAGTAGAAATGAATCCGCATCTACATATTCAGAATCGATGAAAGGCTTAAAAGCAGAGAAAGTTGTGTCAGCCCAATCAAATATTAATAAAACTTACGAACACATAAACACTAAGGATAACTCTGTGTCTTTTAAAAGCCAATCTAAATGTGGTGTTGACAGCAAGTGTTTTACGGACGACAAGCATAATGGCCAACAGTATTTGGACACTAACATAGATCAAGGCTTTCAGAATGTAGCTGAGAAATTCCAGGAAAATGCCTCTGATTGTGTTAACTCTTTCTTAATGCCTAAAATCACATCTGTTTTCTCATTGCAAAGTGAACAGGCAGCTAATTATTTATCGCCTGAGATAAACCAGTTACTGCAAGATGTGTTAAAAGTAAAAACAACTTCTCAGCAAGAGTCCTACAGCAAGACGAATAACTGTGTAAAACTTCATTCAGATAAGCTGCCTTCTGGTCCTGAGATCAGGAATGCAACCTGTGTGCGTTTAAAAAGCTCTGCAACTGTGTGTGGTTTTCAGAGGCCTCCTAATGTAGACTTCCATTTATGTAAGAGAGAGTTGAACACAAGATGTAGCACAAATGAAGGTACATGTTGTGGGAGAGAAAGACAGACGCCCAAAACATCATTTGATTCACAGGATGTGGACAAATTATCCAGAACTCCGGGTGCTAGTACATTGCTAAAAACTCATACAGATGAGTTTACACAGCAGTTCGTAAAAGATAAAGTACTGTCTGCAGCTCAAAATCCTAGCAGCTTTTCACCAGTTTTGCCTGTTCTTCAGGAACAGAAGAAAGCCCTTTTTGTTCAGTCCCTTCCATCACGATTTTTTGTTCCTTTCCACCTTTCTAACCAGTCTAGACAACAGGTGGTTTCAGGAAAATCTCTTCCATCAACCAGTTCATCAGATGGGCATGTGACTAAAGGTGTACCTGCATCTTTTGTTTCAAATAATGGACCTGGAATGATTTTGACTTTTAGTGGGGGAATTGGAACAGTTTCAAATGCCGGTAATGATAGTTATCAGGTTTTAGGGGGAATTTCATCCAGAGAATTTGGGAAAATAACCATATCAGCTTCAGAAGTGAAGGGGGAAAATGAGAGTTTCGGAAATATAAGAAGTTCCTGTAATGGGGAAGTATGTAGTACAGTAAATGACTTGTTGAATAGTACGCCATTCAAAGCACCTCTTGTAGTTACAAGCTCATCAGAGTCATCTATGAAAGCAGCTTCTTCTGTGAAGGTGTTACCAGAGCACCAGGATGCTGTCTTTGGTTCTTTGGACTCAGTAAAGCAACAGGAAATTAAACAGGAACAACATGTTTATGCACTTTCGCCTGATGGACAGCAGGGAGTTTTTCCGAAATGTACGACACCAAACAAGCCTGTAGTTCACAAACCAATTTTTTTTCAGGATAATGCTTATCAGAATTGTCAACCAAAGAAAACTGGAGCCATGCAACAACAGCTTTTGCTGAAAATTAAGACTCCTACTACAGATACACTGTCTGATACCACTCAGTCAGTAAGCAACTTGGTGCCCTCACTACAGGTGGATAATTTGCAGTTCGTTACTTCTGCACTAGCACAGAAACAAACTAATCTTAGTTTTGATGATGCCTTAAACTTACCAGGTGGGTTGATGCCAGCAAATGCCTCTTTGGCAAGCTCTAATCCAGCATGTCGTGTTCCTCCTGTAGAACCTGTGTATTCTGCTAAATCTGCAGGGACACAGTTGCAAAAATCTTCTATTGAGAGTATGCAAGTAATAACTGCTAACAAGAGGAATAACTTTGGTTGTCAGAAATCCACATGGAGCAACCAAAACAGAACCGCAAAAGTAAAGCCTAGTTTAAAACAAGCTGGGTCTAAAAGTTCAGGAACTGTGGGTGTGCAAAGAAACAAGAATTTCAAACGTAAAAGGAAGGCTAGTTGCCCAGAACCTCCTAGAAAGAAAGTAATGTTGCACAGAAAGTGTAAGGAAAAGAATCAGGCTGAAATTGTTGGTGAATCAGGTAGCCCTTATGAACCAAGGGCATCAAAAAAAACTGTGAGGACTTTGAAATTACTCCCTTTTAATTCTAACCAGCTTGTAAAATGCCCCCGGAGAAATCAACCAGTTGTTGTGCTTAATCATCCTGATGCAGACGTTCCAGAAGTTGTAAATGTAATGAAAAGCATTGCTAAATTTAAGGGACATGTTCTTAAGGTTTTATTGTCAAAAAGAACTGTTGAAGCTCTTCTGCAGCCAGAGTTCGGCAATCCTTTGGATGTAACTACTGATGATTTTTCTCAGAAAAGGTACAGGACAATAAAACCCATTAGCCCTGTAAAAGAGAGATTTGTCTTAAAATTGACTCTGAAAAAGACTAGCAAAAACAATTACCAGATTGTGAAAACTACCTCTGATAATACCTTGAAAGCTAAGTTTAGCTGCTGGTTTTGTGGTAGAATATTTGACAATCAGGATAATTGGGTAGGACATGGACAGAGGCATCTGATGGAGGCTACTCGAGATTGGAATTCATTAATGGAACGATGACCAGTGAAGAAAATCAGTATCGTTCATTAAAGTATAAAAAAAAGAAAATCAGTTGAATTAGGATACACAAGTCATTCTGTTTTGAATGTCAGTATTGTAACTGGGGTTGAAAAATGATGCAAAGTGCTTGTGTTTTAAGAACATAAGAAAGAGCGTATTCCCTATTGCCATCAGATTTGAGAAAGATCAAAGAACTTTGTGGTTTAAATAACTTGTAACTAACTGCAAATACAATTTCATAAAAATATATATTATTTTTTATTACTGCTACCATGTGCTATATTTTTATTCTATAGAGTGAGTCTTCAGGGCTTTTGTTCTGTACATACTTAAAGATCCCTTAACATGTAAATATTTTTATACTTTTCAGTTTCTTGGTATAATTCTCGCACAGAAATTACACCCCTTCCCTCAATTTTTCAGTTCTGTGCATGCACTACTAAAACCAATTTTTAAAATCTTTTCAAATACACACAGCTGTTATCCTGGGATTTTTGTTATTTTCACTTGTTAGCTCTTGATTTTGTTTTTCAGGGATTGAACACTATTATTAGCAAGTGCCTCAAAGATGTGAAGCAGTTTACATTATGTCGACTGTGTAACCATGGGTCTGTATAGGGCCATTCCCCCAACAGTTTCATTTAAACAAAGCCATATGTGAATGCTTTAAGCTATATTGCTATGCACATGACACTTGTACTATTTCTGTGCAGTTTGTCTACTTTCTTAGTGAAGTATTTTTCATATAAATTAATAAAACATACTATGATTGTGTTAATACGGTGAGTCAGAATGAAACCGATTGAAAATACACAGTATATATATTCATATTGTATATGGTGTTTAAGAATGGTGAACATTCCTGATCTGTATTGATTTTGTCACGATTAAATTTGCTATAACTTGTGTTTACAGAATATGACTTTGAGCATTTATAGAAAGTATGTCTGTCTTACTATGTCCGCCACAAACCCTCTAGGAAGGTCAGGATATTGTGAGGTGCAGAGCACCATTTCAGGCCTGTAATTGCATTATAGTTTTATTTCAAGTGGATGTAATTTGTCCCCATAATGACTTAATGTTTTCTGTTATTGCTTATGCAGATGTAGTGCCTTTTGGGGTACCAGGGGTTTGGCAAAACCAAGGCTTGAGTTATTCTTCCTTGATTTTACCAGCCAGCAGGGTAGTATTCTTAGGGGCCTGCTTGCTTTCTGCTTTCAGTTTTAGGGATAATGAAGAGAGACTATGCTTCAGTTTTTAGTCTCTATATGAGGGCATGTTAAGACCTTCTCTTAACCATAGTGACTGAAGGTATACAAATGAAGGTCCTCATTATCCACAGTAATTATATGTTGAGGCTTTGTCCTCTGGATTCTTAATGAACCTGTGGGCAGAAGTTTCAGTGTTAAGTGGGATTGCCCTTACGATATGGCTGGTGCCTTTTGCCCAAGTATGGAGGTATAAGCCAGGTTCCCAAAGTATTGATTAAAAAACTGTCAAAATTGAATAGTAGGCTTGGAGAGGATTGGGACATGTAAATCTCTGGGGGTTTAGATTGTATGCAAGCCCAGGCAGTTTTCTGTTACTGTTTCCATAAGGTGAAAATGTAGATTGCTTGCTGCCACTGAAACAGTAGGAAGTCTTTCACGGATGTCACAGGCATGTCACAACTAACCTGAATTCAACTTAGGTTTTAAAAAGTGTTAAAAGTATTTAAAAACAATTACTTAAGTGGCTAGATAAATTTTTCTTTCTTGATATATCTGTTAGCAGGAAGATGCACACTAGCCTTGTAGCTGGTGAGTTATGTATGGGAGTCAACTGAAGCAGTCAAGGCAGTGTAGTTTGGGTGAATTAATATACAGTCGGTATGTGTTGTGTATCCAAACTGGATCATTTTTGTGCTGAACAGTGGGCTTGAGCTCTGATGTTAATTTGGCTAGGAACTTTGAAGGAGACCAGCATAGTGGTGAGGAAGCACGTTGGAAAGAAACAGCATTAGGAAAGGACAAAAACATGTTATGATTTTTTGACTAGAAGGATCTATTGTCTGCCTCGGCTTGCTCTCCTGTAAACTGTGAAATTGAACCCGTGAATTTTGGACATTGCCTTTGCCTTCTTTGGAAAAAATATATGTGAAGTTTGTTTTTAAACCTACTTGGTGCAATTTCAACAAGGATGACCAATTTTTATTAACAATTACTTAGCAATGAGGTTGAAATTCTGCTATAGCGTTAGGGGGTTTTCTCTATATTGATGAATCATGAGAGTGACAACTGTCACTGGAATTTTTTTCTGACTGGTTTGTTTTCCTATGAATTTCCTATGCATTAAACGGTACTGCGAAAAAGAATGTTGTAAAGCTAGGAAATGCTGAAATAAGGTTGCTTTATATGATCTTAATTCATTGTCATGTGTCACTTTTTCCATGGACATCCATCTCATTCAGTGCAGAGAATTGTTGCTCCCTCCTGAGTAGTGATTTAATATTTTGTTTCCCCACCCTTAATTATGTCCTATTATTTAGAGCATGTTGCTCAAGTACTGTTCTAAATATATAATTCTATTTTTCTTACGAGCTTTTCCATAATGCTTTGTTTGAGGTCCTAAGAATTTAGTATTTCTGCAGATTAGGTTTCAGAAAATCTCAAGTGAGACTTGACTGAAATTAAGATCACAATTAATCACCATCAGGAGAAATTTTGGTTGAAGTGATCTGACTGGTGTTGCAGTAGATGGTGCAGTAGAAGATGCAGGGACAATATGTTCAGTTCTTCAATGAAATGTTCAACTACTTTAACTATATGAAGCCACCGTTTTACTGGCTGACTTCTGCAACGTTGCTGCATTTCTCAGCATTTTCAGTAAATGTGGAAAGGTATCTTACAAATATGCTACAAAACACAGTCTTCCAGTACATAGCTACAGTTTATCCCTGAAGTATTGTGTGGATTAAGTGAAATACATAAATCCATATGGAAAAATATTCAATGATCATATATTTAATGCTTGTATTGTAAAGGATATAGCTGTGTATCAGGGCTGCACAGGTAACTTAAAGTGTCTTGATCTTGAGTGCTTGACTTTGTGACTAACATTTTAAAATAGCTTGTAACATTGCACATAGCAAGATAAGAAACCTTAAATTGGTTCTAGTGTTTTGGGACGTACAAAAATGGGTGCAAACGCAGGGTCATCAACCGTTTGTACAGTATTTGTGTTAGGCCTTGAGAAGGCCTAAAATCTAGCTTATTGTGTATTCTCGGCAAGGTGTGTATTCATCAGCAAGTCATGGTTGCCCTTCCTCAGTAATTCTAGTGTTTTAACCAAAAATTTGGTACAGAGCTGTTGTCATGTGAGACTTGTTTTTTTTTTTCTTAACCACACTTCCTAATAATCTCTGTTTGCTGCTGGTCCTTTTGATTGAAGGAGGAATGTAGTTTTGTAACTTTTGTGTCTGAACACTTGGATTTTTGAGAATGCAAGTTCTTAACTCCTTTCATAGAGCAACATTGTCAGGAATGATATGCAGTACTCATTGTACTCTGTGTGAGGTAGGCAGACAACACTTCTCCTTTGTACATTATTAAATATGATACTTAGCCCTGAGTTCTCAGACTTAATTTTTAGTTCTAGGGGTTTTTTTTTTTTTGGTTGGTTGGTTTTGGGGGTTTTGTTTGTTTGCTTTGGTGTTTTTTTTTTGGTTGTTTTTAGCTATTCAGTGAATGACAATTACATGGAAGAGAAATTAGTAAACAATATCAAAGAAAGATGAGGGGGGAGGTGTGTTGCTGTGTCTGTCGGGTCAGACTTGATGTACCTGTTACCTGGTGCATACACATGATAGCATTAAGATGACTGCTGGCACTGCAACAGCTGCACCAAGTCACCATTTCCTACATTCTGTAATGGCTTTTCAATCCACAGCATTGGGATTTTTAACACAGCTGGCTTCATCCTGACTGCCAATTCATTTTATGTCCAGAATGTAGGAAATGGTAACTTGGTACAATCCTATACGTGAAACTTGCTTAAACTTTTCTCCAGCTAAAACTGTGTTTCAAAATACATCTACACTGAAGTCCTGTCAAGCTGTAACAGATCTAGCTTTGGTATGGAAAGCAGACTAACCAGTCTGCTTCCTTTGTTCCTGTATAAAACACCAAGATTAAGTAAATTAATCTCAGGCTGATTGGATTATTTTGCGGGAGGTGGTGTTGCCTATCAGCTCCCTGCCTTGTTATGTTTCAAAACTATAAGGTAGCCCTATAATCATGTCAAACATGGATAAAAAGTAAAGAAGGGTTTGAGGGTGACGGTAACTGGCCCATTTATCTAGAGCATATTTGTTATTTGTAGGTTAGCCACAATATTACATGTAGTGCTGAGCACTTGGAGTTGAGGGGCAGGAGCAGCAGTGCTTTAAAGTGCTCAGTGCTAATTACCTTAAAAAAGTACCTAGTTTCATGTATGAAAGTCTGTAGGTATACCCCTGAATTTCCCTTGTTCACACTATTTTTTTCCCCAATTCTAGAATTATGGAGATACTGCACACTTAACTTGGAAAGCAGTGTTTGAAGAACCTATACATTTTGAGGAGCAACACAGAAAGGTTAGCAGACAGACTTTGTTAGTACTAAGTTTAAATACTGTGCAGTACATGAGTGAAAGGCAAGGACTACATGAATGCAAAGGAAGTTAAATACTCAGTGGCTGCTTTTTCACAGAATACTTCCATTGTGAGTATCACTTGAAATAGCTTCTAAAGTGGTGCTTAAAGTAGCTAAATAATGTAATAGTACACATGCAGAAGGAGTACATTAAGCTTGCAGACACTACTTAACTTCTGTGTTAATTTTGACATCTTAACTTGGCAATCTTACTGTTCTAAACATTTCAGTAGTATTAATCATAGTATTAATATAAAACTAATACCAAAATTAGCAATACACTAAACATAGCCCTTATATAGTACTGTGAACTGTCAGTCAGAGGTAGGCTTATGTAAAATCTGTATACATTGCTTTGTACTTGACTGTGTCTTACATTACACATGGGTAAGTATTGCCTGTGTTGCAGAGGGAAGAAACTGAGATGCCTCAAGATATGTAGGTAGCCATGTGCTGAGCATCGTATTAGCATACAGTTCTTTCTAGAAGAGAGGTGCATTACTTTTAGAAGTAATTGATCAAAAGCACAAGAAAATAGTTGAAGAATACAGCTACACTATGGCCCTAAGCGACGTGCTGAGACTTTGCAAGTCTTGACTCAGTCTTGCCTTTAATACCTTGAATATAATCCTAGATTATAGGATCTTAATGCCTAATTTGGAACAAAAAGAACAAACCAGGTGTGTATATAAAGTGTCAGTTTTAGAAAATACCTTTAAGATGGATGAGTCTTCAGGTCCAGTGAAATCAAACACCTCTAAAACTAATTAACAATTGCTCCTAAAAGTTTTTCACTTGTGCAATTTATACATTCATCAAATTAATTTTCACCACTTGAACATTTGTGGAAGTTTACTTCGTTCACAATAATACAGTAGGTAAACCACTGTGAGAGAACAGGCCTGAAAAAAGTGGTTTTTTTTCTGTGTGTGTGTCCATAAACAGTAATTCAGCAAGAACTGAGTGGGTAATTAGTTTAGCAGTGAAGCAGTGCACCTGGATCACCAACAGTAGGGAATTTGAAGACAAAAGACTTGAAAGTCATTAAGCCAAATATATGTGTGTATATGTATATATATATATATGAGATAAAGCTGTAAAAAGTGATATTGTTCATAACAAATTGTGAAGGAGCATATACAAATATATACATTAAAACATCAACACTAGTGAATTGATGCTTTCTTGCTGGAAGGGTGCCAAGAAATGCAGTCCAGCAAAGTCTCCATACGCTACTGAGTTTACAGTATTTTTAAATTTTATTTGTACATTTGAAAATACAAACAAAAATATCAATGAAACAGGGTGAAGCTGAGGGAATGTACAACACATGTCCATAAATCTAAAACATTCAGGTGGATTTATTGCCACTAATCACAAAGTACAGTCTTATTTTCAACTTGTGCACAGTGGTACATTAGGTCAAGTTGCTCTAATTTCTGGGGCTGTGCACTTTACAAAGAAATTGCTGAAAGCAGTGATATGTGGTAAACATAAATTGAAAGAGTAGATTACTGTGGGTATTACCATTTTGAAAACGAAACTGTCCTATAAGAAATCTGTCTTCAAATACCAGTCAAAGGACCAACCAAGCTGTGGTATGCAAGTTGTTCTTCACGTGACTTTGGATACCCGTGTTGTCACAGATGACAGTGTATCTGCTTTGGCTTCTTGTGTTAAATATGAACACTTTCCTGATAAGAGTGACAGGGGGTTGAACTCTATGAAATGCATTTCTTACTATTCTGTAGGTGCTCTTCAAGAGTGTTTCCCATCATTCTGGATTTTCTTCTTTTAATATCTTGTCCATGTCTCGGTATGTTGAAAGAAATGATTAAAGAAGTCTTCATTTTAGCAGTTCAGTTTGATTAAGAAACTCTTACAATATGTTTCAGTTTTGTTGAGTCTTTTGTGTTGTTTTGGCTGTCAATTAGAACCAGGGAGGTGCGCTGATGATTCTCAACTATTTCAGCAACACTGTCAAAGCGCTGGGTAAAGAAAACAAAAAATAATTAGTGCTGGCTTCCTTTAATGCTATAATATTGACAGTAATCACTGCATCTTCTTATCTTTGCTTCTCATATAATTGAAGAGAGTTGAGCTACAGTTGTTACCAAGTGAGATGCTCTGCCTTTTAGTGAGAGCACTGACCCTTCTCTTAGTTCTGATTTTAGTCATAAACAGATTAGATTTGGACAACAGAAGATATTGCAGGCACCAGCTGTCTCCTCCTTTCCATTTGTGATTGCCACCTGCACCAACTGAACCACTGAGTTTGCTATGGGCCACAGTGAACTGACACTTCATTTTACCTTAATGTATAGTAGGCTGCAGACTGGCTGCTCAGAAGCTGTGGCAGATGAGGTTCAGCCACCTCAGAGGGAAGGCTATCTCCAGGAGTAACATGGTACAGGCAGCCATCAATGAGAACTGTTCTAGTTACACAGTTTTCATGTTCGTCACTGTAAATTAATATCCAGAATCTGCTAGGTATGTTGCTTTTCCTTTTGGTCTTTGGTCAAATAACGACTTTGGACTATCTATTTATCCTGAGGTCATTTTCCCTCCTTTGTTGAAGACCAGGTGACCTCCAGGCTATTACATTTTCTGTAACCTCATAACTGGTGCCTGGGAGGCAGATAATTAGGCTACGGCAAACCTACTTTCACATTGCTGAAAAGCCTACTCTATGCAGTGATAACAAACTGTTTTTATTGGTATTTGTGTTCCAAGTTTCTGTTTTGCTATCAGAGTAATTATCTGTGCTGCAGAATAGCCAACCAGTGCTCTTTTCACTCCAGAGCTAGAGTTTAACATTTTCTTTCTGTGAAAACAGTATTAACAGTAATGTCATTCTCATTTTTGTTAGTGTTGGGGAGTTTTGTTTTGTTTTTAGAGCATGGCTGTTCTTCCTTTGCAATTTTCCAAGAAACTTAACTAGAGTCTTAGAAGGTTAATGGAAGACTATAAACAGAAAATTTATCTAGCAGCTGCAGCCCTTATCCTGTTAACTTTATTCAAAACAGCTCTCTGAGTATGTTTTAAATTTGATCTGTGGTTTTAGTTACAGTGTACAGGAGTTGACATAACACTGGTTTCCCTAGCTTGACAGAGCAGGGTAAAGGGTATATTTTTATCTTGATACATGAAGAATCTTTTTGGTCATAGTGCAATGTATTTTAGTCATTGCTTATTAAAGGTATATAATTGAAAACCGTTAGGAAAAATATCCTCACATCATCTCACCTCTTCACCACTTTTTTCTCTGCCCAGTGCATATTGTCTTGTTGATTCAATAAACCGTATAGGAACGTTGTACACTCTTCTGTTGTAAAACACAACCAGTGTATATGGTTGCCGTGAGTCCTGTCCAGAACTCTTCCTTATTAGAAAAGATCCATCCTAAGAAGAGAAAAGTAGTTCATGTATTTGGCTCATTTCTTTCGAACAACTTAGTTTGGTTTTGGCTTAATATTTTGATTTATATTAGCATTAAAAACCCTTTTCTCCCTTTAGAAAAACAGAATAGCAGCAGATGAGAGGTAGCATGTATTCCTGCCAACAGTAGCTTATGAAGCTGTCATTTAAGAATCACCTTTTAAGAATCACCTTTACTGCTGCCTGTTCTGTCTCTCAGCCAGAGAGAAAAATAAATACATACACAGTGGCAGCCATCTGTTGGGGTCTGCAGATTGTTAGGGAATAGTTCCTGTCAGTGGCAGTAGCTAGGCAAGAAAGCAGGGAGAAGTAGAGGTACCATTTCTCCAGAGCTGTAAAAAAAAGCACTCTCGGCACACTCAAGCACCTGCACTCCTGACCCTGTAGCCCTGTGCTCACTAACTCACAGTAGCCTTCACCTGGTGATAGGCCCCATGCTCTGCCCCCTTTGTCCTGCTCTGTGGACCTAGGCAAGAGTGAAAATGTACTTGATGCTGAGGATGCAACTCTACATGCTACTCTTGCCCACTGTGACACCAGATTTTGTACAAAGAATAGCTGAGAATTCAAATTCTCCAAATACCTAAATGCACAGTGTTGCTATTTCAAAATGCATAGCAACGCCAGCCTTTCCAAATAGCTGTTTTCACATGAGCTGTTGGACAGTGGTGGAGACCACTTAAAAGTCACTGGGCTTTGCATTTCTTTTAAGGGGTGTGCATGAGCTATCAGATCTTCCTCAGCTCTCTAGACTGTAATAGCTTTCTCTGCAGTGCTTTGGTCTTTGAATTATGCAACTTTGCATTTTCCTAATGCAACTTTGTCTTGCAAGGAAAGCCAGAGTTAACTGATGTCACCACAGTAATTTCATGTTTGACAGTACTTGCATGGCACAGTAGTTCTGATCTGTTCAGAATGCAACTGATGCTCTTAGAATACCGCTGGTTGTCTTTTTTTTTTCTTTCCTAGTTTTTTTTTCTTTATTTGAAGGTTTGGATTTTTTTCCCTTAAAATAGACATTTTTTCAAACTGACCTACCTTGTTTGATCGGTACAATGCATCTTCTGCCATTTTCCTGTCACAGGTAGCAGCATACCATGCTTTACTGTGAACACCAGCATCCTAAAAAGAGAGGAACAGTGTTTCACCTGTAAAGTAATAATGATAATAATAAAGAATATGGCCTGTAGGGGAGTTACTGCTAAATAGTGACAGCTGTGAAGAACTAAAATGCAGAAAACACAGAGTTTAAAAAAGTCTTTGCCAGGATCTCACTGTTTTAGTTGGATAGAGGTAGGGCGAAGAAAAACTAGAGTGTCAAAAGAGTGGTAACAGATTTGTGATAGAAGGCTGATAAATGACAAAAAAGAGATACCTTGAGGAAAGCAGTCAGGTTCAGCTGTGGGATAGTTTTAAAGATGGAAGCTATTGCTATTCCAGTAGAATTTAAGCCGGAATAAATGTTGAGGAATAAATGGACCATTAACAGTTTAAATGCTGCTCAGCTGTGGGCTAGCCATGAGGTGTTTGGATTTGGTTGTCATCTAACCTTTGGGAATGAAGTTTCCCATATACTTAATGCTGTTTGTGAACACAATCATGATTGTCTTCACCTGGCCAGCAGGAAGGTTGTGTAAGTTTTGCCCCAGCTTTATGATAAAATTAATTTTCACACAGACTTTGTCACCTCTGTACAAAACAGATTTAAGGTGAAGTTGCACATTATATCTGAGCTGGTCTAGCTGGCTTATTGCTGCCAGAAAGGGAATGTCTTGGCTTCTCTTCCTGCTCATTTTGTTGCTCATCTGATCCCATGGTGAGATAATTCACTTTATTAATCTTGCAGAAAAAAAAGTTTCCTTTTTTGTTTTGCCTTTTTTTGTGTTTGACTGCCAGGCTTGTTTTCTGTCAGTTTAATGACTTGGCTCAACTCACTGCAAGATCAGAAAGGAACACCAGAGAAGCTGGGAGGGGAGCTGACAGTGAGGAGAGAGCAGAGCCTCAATTTTGGGGGCATTGCACTAAATTCTTAGACTGGCTCAAGCCATAACATATAATTTTACTTCAAAATTTTTCCATGTATTTCTCCCATCACACTATTCATTGGAAAAAGAAAGGGTGAGAGGAATTGCAAGTATGAAATGTACTTGCCCACGTAGAAAATGAGTCCAGTAAACAAATCTTTGTTCAACAAAACAAGGAATCAATGACTCCCAGACCTTTCTTCTAACGCTATCTGTGGCCTATAATGTAGAAGCAGACAGCTGCTGCCAAAGTTTGGATGGGAACCAAGCAAAGAGTGAATGTCATGGCCATGAATGTCATCTGCGAGCACCTGTATTGTGCCAGATGCTACAGCAAATGATACTACTGTATATAACTGTTGGGAAAGTTGCATGAACAGCTAAATTTTCTTTTTAACGAAACAGATCTTTCATTAAACTCTGGTTTTGCCCATGGCTGTTCCATAAAAATTGCAAATGTAATTACTATGAGCTGTTTATTTAGAGTCTGCTGGATTGCTTATTTGAAAGTAATTTTTATAATAAATATCCAGTATGACATACAGTTAAAGTTTTCCAGAACTTCAAATCCTTTGTGTACTTCACTGTTGTATTATCTTTGTCATGTCAGACTTTGGAACACTTGAAGTTACTGGCTTTGCATGATAGAGCCTTTGTTTTACCCTCAACAGAACTATTTTTACCTTGTTTGTGACTACTAGGCTAATAAGAATGGCTTTCTGCATTTTGTAGTCTCCCTTCATCCAAAATGAGAATAGCACTGAAATGAAAATAACTTTGCATTTGCTTAGATCATTCAAAGCTTAATATTGCAACAAAACACATTAAAAAAAAGAATTTGCCATAAAACTGACAGCATTAACTGTAATGAGAAGAGATCTGTTTAGAGGAATAGAAAGGAGTTGGACTTGGGAGAGACTAAAACACGTGGGGGAGGCATCACAGCACCACTGTATTTGCTTACTGCACTTTTGTTTTCCTATACACCATTTGTACAACTATAAGTTACAAAAAAGGAGGTGATTAAAAACTCTTTACAGCCATCTATATCAAAGACCAGACTTAAGTACATCACCACAGATTTCCTTGTTTCAATGATCAAAGTATGAACTGGGGAGTCAGGAACACACAAAACTAAAGCTTTTAAAAGTTTTGTTTAAAGTGACTAGTAGAGTGCCAAGATTTGATATAATACCATTTACATATTTTTCTACAGTTTGTTAAACCTCTCCTATGCTGTATGTTCTGAGCATATTTTAATGAAAGCTAACATTCAGATTATTTGTGCTACAGAAAAGCCTCATTGCAAAAGGGGGCATAGAAGCCCTCCACAAAAGGAGTGTCATTTTCTTTGGAAAGGGGGTAGGGGTGGAAATACTATTTTAAAATATAGGATAAAGGGATTTCTGTAATATGAATTTAGCTAATATTATACCTGGTCTGCAGAACTTGAAATAGATGAAGTGCTGCTGGGGAGGGAAGCACCCAAAGAACGGTTTGCAGCTTCTGGCACTTCTAGAAAAGAGAAAGAACAACATGTATGTTTTCAAAGTATGTTTGTTAGGATGTAAGAAATTGATTTGTTACAAGGACTTTGGAAGATCTGGAAACACCTGACCTTTGATATCACTCAGGAAAGCTTTCTACTAAAAATGGATGGGGCCTATATAAGTGCTGGGAGACTTGCCTGCCCTAAGGGTAGCCTTGCTTGTGAAGAGAAAACCAGTTTGGATAACAACTTGGTTATTAGCCAGAACTAGACTCAGAATACAGGAAAAAAAATTCCACCACCAAAGTGAATGAATGTAGCAATAGATAAGAAAATGCAGGAACACAATGCAAATAGGGCTCAGTCCAGTGTCAGAAGCAGGTCTTACAGGTGAGGGAGTCAGGAAAATGAATGTATCTCTGAGACAATTTTTCACCAGTTTAGACCACCTGAATTGTTTATATGCATGTGCAAGAAGTCCAGGGAGCTAAATGGAGAAGCAGAACTAACAGAAAACATTATGATGCTTAATTATAATTGGAATAACAAAACATAGTAGAAAATAGTTACTAGGCTGAAATACAGATGTAAGAGCTTAAGAAATCAGAGAAGCAAAATGTTTGAGTAGTGTTGCATAATACTAGTATGATAAAAATAAGTATAGATAATGGCTTTCTGGTAAAACAGAATTTGGCCCAAGAGTGTAGGTGTCTCCTATAGGTACTTGTGAACACAGCTGGATGCAAATCAATATACTAGAGAAGATCATTGTAGAATGTTGAGTGTTACTTATTTTGTTATTATGGGAGGCTTTCTTTTTTCTTGTGTGTTTTACTTATTGGGGAAAACAAATGCTACTATGATTGTTAGCATTCACCTATTTCTGGCTATGGTGCTCTGCAGACTGCATTGTCAAGTCTTCGCTAATAAAATTCTGATTTAGATTTTGGTTAAAAAAAGTAATAAGAATGTTATAGAGAAGACCATACAGTGACCAGAATTAAAAAATTCAGTTGGACTGGAGAGCTCAAAGACAATTGCGTGAAGCACATTTAGAACTTCTTTTGTAGTAAAGATTCAACTGTCTGGAAGCTGCATCTCAAATGAAGGGGAGACATGGTAGGGAGCAGTTCCAGCTCTCAATGAATTAATAATCACCTGAAGAATGCTATTCAATATTTTGAATTTTGGTTTTTCTGTAAAATTTTGACTGACCAGCCATTAAAGCTACAGCTGAAGATAGACTGTATGACTAAAGCAAGAACTGCCATAAATCAGTCAGATTAGTGAATTAGACTTGACAAAAGGACATTAAAATAAGTAATGAAAGATGCCTTAGCTGTGTCTAAAAAAGGAAAGAGAGATGGGGCTTTATGCAATAATAATTTTATTGATTTTAAAGATAATCTAGGTATTAAACAAATAGTAGTTCTGGCACAGAAATCGAGATTTCCACAATCAAATTGGAAGCAAAGCTTAAATAACGGATGGGCCCACATAATCTTTACCTAAGAAATTTTAAAAACTGGCACATGAAATTCAAGGGTGATAACAGTTATTTAACATAATTTTCAAGTCAGAATGGTACCAAATGATTAAAGAATACCAAACATAATTGCTATACCTAAAGTAGAAAAAGTGACTTGAGCATCTACAGGGCTTTTTGTCTGATTCCACAGAACACAAGGCCCTAGCAGAGAATTTGAAGGAAATAACATTAAGATTTGGAAGTAAAGGCACAACTAACAAGAGAAAATATGAATCTTGGCCAAGTAGGTAAAATATTACAGCTCTTCCATGAAATAACAGAGTTCTACAAAGAGGGAATGTGGCACTGTACTTAATCTGGATTTCAGTGGAGCATTTGATACTGTGCCATATGGGAAATAAGTACTGTTAATGATGAAGATGGAAGTTAGCTCTAGGCTTGTATTGGGACAAAGAAGAGATGGCAGGTTATGCTGAAAGGACATTAGTGATTGGGACCAGTGGTGTGCCTTATAAAATTGTTATTGGACCTGGCACAGAATGAGATTGTGCTAAAGCAAGTTTACTAATCAGAGCATCATTTAGCACCAGATGGCCTCAAAGAAGAGTTACAGCTCCGGGTGTAGTAAGAATTTATGCTTCAAGTTGAAGCACATCAGTTGTGTGACAGGAGCAGACAAACTTGAGTGCATCAGTCAGGAGCACTAATGTGAACCATACTATATTTCCTCAGCACAGGAGATATAATTGCAACATGCATCAAGCAAATGTTTCCGGGAAAGAGAGAAACTTACATGCTGTTATTAGTGTAAGCTACACCAAATGTAGATTTCTGTGTGCCATTCTCACCATCTGTTTACAGTGTGAAAGATATGTTCAGACTGAATATGTACAGTAAAGGGCTTACAGGCAGGTCAGACAAGTGTCTGCTAACAAGGAACTATAAAAATCTTAAATCTAATTTACACTTCTGAACAAAGAGAGTTTATGTACATGTTACCTAATTTGTTTTTAACTGTGAACTGAAACAAAATCCATCTTGGAAAGCACTACTTAGAGAAGAGCTTTAGCATTTGCTATTATAAAAGTACCTTCTGTTTTTTTTCCTTTTGTAGAAAAAGAATACATTGGATGCAATAATAATCTGTCTATCTTCTAGGCAACAGAAGCCTTGAGCAGCCCAGAAATGTCATATTTAGGATTCTTCTGTGACAAGGAAGACTGATGGAATCTTTAATATGATGGGAAATGACCCTAACTGCCTTTGCTAGAAATTTCCAATATTCATAAATGTAAATGAAGCGCCCATTTTCCATCAATAACCCTGACATACTCCCTTAATTTTACTAGCTGAGCTAAGATCCTGGATACTTGACTTCCTCTTCGTATGCATTACAGATACATTAATTCAAAGTTAATTAATATACAAGGTATTTTGAAATAATTTTAATTCAAAGATTAATTTGAAATTACAAGTTAATCACATTTTAATTTAAGAACTGAATTATACTTACTTGGCAGAACTGAGGACTTTTGGAGCAGAGGCCTGAAATAAATGTCAAGAGATTACAGAAAGGTCTGAGGGGATCTACCCAGTCCTGATAATATGAAAATTGTGTGTTTGGAGCATGCAGTGGTACAGTGTGTTCCATCTTACCCATCTGTTCATTGGGAAATATGGGTCTGATACAGGTATTAAAAAAAATTATATCCCACTAGTAGGGATTTAAACATATGGTTTAAATCTCCATCACCTTATTACAGATTATATCCTCTCATATGTTTTGGTGATGGTTACAGTATTTGTATGCATTC
The DNA here is from genome assembly GCA_013400235.1 of Oriolus oriolus. NCBI lineage: Eukaryota > Metazoa > Chordata > Aves > Passeriformes > Corvidae > Oriolus > Oriolus oriolus. The sequence goes on from VXBT01007655.1 coordinate 100,414, forward strand.
ATTTGCTATGTTGTATTTTTTTGCTACTGTGAGGCTTCAGGAATCTCAGCTCTCAAAAAGCAACAGGAAGGCTACAGTGAAAAGAGTGCTCCCCTTTGAGCCGCTCACAGCTGTGTTCAGACCAAGCAGTAAGTGCTGGTGCATTGCAATATTCAAAAGAAGATGGAAAGGGATCTTACTTTTGGGCACCACTTGGAAGGGGTGGAAGCGGAAGCTCCTGGTTGGAACTGCGTTGTCGTTCTGGTACCATAGGTTTTTCTGTAGTTTGGGAAAACAAGCGGTACAGTCAAGATCTCTTCAGAAATATATTATCCCAGATTACAGAGTCCCAGTAGGTGATGGAGAGTTTCTTTTACTAGAAATTTTGGGTTTTTTCCTTACATGGCAGCTTGCCATTGCACTGCTTTTTTTTTGTTAACTAATTCTAGGCAAGCATCTGTGCTGTGGATGCCTGCGGGGCTTGGTGAGACTCCGTGACACGGGGGGAGGGCGCTGGGGCCGGCTGGCTGCAGGAGCTGGGCTGGCCGGTGCATCCCAGCCTGGAGCTGGGCAGCAGCTCCTGCTCAGCCTTGCCTGGCGGAGCCGCGGGCTCACACACACACACACACAGAGACGGGGCGGGACGCAGCTCCTGCCTGCGCCAGGGACTGCCTCTTGCCAGGAGTCGGCTCCGTGAGAGATGGTTCTGGCTGAGTTCAGAACCCGTCCCTCCCTTCACCCTTCTCCACTCACAGGGCTACGTGCGCACATTGCTGGTCCATCATCGTCTGACATTACCCCGCTAGTAACCTCAGCAGTTTTACTGTGACTGCTTTTAGAGAACAATGATACTCAGTGCAACTAAGGCTGCCCAGATCCAGTTCGAAGCTGCTAAAACCAAACACCCCTCAAAAACCTAAAGTAAGTTGAATGTGGTGTAGTTTGTTTCACGTTTTTAGTAAAAAAAAAAAAAGTTCAGATAAATATCAACTTTTTCACAGTAGTGGCTATCATTTACCTTCATTTGCAGTTAAGGTCTCTCTGGGAGGTAAACATGGTTTCTGCAATAAAAGGGAAGGACAAGCAAGTATTAAATGGCATGTCACTTGTACAGCAAACATTTATCCTTTCATACTTTTTGTGGAATAGTTTAGAATTGTCAACATCCTGGAAGAATTAGGAGGCAAGGACATAGCCATTCTGTAAAGAGCCTCTAATTGAAGTTTGGGATTTAGCAAAGTTGATTTGGAAAGAGTTTTACCCCAGTTTGTGGGTATAACTAGATGGAGAAAAAGTAATATCTAGATGGTTTGTTCTCATCTCAGGCCCAGAAATGAAGAGTATATCCCAAATACTTGCAAATTGAAACTTGATTTTTTTTAATTCATCTATGCACACAAATGTCTGAACACATTTCTTTTTACTGAAAGTTAAACTGTCAGTTTAGCTTAAGTACAACTGCAACCAATCTTCCAGTTTCAATTTTTTTTTCATTTTGAAACAATGATAATAAACTGCCAATTTTGAAACATTTTTCAAATTAATTTCTTTGAAAATTTCAACCAGTCCAGAAGTTTTGGGATATTTTTCTAATGACAAAATACTTAATGAAAAACCTCTGACAAATTCTGGTAAAATCCTGCGTATTTCTTGAGCTATTGCTTGCAATGAACTCATGTTCCCCATAGGCAGCCCTGTACACTCTGGGAAAACTTCTGAATTGCCACTGTTCCCATTTATCATTTATTCAGTTCATGCACTGTGTTTATTGTTACATCCTAGAGCACTGAATTCAAACATTGCTTTGATCAAAATATTTTTCTGCTTGAGCTTTCTCACTGATCTTCATTCATGTAACAGCACCCAAATATTTCCTGTCTTTGTAACTCTTTCCCAAGTCTTTTTATGCATTTATGCAAACCCAAGATAAAATTTTTACAATAAATTAAAAAGCGAATAAATTTTTTGTTCAATTATGCAATTACAAGTCAACTTACTGGTGAAATTACTGCATTAGAAGTTTTCTTGCTGAAGTATGGAGCAAAAAGAAAAATAAAGAATATGGTTACTTAGCAGATACATGGATTCATTTAGCAACTAAGCATCAGTTTCACTGGTTCCCAGGGTATTACTGTCTAAGATAGGATTCACTGGACAGTTGTAGCAGTTGGAAACAAACAAAATAAAAAAAGAATAAGGCTATGAGATGCAATGTGGGCACTCAGGAAAGGTACTTACACAAGGAAGCTACAACTCTGTCCAATACTTAACATGACTTGGGTGGGGCAGAAGAACTTTAGTGAAAACTCTCTGCACTTCTAGGCTTGCACGTGCTAGTGCTGCAGTATGGGACTAAATTAGGCAAGACATCCAGCATCTGCCATCAGTAGCAGGCAGTGAAGGGCAAGGCCACTTGGCATACAAACAGTATTCCTCCAAAAATAACAAAATAACAACTTGCCTTTACCTTGTCAGGATATCTTTCACAAACAGAAATAAATACTATTCCTGAATTCTAATTGCTATAGGCAAGTATAGGAATTAGCTCCTAATACACCTATTAAAACCATCCCCATCAAAGAAGTAGTTTTATCATTTTTTACTCACAGGCCCCTTGGTAATGGAGATGGAGCTGCTCCAGTGGGAAATCGGGATTCTTGTGTGTTGTTGAACCTCTGACCTAGAGATGCAAGCAACGTATTTAGGATGCAGTGTGAGCTGTATCTGAACAGTGGATTTTCCTCATTGCCACTTTAGTGTTAATGTAATAAAGGTAAAAAAAATCCACTGGTTTAGTTTTCATCTTAACATGTTTTCAATCTGATTATACAAAAGAACAGTTCAGTAACACTTCTTGCTTATTGCTGACTGTTACAGATAAAATTACACTGACACACTACATTGCATGCTGTATTATGGTTAACTGGTGGCATATTAGTCCCTCTAATATTGCCATGTTTTCATCTGAATACTTACTTTCATCATTATTGTTTGCTTCATGGTCCTGTAATAGAAAAATAGGTTAGATTTGATATGAAGGAATTAAAAAAGGAATTACTCTGTTCAGTTTTAAGTCCTTCACTAGCAGAGGGACATAGAGGTGATGAAGCAGAGAAGGGTGACAAGGCTGATAAAGGGACTGGAGCACAAGTCTTATGAGGAGAGGCTGAGGGAGCTGGGGGTGTTTACCCTGAAGAAAAGGAGGCTCAGGGGGGCCTTATTGCTCTCTACAAGTACCTGAAAGGAGAGTGTTGGCCTTTTCTCCCAGGTAACAAGTGACAGGACAAGAGGCCTTAAGCTGCACCAGGAGAGGTTTAGATTAGATATGAGAAAAAAAATTTCTTCACTGTAAGGGTGGTCAGGCATTGGAATGGGCTGCCCAGGGAAGTGGTGGAATCACCATCCTTGAAGTGTTCAAAAGGCATGTGGATGTGGCACGGACATGGTTTAGTGGTGAACATGGTGGTGCTGGATTAACAGTTGGACTTGATCTTAGAGGTCTTTCCCAGCCTTAACAATTCTTTGATTATTAAATGAGGACTGCATGAATAATCAATATGGTTTTGGTAAATTCTTTATTTTTAAAGAAATATTTGTACAGAAGGCAAAAAGATCCAGAATACTTTCATGATGTCATTTGAAAAATTTTAAGCAACCATCAAATTTTGAACTTTCTAATAATCTTGAGATTACTTGTAGTAAGTATTGAGAAAATTTGGCCTGAATTTTGCACTGAGACCTTTTGGTTCATGTTTAATTTCTGAGCTGGAAGACAGAAATTTTGCAGCAGATTTGAATATACTAAAACCACATCTTCCACTGAATGGAGGAAACCGAGTAGACTGTCTTGTCACCATGATAGAATTGACGTAATCCACCTAATTTCCTGGCTTCTTGTGGAGATGCTTAACTTTTGCCTCTCATTTCTGGTCTTTTAGGGAATCAGGACTCCCATGTGGTACCTTTCAAAGAGGCACCAGTTATTAATTTGTCTGTCTTCATCTACCCAGCTAATGGCTTTTCACTAATGCTGGTGACAGATGCATCCATTCTCTGGCTGGAGAGGTGTAATCCATCACACAGCAGTTGGGGAAGTAAGACATAGAGAAATTTTTCTCCCAATCAGCTCAGGCCTTTGAGAGGAACAAGGGTTACAGTTCTGTGCACACGATCAGTGCTGGTTAGTGCTGACAGCAGATTGAATGGGAGCAGTTAACAGATGTTTCAGTTATTGTTTGGGCTTTGTCAGTGTTCTGTAGTTGCGGATGGAAAGGAACAACAGAGCACTGGACAAACATCATGCCCATTACCCTGTGTTTAAAACTGTAAGGGCCGCCACTTACAAAACAAACAAAACCCCAAAATTTGGACTGCACTGGGTGACTCTTTCCTAGGCTGACTCTTGCGACAAACTGGTGAACTGCAAGCACCCAGGAGCTGAATACACCCATGGTACAGATGAGTGTTTGTCTGGGAGCTTCATCTTGGAGCTATAACTCACTCAGTGTGTGGCTCCAGTTAAAGGATAAGTCTCTTTTTATTCTCTGTAAAGCTAGGATGATATCTCAGATCTAAGCTCTGAAAATGCATTAATGGAGAGGTTTCAGCTGCAATATGGCACTCAAGTCTGTTCTGAAGCAGGAGTATTCTTAGTGCTGATCAGATAGTGGAATTTCTGTCCAACGTGCTCCCTTTAGACGCAAGCTTTTTTCTTATCTTGTATTGGTAAGAAAAGCTGAGAAATCAAACTCTTTCATAAAAGAGAAATCCCAAGTTTGGCACCGCTTGGGAATTGTTCAGCATCGCACAGGATACAGAGGTAAATGGGAAGAACTTTGTGAGGAGCTGGAAGGGAAACTAAAATGCTGATGCTGTTGTATGTACGAACTGCTTGGTACATATAGAAATTTAAAGATTGAAGTAAGACTATACGATGCTCATATACCACCTGCATTAGGTCACCGTAACATCTAATCCTGTGATTAGATGATGATCCTATCCTAATGATGTGACTCAAAATTTCTAGTTTTAAGTGTCTAATTTCTCTATATAGTTATTGGTAGACTGATTATTTATTTTAATTCAGTGCATAGGGCTGGGACAGGGTCTGAGCATGTAGCTTTTGGCGCAGATGCTGACACAGCTCTGTTGCTCTGTTCTTGATAGTTGGGTCCTCATGCAGACCCTTATGCTGGCACAACTGTAGAGCTATTGTGCAAATCAACTTATGGAGCTAATCTGGCTGAAAAAGAATCTTTTATGATTTGCTTTTGCTCATTTCTGCAGCTGGACAAGTTTCCAAGTAGTTTGCTTTAAAGAAGACAGCAGAGTGGAAGGGACAGACTGGGGATAAGAGCAGAGGGAGAAGAGGACTGGCTGGAACACAGCCTTAGGGACCCAAGGCTTGTAATTACTGCTTCAAGGACTGCACTTTTTAGTGATGCTGGTTACTCAGACTACCCAGTCTAACATTTTAGAAGGTTTCCATTTTCAGAAAGCATTAATTATTCACCATCTGAGAGGAATGAGGCTCAAGGAAAAGTGCTTCAGATTGGGCAAAATCATCCTTTGCTACTTAAAGTAAGGTTCCTGAAGTGCAACTGATATTTTTTACTACAAGAAATTATTTTTACGGACTGAGATATACATCCCTTAAAACATTTGAACTTTCTCTTGGATCAATACAGATGACCAATGCTCTTTTGTCCAAAAGATTATTAGCAACAATCACAATATTAGATGAATCTGACATTCGGTCATCTGTTTCTGTTATTTAATCCAGATAATAAAAAAACATCCATCTATTTATGTATAAAACACAGGACTAAGTTTAACATGCTCTTTTAGAGTGGCCCATTAATTACTCACTGTTTTTGGATGAAGACGACTTCTGGGGAGGGGCAAAATATTTCTGAAAAATACACACAATAAGTTATGATGAAGAGGATTTATTTATTTAATTGGCTCAGATATGCTTTTTAAGATCTAGAGGGAAGGAGGTCTGCAGTAAATGGATTTGATTTCAGCTATGCACAGCTACAGTGGTTGTGGTGATGCTGTGCCCTTGGTGTGGAACTATTCTAGAAGAGCTTCTGTCCTAGACCTCAGGTCCCCTGTGACTGCACAGGACCTCACCAAACACCCTCATACACAGAGTGCTGTGGATGCCTCCTTCCGGGGGCACATAACATATTTTGTAAAATAATGTCCTGGAGACGAGGCAGGGGTTATGAAGCAGCTTTCTATGCTTCTGGGGGACACAGGAGTGAAGTAGGCTGCATACTCAAGTATCATTTTTTTTTCTTCCCTCCAGAGACTTGGAATATAAATCATGGATTTACTATGTCCAGTTTCTTTACAAGCAATCCTGTACAACTGCAAAAACATCTGATTTGCAAGGGTGCAGACATGGTTAACAGAACCTTAAACTGGCTTGCAGAGATAAAATATCTCTGTACTGGATCCCTAAAGGGATATTCCAGAAAATACCATCCATTTGGCAAACTGGCTTGAACACAGAAGTTCACAAAGCAATGAGAGCTTTCAGTTCTCACCTACTCCTGACATCCCTAGCTATTTGAGTATCCTGACAATTGGTTATTGTCTGAAGGCTACACAGTAGAGAGAAGAAAATTTTTTCTCTGCTAATAGTTTCTATTGATCTAAGCTGCTGTTAACTTACCTGGAAGTATCCTGCTTAGGTGACTCTCTGGTCACACTGTGCATGTGGGACTGCTCCGTATTCTGAGCAGGCATAAACACGAGTGGCTTGGTGAACCTAGTAATGAAACACAAATTAAAAAAGGAAAAATACATTTAACAACAGTGAATACAAAGAAAACCTCCCTTTCTTCTCCCCTACCCCCTCAAAATTCTAAAAAGTACCCTTAAGAATATATATTTTTAATATGTATTACATTTGGGTTATTGAAATTAACACGGAAATGGCTGATAATCTTTGTGTAGATAATCTGAAGAGATATTTACTTTATGTATTTCTTACTTCTGTTACTGTATTTCTTCTAGAGAAAGAATTATCAGACATGTAGCATCTAGACAAGAAAATATATTTTCTGACAGTTTTAAATTACGCACAAACATTCACAGCAATAGGTTACCTGGTTACCAGTGGTGGTGATGGTTTTTCCTGTAAGAGAAAATGCACTGAATTTTTTTGGTCATTTTTTGATTCCATAAAATAAATTTGCATGATCTTATTTATGTTACCACATTTTCAGAGACTGAAATATAATTTATTACTTAAACATTTTCATGAAGGACTTTTAAAACTATTACAAAAACTGCAGAGAAGACCACCACACCCTGAATGGGGCTCTGAGAGGCTCTGGACCCGCTTGCTGATGAAGATAAGATAAAGTAACAGCTCAGGGCTGGGGACTTTCACAAAACACAAACTTAAGACCTCCGAGGTGGAGACCACAGCCCCAGGGCTATCAGCTGCCAGGCTCACACAGACCCTCGCACCAAAGGGTGGGGGAGAGAGGCCTTGGGTGTGTGTTGGAAAAGCCTCTGGTGAGAGGCACCGTGACCACCCATCCTCTGCAGTGCAGTGATCCCAGCTGAGGGGCCCTTCACCCAGGGGGAGCTTATCCACAGCAGAGAGGGTGTCATGGCCCATCAAAGGGACCCCCAGAGGGGTCCCCACACCCTGCACGACAGCACCAGAGATGATGCACCAGACCCTCAGTGTTGCAAGTGACAGTGCCACACTGGTCCCTGCAAGGGAGGCACGTGGGCGTTCCCACCTGCCCAAAGCGTGTATTAATCCACTGGATTCTGTACTCTTGGGCGTGTGGTGGCGGCGACAGGGGACCCTCACCACCCAGAAGACCAGATGGAAGGGAGCAACGAGAAGTCATTGGGACCCCTGGATGGGTGATATGCCTCCACCCAACCCCTGTCACCTCTCCTTCTCTCCCTCCACCCCACACGCACACCCCTTTTTCTATTTCTTTCTTTCTCTCTTTTCTTCTCTTTGCCTCTTTTACTATTCAATACATCCATTTTTTGGCACCAATATCTAACCTTGTTTGGTTTTAATCTCGTTTTTGGGAATATTTTGAACCTTCTAAGTTCTTTCCAGTTTATGCACAGAGACTTGGTTTTCTCTGCTTTTCAGGGTTTAAACCGGATCATAACGCAGATCAAGATATTTTTGCATTGTGATATAGATTTCTACTAGAGCTCTGTTTGATAATCCGCATTAGGATGGGAGAGGCAAGAACTCAACATCAGTAAATCTGCTTTGGCCACATGTTATGTCAGTACCAGCAAATGGGAAAAAATTCTGTGTCAGAACTGTCATTGCTCCTCTGCTGCAGTTCTGCTTCTGTAAAACATTCCCTTAGGCTGTTGCTTCCCAGATTGCATCACTATCACAGAGGACTGGGAAACTTTCCCCTTCCCATTTACTCTTTTGAAATGGTTTGCCAGCTTTTCTGAAAAGGGAGTGTCAGAAAGGTTTAAATGCAGGAAGAGATTTGTTCCCAGTTTTCCCTTTTGAAAGACTGATAATCTTTGCTCACAATCACATTTGTACCCTGCCTGAGGGCAATGGGAGTCAGACTATAGAAAGGCCTCACCTCTTCTTCAGGAACCTCGTAGACTTCTGTAGGACAGGGAGGAAATAAAAAGCATTCCTCAGTTAGCAAAAACATACTGCATGTTACCATAAAAACTGATCTGCATTTGTATCAGTTGTACTTCTGACTCTGGAAAAATAACTTGGAGAATCTGCTTAGAACTTGAATCTGCCATCAAAACCCTGGAGCAGCAACACCCCCTGAGTGTGGCCACTGCATGGCCAGCATCCCTCCCTGAGTTCTGACCCACAGGTATATTTTAATTTATAGATCTTAAAAGCAAAACCCACCAGCATCTTTATCTATGCCCAATGAAAAGAGAATCCTATTTCGATAAATTTAATGTCAGGTTTCATCACTTCAGGTGTCCCAGCTCCCACCAGGGGGAGACGTTTTATTTTTTAGTAGCATCTGCCAGGAGCTGGTTGTTGCTCGACACTGATTTACAGAAAGGCTGAGATTGAAAAGGGCATTTTAAACTGTCTGGAAAATAACTCACAAAATCTTAAGTAATGCAGAAAAAAATTTAGTTTACAACTTACAGTCTGTGACTTTAAAGCTAAACACATTGAGAACGAATACGCAAAGCTTTTTAAAGAACTGTGTCACGTCTGTAAAGGTTACATCCAAGCAATTAATGAGATAGTGAGGATGGAAAACAAGACTAAGTTGGCAGAGAGAGGTTAAACAAGAATATCTGCACTTACAAAAGCAAATAGGATTCCTCTTATTTGCTTCCGCTTTCGTTTCTTTTTCCAAATAAACTGCTCTTTACAGAACTTCAATGAGAACGCTGTTAGGCCATGCAAGACACCAGCCTGTACAGAATTTCTATATGGTTAAGTCTAATGGTCTAAAAGTATTTGGTCTTGATTCTTATGGTGAAATGGGATTACTGACATACTGAGTCCTACAATTCTTTTTGCTGTATGGATCCATTTGTATTCCTCCACTAGAGCAAAAGACAAAATTAATTTGGGGCAAATAACTTGTTCTAGTTTTATTCATGCTTATAATGGATTTACTATTCAAGCCAGACAAAGCAACTGCTAAAACATAGAAAAGCTAAAGGGGAACATATTTTTGTTTTACTTTAGTATGTCACGGGGTTAGTGGTGTGAACACATCAGGCATAATTTAATATTCCACAGTCTTAGATTATTTTATTCTAACAGTGATGCAAGCTCCACATACCTTGCATATCAGATGTAAGAGAAGGCTTTGGAGAAACAGGGGGGGCTGGCTTTGTTGTCTTCATAAATCTGTTCACAGGAGCTAAAAACATATTTTATTCATGTACCTATATATATAGTTGTACCTGTGTGTATATATACATCTATCTATCTATCTATATATATATATATACATCTGTTAACAAACAAAGATGTAACATTTATACAATAAGGATGAATATTAAGTAGGTCCAAATGGCAGCCTTTTGTGTGACGTTGAATAAATCAACTGAGTCAGAAAGCAGCTCTCATTTTAAGAGAAACATTATTCAGTATTCCAGCCTTCCTGAAGAGGTTTGATACTGTCAGTAATGTCAGAGAGCAGAACTACATACTCTTCTGTGTTTACTTTTCACCTCTGGGCTGTAGCAGTTTCACTCTCTAGCTAAATATACTTCAAATAGTGAGATTAAAAAAATAATAAAATCAAAGTCTGTCTTTACCTACTGAAATATCTAAAAATGCTTGTTCTTCTCCTGAAACACTTCAGCAAACAGAATTTTAATGCTATTGCTCCCTTGGATGAGAAGGCAGGTCATATGCCATGAATAGCCTCCTGATTGTTCAAGGGCTGGACTTTGAAATAGCTGAGTGAGAGGCAGAAATTTAACATGGCTTCCAATAAAGTTAAAAATAATAAAAATAATTTTCCTTGGCCTTGTCATAAGCCAAAGGAGCCAACTGCCTTTTTGCAGGCTGTGATCTCTTTAGTAGCTGCATCTCCACTCTTTGAACCCTAGAAACAGTCATTAATGTGACCCTTTTTTTTTCACTATTTTTCCTAATAAAGCAATAATTATTAGCTTAAATGACTAAAACTTACATCTTGTAGGTAGTGACATGCTGCTTTCTGTGGGTTCAATATAGTTATCATCATCATTGTCCACTGGCACAATGTAATTATCCTATGAGAAATGCAGGACAAAAATCTATCAGTTAAACCTCTATCACGTCATCATGTCCACAAACTGTTGGGATTGAAGGCCTGGCAGCAGTTTACAATAGCTGCCATTTCACAGTGACTCCTATTTCAGACATTTATCATCCTGTGTGGAAGGGAATCCCAAAGACTGAAAACCCTTTACAAAATTATTCCAGTTCTGACTGGTGAGTGGAAGCCCTCCCTTGCCTTTGGTCTTGGAGTAGCCTTTGAGGTTACTCTCTCCCCATTGCCTGCAGCTTGTTACAGATGATCAGGAGCTATTCCATGGTCTAAACAGCCTCCTTGATACTCAAAGCAGGCATATATTCCCTAGGAATCAGTATGGTACTTGCAGGTCACTGTTTGTGATGTACAAAATTATTTGTACTATAGAGGCTGAGAAAGAGACCAGACCATGGCATTGCTATGACATTTACACGGTTAAAACAAGTATATCCGTAAACTTTACCTCATCATCACTGCACTCCTTAGGCTTTGGTGGCACTTTTGGTTTTGCAGCAGGAGATGGCAATGGCATGGATGGCACACATGGTTTCTTTGGTCTGGACATGGCTGGACTGGGTGTACTTGGGAGAGGTTTGTTGATGGGAGGAAGCTGCTGGTGACTGGTGCGATTGTCTTTCAATGTGGTAGAAAACAACAATTTTAGTAAAAATTATGCATTAGCCTCTGTGCTTTCTCCTACTGCCCGTGCAAACAAGTCTTCACTGTGGCTGCAGCACAGGTCAAAAGGCAGACCTGAGCATAGCTGGACCTGATGTTGTTGAGACTTGTGTGTAAACAGGTCCTGTTTCATTGCTCAGAACAGCAGCCTAGCCCTCTGTATCAGGCTGCAGAGGGTGCTCAGACACTGACTGTTGTATGAACAACTGTTTCACTCCTTGGGGAAAAGGTGGTGGCTGGGTGGTGTAGTCCATACAAGACATATGAGAAAAACAACACCGGGTGGGACTGGAACATAAATTATGCCAGGGTCTCTGGGGTGTCATTTTAACAAGTCCTTCCCTTTTCAAAGAACACATAGGTGAAGTGCTGGTAAACTTCTATGAGTATGCATTTGGTATTTTAACACTTCGGTGAATATTCTACAATCAGAAACAGTCTTGTATCATACAAAAATGAAAGCAGGCATCATGTCAATGTCTCTTTTCACCATGTCTCAAATCTTCATCTAACTGAAGCTAACTTTCATTTACTTTGGTGCAACCTGTCCATGGTTGAAAAGAATCAAAACAGAAAGAAAAATATCCCTTTATACTGGACTGATGTAAATAACATCTTGATCCTGTCCTGTTTTCCAGGGTATTTATCATCCTCAGTACCAATTTTGAAGGACAATAAGGAGTCAATATTTGGGCTACTGTTTTACTGCTTTTGGAATAAAGGCTGGAGAAACAGGGAAGAAGGGACCTCTCCAGTCTTATGTGCCTCATCTTTAATAGAAATTCCTGCATATATGTGGATTAATCTGGAGCCAAGTTAATAGTGTCTCCCATACCTTTGCTTGAATTCTGTAGTTAGTAGATGTCTATCAAAGTCTCTAGGACACATTACATTAAAATTGTAAACATCACTACCCACAATACTAACCTGTTTCATGGTGTAAGAAAAAAAAAATCATACCCCTGAATGCTTAAGACCTGAGTATCAGAATTAAAAGCAAACTCTTGAGGAAAGGACAGATTAGTCCATTTGAGGCCACTTCTCTTCTGGTACTGATCAAAAAGCAATTATCAAGCTGACATAGTCAACTATTCCATAACTACCTGCATATTCGCCCCTAGAAATAGGGAATGCAGAAGGAATCTTCTTTTTCTCCTTCTCACTTGGAGGTGGCTCATAGCTGTCATCAGGATTCTCTTCACTGGGGACCACATACATCTCAGAGTCAGAGTGGTCATCTGGATTTTCATAATCACTGTCCTAGAAAGACAGAACTTCCCATTTCTCATCTCATAGCATATTATGGCTTCACAGCAATGTATAATACAAATATCCTTGCATGAATATGATAACTAAATTACTACAATCTGTCACTGAATGGACACATCGTATTCCCTTTTAGTGCTTCCTCTATAAATAAAGAGGCACTCTCGCCTCCTCCGCTTCTGCTCCTCCCAAGAACTCTCTGTTTTCCTGCTGTCTCCAAGGAGTCCTTTCACCCCAAGAGCTCAGTCTTCAAATTATGGACCAATAGCTTGTTTCCCCTCTCAGGACAGTTCCTTTCTAGATCCAGCTGTGACTCTCGATGTGTGTTGTCACTTCCTTTCCCTCTCCTGCTAAAAGGGTACTTGAGATCTGACTCCAGAAGGAAATCAGTTACTTCAGGCTGACATTTGCACCATTACTTTACATGGCTGACAGCCATGACTTGCTTCATTCTTATGTTTTCTAAAATCCTAGCAAAAGTTTTCATTTTTAGTAAGAAGTGGCTTTCCTCTCCTCACCCCTCCCACCCTTCCTCCCCCAAATAAAAACTCTCACTGATTTCTGAAATTATTGTTCAGTTTGGGAAGTCCCTCAAATTGATGCCATGTGAAACCTTAGTGCTCATGGCTGCAATTGACAATGCTTCTGAAAGTACTTTTAAGTTGAATGTAAAAAAATTGAGGCAGTTAAAAATCAGTGGCTACTTGTGAATAAAACTGATGTAACAAATAACATGACATTTCAGTAGTATTTAGTTCAACCACAAGTAGATGATTTAAAAAGAAACTTTTCTTATTATTTCTTAAGCTATTAGTGCTAACTTGTTGCTACAGTAACCTCCTACTAGCCCAAAATATGTACTTACAAAATCATCTGACCATTGCTCCTCTTCATTGTCTGCATGTTCTAAACCAAACATTAGAGTTATTTAAGGAGATGTAATAGTGAATATAAATGTTTATCTCAGATTGGTTTTTCAATCTATACTTATCATATTCAGTTAAAAAAGAGTGAGCAAAATTTCCAAACAGTTCTGAGCAACACATCTGGTTTGGACTGAATAGTAAATTAAATGCCTTCTTACTTGTTTTTGACGAATTATTTCAGAGCTGTTGGAAAAGCATTAGAAAATGACAAACTGCACATGGTCTGAACAGCAGAGCACGACTTTACCCACAGTGTCCTGCTAATGCATCTCATTTTTAAGTAGAGGTGACAATTTCTAGATAATGGAACTCTTGACCTCTGGTCCCTGTACCTTCTTGTTTCTTGGTTAGAGTGCCAAGACAGCACGCTAATTACAAGCATTTATGTTAAACAGGGAACAGTTACCTGATAACTTCCAAACTCTGTCCTCCTTTCTTCTACAAGTGTCTTAACAAGATGGCTGCTAACTTGTAAAAGTAGCCATGAACTAGTTTGTGGGCAGTGCTGTATGATAAGCAAGTAGAGGTCTACCTTTAAGATAATTCATGATGTCATCATTACATTAATAGGATTACGATTTTGAATCTGTAATGGTGCATTTATTCAATTTCTTCCCTATTTACTTTCACATCACAGTTTCTACAAAGAGGGACTGGATGCAAATTCTCCTCCATTTTTACAGCAGCCTAGATACAGAACTCTGATTAAGACTCATTTTGAAAGAGTGGTTACTTGCTACTCTTCACACCAGCACAATTCATCATTTTTTTCCTGCCTTTCATTTCAGAGGTGTGAGCTACCTTCAGAGCTGTTGATAATGGTATCCTGTTCTCTCATTAAAAGCAAATTACGAGGCAATGTATAACTGAAATACTGTTAGGCATATAGATAGCAAATTAACACAGACATGCAGTTTAAATTTACATTAATACAGCCTTACCTGAAGCATAATCCCTTTGTGGTACACTTGGCGGTGGCTTTTTTTTAAGCCTGTAAATTATAATTATTACATTTACGATCTCATAAGTAAAATTCACTAGAAGGGAGCATTAGCCAGACACATTAAAAAGCTGATAACAAAAGATACCTGCAGCTGAAGAAATACAGATTACCATCACAGATGCTTAGCAAATAGCTGTAGAAGAATGCTTTGAAAAGATAGAAACTGATAAAATATTAAAATAGAATCTGAGATTTTAATATATTTTTTACTAAGAACATATGCTGAAAGGACAGCTTCCTTGCTCACCCCCCCCTCCTCTTCATTTCCAGAAAGAGATAACATAGAGGGCAGAGATAAATGATGATCTATTGGAAGATGAAAATCTGTTCAGGTTCACAGAGGCTTTACTAAGACTATGGCATAAGAAAGTGGTGTAGCACTCTCCATTCGTATTTTTAGAACTATAATTTTGCATGCACTTTATTTGCTGATTAATGTTTAAATGTATACCAGGTCTCTCAGTGAAAGACTCTACTTTTTATTATTTTATGATGTTATGTCTCTTTTTTGGTAAAAACTGTTAAAAGTGAGTCAAAAGATAATTTGTAGAAATATGGAAAGGATCTTTATGGCTATACAGGTTCATATGTATGTGCATGTATATATATTTAGCAAGCAGGAGTACACATATATGTGTAAATACACACACACATATGTAGGTGTGTATTCATGTACACTCCTCCTTACTAATTTGCAGCTGTCCAAAGAAGGCACTGAATTACAGTCAGTTGAATTATTTCACTGCCCTGTAATGAAAGAGGAGAATTTGGGTTTAAAGTCAAGATGAACAGTGCATGTGTGACATTGGAGGCCAGACTGATGCCTCTGCAGAGGGAAAAAACCCACAGCCCTTTGTTTTTTGTAGCCAGAGAAAACATTAAGATAATTAATGACATTAAAATTATTCTTTAAAGTGACTTTTGAACACTGTCTGACAGTTCCCTGTAGCACTGATGAGACCTCACCATGGACCTGAAGCTTTGTCCACTGAACTGATGACTTCACTCATTCTTCAGTTAGGTCCTAACAAATTCATTTGCAAAAATAAGCAAATAATTAAAAACCCAAAAATCCCTGAAGAATTTAAAATGTTTTTTTGGGGATCTCTGAGCAATAGTGTTTACAAATCTTGCTTTACCACAAGAATTTGACACTCAATATTTAGGTCCTGAGCTTGCTGCCTAGGTATTATTGTTCAGGTACCACTGTAACTCAGAGTGGTGACATGCTGGCACTACCACATCAACTTACAAACTTTACCTGTCTGTTTTGAGAAATGCTTTGGCTACTTCTGAGTTGAATTCATGGAATTATGTTGTTCAGATAGTCACCAAAACCACCCCATGCAGATACATGAATTAATATATAAATGGTGTGGGCATTGCTAAAACTCAAAAAAGCCCTAACCCCCCAAAACAAACAAAAATCAAATGAGGAAGATTATCTTTGCAATGTTAACCTGCTTTGTTCTTGGCTAACACTAATGATGGATAGCTGCCTCCTCAGAGGTTTTAACTTCCTGCAGCATAATATAACTTAGTGTACAAACAGTAAATTAAAAAGCATTCTCAACAGCCCTGCTCTGGTCTTCTGTCCAGGTTAGCACAGCCATGTTAGAATGAAAATCCCAGGGCCACTGCCAGGGCTCATCTCAGGTCTTAGGGAGGGGAGACCAAGATCTCTTGATGTATTTTGTAACATGTCTACCATGAGTTGTTCAGAAGTGGTGGAGACTTGGAAAACAGTGGAACTGAGGCAACAGTAAGAGGCTGTCTGGGTCATGGTATAAAGTACATGGCTTAAGCAACACCACACATTTCTAAGCTGCTAAGCAGGAATCTTCCACACTTGGTACCAGGCCCCATAAATCCTGGCAGTGGCCCTGGCAGAAAATGTAAATATGTTATAACGAAAGCACACAAAGTACAGAACAGAGGTCTGTGTCTAAGCAGCCTATCATGCTATGGTGCAGCTATGGAATAGCATACCGATCCCAAGTATCTTTCCCAGTTTTGCAAATTAAGGCCACTTGTTCATTTTGGAACCTGAATATCAATAGAAGAAAAGAAATAATGTTTCTGTCACAGAGCTGAAACAGTTCACGGCCACATCTCTATTTGTTAGAATCTTTTCAAATCCACTTAAAAAGCAGTTTTCACTGTACTGGTATGATTTTCTGAGTGCCAGAGCTGGAATCCAGGCTCTTTTGAAGTCAGCTGGAGCTTCACTTTACAGGAGCCAGAACTTTACCCAATGTGCAAACCACAACACAAGCCCAAAAGACACAACCCTATGCCAAGGCGTGGTTACCCAGCTATTGCAGACACTGACCTCATTATCCACCCAGATCCTTGCAGAATGGCAATTGACTCTGTCCTGTTCCCCCAAGTTAATGACAAAGGACTGGAAGAATCAAATGCCACCCAACTGAGCGTGCATATTTAAACGTGTTTAATCCTAGTGCACACATTGTAGCTTCAACAAATAACTCAATAGCACTTGAGACATTTCATATAAGGGGTTATAGATGCCTCTCACACAAGAACAGGATGCAGGGTACAGAAATTCAGAACAACCTTTAAGAGAATAAATTATTCAATTTTAAAACAATGAATTCCAAGATTTTGCCCTATAACATGCTGAGCTTGATCCAACAAAACATTCAGGCATGCACTTAACTTTTCTCACATATGTGGTCCTGTAGGAACTGCAAATATTAATTACATACTTTGAATTTGTAGCACATTTTTGTTTTCCTGCATTAAGTGAAGAATTTTAAAATAAACTGCAGCAGAGGTCTGGGTGTTTTGCTCTAGCAACACTCATTTTAAGAAGCTACACTCAGAAAAATAAACAAACATATGTATTAGTAGACCTTTATGTGTAGCAATTAAATTTTCCCACAGGTGCATTTCACCACTAGCGTTTCTCCTAACTCCCCCAGGATTTAAGATATGCCTGAAAACTCTTTGTTTTCAAAAGTCCTTTGCTTTTTGTATTGTTAAGTCTGTACAAAGTCCACTCCCTCCTTAGGAACCATTTTAACCTAACAGTTTTTACGAAACTTATATTGATATCTTTTCTGAGTTGAGTATTTATAGTAGGTATTATCTTTAAGTGCACTAGATCATCACGCTTGTGATTAAACAATAGATTAGTTTAACTTTGCCAGAAACATTTGCAGAGGTCCAAAAGGTGTGATGTGAACAGATAAACTTTTCCTGAACTGTGTTCTCATGACCTAGTGGAATAGTTTGTTACAGGTTTGGAATTACGTGGCAATCGTACAAGATAAAATTAAACTGAAAGGGTTTTGGGTTTTTTTGAAAGTATTATTACTACTCTTTCACACATGTTCTTACACTGTGCTATGGCAGTTACAGTAATAAAAATCTTGACACTCAAAACACTCTATTCAGCTACAGCGATTTTCATGTTTCTTCAGAATACAGAATAACTGTTAAAATTAGGTATTATACTTTTTCCTGTTTTCTTTTTCTAAGTGTGGTACAGCTTGATTTTAGTACTTTCTCATATTTTTTGGTTCATAAAATACCACTTTTCCCTCTGCCAAGGGTTTGATCATGAATGTCTTTTAGCTGGAGCTATGCAGGTTGAAGAGACATTTAGTGACACAGCAACTATTTTTCTGCCTGAAATTACTGCCTAATTTATAAATGGTATAGAAAAATGGACCACACAAATCTGAAGCAAAGACTTACCCAACTAAAAAGCTGGGTAAAGCATCTTTGTTCCACTTTTCAGGTCACATGGCAAATGTTCAAGAAATGGACATATTTGGATAGTGTGCAGTCACAAACATGACTACAAGTGCACGATTTCTGATGGCTTTGTGAAGGATGTGATATTACAACAAGGTGAATAAATTGAACTTCCTGTTTCTTATTCAGCACAGTAGGTCAGCACGTACCAAAACTTCAGGGTGAAGTCCTGACTTTGCTGTACACACAGTGTGTCTTTTAGCATCGGCTTCAGTGGAGCCAGGATTCCACTGAACAAAGCCTAGAGGCTTAAAGCTTATGATTTACAGATGAGTGCTATGTCTTTACGGCGTGTTCCAAGCATAGGCAACCACTCTACATCATGAAACCTATGATTTCTCTGCTTCCCTGTTTGGTATTACCAAGGATGTGAATATGAAAAAAATGCCTCCAGCTCTTATTGTTTATACAATGCTGGCTACACTCATTGCTCCTACACCTTGACATAATCCTCCTTGACACCGTGATCTGCACAGCAGCTGGGACTCAGTGTCATAAAGTTTTGCATGTGATTAAGGGCAAGCAGGTGACTGCTATCCTCCAGTGGCCAATATTTTTACTGCCAGAAAATGTTGAGTTGGAATGGGGAACAAACAGGAACTTTTAAGCAATGAAAAAACAACCTGTCAATTTCTTTCCTGTTACCAGGACTCTTCAGCCTGCTTTCCACAGACCTTTAAGACACACATGGATAGTAGATTAATTCCTCCCCACCTGCACCCCACAGATGAACTAGACTGGAGAGCAAAAGTCTTGATGCAAGAACTTTTACATTTCTGCATAATCAAGAGCCAATCCAGATTTTAGAAGTGTTTTAACGAATACTGCTAGTAAGTCCAATGTATTTAATGAATATTTGATAATTCATTCAATTTGTGTAGCAGAGGCTTACAGTATACATCTGTGTGATAACTTTAGGCTTCAGATAAGCAAGTACACTACTTGAATTCTCTAAAATTATTTCTACTTATAATAGGTTTGATTCTGACTTTTTTCTCCAGCATATTGATGAATCTATGCTACATAAAGCCCATTTAAAATAAATATTTTCCTGCTTC
The DNA here is from genome assembly GCA_013400235.1 of Oriolus oriolus. Taxonomy (NCBI): domain Eukaryota; kingdom Metazoa; phylum Chordata; class Aves; order Passeriformes; family Corvidae; genus Oriolus; species Oriolus oriolus. Next base: position 119,870 of record VXBT01007655.1, read on the forward strand.
AGTCATGTTTAGAACCTTGACATTTAATAAAATAATCCTTTAACTGAAGTGGAAGTAGTGATCAACTGGATAACCATATGTTTTAGATAAAGCATCTACAATCAAAAAAAAGCCCCCAAAGGGCACATAGTGAGGAACAGAGCCAGCTTTAATTCTGTGAAGCTTAGCACCTCTTGTACATATCCTTATCAGTGTTGTCAAGTCATGCTTTTATTGCAAGTCTCATTATGTACCGGATTCAAGACCTGAGCTCTGAAGTCACGTGCAAATATTAGAAATTCTTCCATTTTTAGAAACTAAACTTCTGATCTTCCTAACTGCAAAAAAGATTAATACAACTCGGATGAATCAGAGTAGCATCAGAAAGATTATTATGTTTTTATACCTCGGTTTGTGTTCCTATAACTTGGAGAGTTGACACGTGAACTTTGTGCTGCAGTCATACTTTGAGTTTTTATGAGTCTGCTCTTTTTAATTTTTTTTTTTTTGGATCTCGAGTGTATCAAAGAATTGCAGTGCTATAGCAGCAATCTTGTGTCTGACACTTAATGATGATCTTCCCAGCTTCTGCTACATTTGATTCATGTTACTTCTCCCTTTTCTGTTCTTCCCCTCTTACTCTCTAGGAGGGACACACAATCAGAGCAACTGATTAACAACAGAATTAACGTTCAGGCGTTAATATGGGAGACACTTTGTAGCCTCAAATTATAAACCTTAGATGCTTCTGTTGTTTCTGCCATCTGCTTTCCTCCCTCAGGCTTTTGAACTGAGCCCACTGGAACATTATTAATTACACTTAAACAACTATTGTGAAGTAGGAAGCCACCCTTTATTAAAAAGCAACAACTATAAGAAACCCTCTTTAAACCCCTCCCCTCCAAAACCCCACCAAAAGCCTTGACAGCTTAGCAGCTCTTCCCTGTGGGCAGGTCCCAGGTGAAAATGAGTTTTTTGTAGATGGGTGGTGAACACAGCAGTCACTATGTTAAAAACAAAAACACACTTAAATTAAATTAAAACCCCAAGTAGTTGAAAGAGGGTCATTTTAAGGGAAAATCACCTTTTGTGTTGCAGGAATAAGTATACCAAGTGACTGTGATGAAGTGTGAATTGCAGCAATTTTAGAGTGAAAGAGGATGAGTAAAGGAAAAAAGTTATCCCAAAAATCTGCCTGGTATATCAGCTGTTTTACCATCAGAGCCTGCTCAAGGTCTGTGGACAGAAACACAGATGTGAAAATGGGAGCACAAAGGAGGGCTTGGAGCCCAAGATTACTCCTCCTGCCTGCAGAACAGGAGAGCCAGGCAGTCCTGCTGCTCCCAGGAGTGTATCCCCCTCCTCTGGCAGCTGCCCCACCAACACCAGCCCTGCCTGGGCTGGCAGCAGGGGCAGGAGCTGAGCCAGCCTGGCTTTCCAGAGCTCTTGCATAGCCAAACCAGGCAGGGCCCTACTGCTTCTGCCAATAGCTGACCGACAGCTTCATATACACCGAGAATTAGCTGTTTCCCAAGAACTGAGCCATCACAGTCCCTCTTTAGGAACAATTTAAAACAATGTTTCTATGTGTCTTTTATGTACAAGAGCTGTATTTCTAAAATTTAATATGGTTGTCCTGGAAACACTGCAGATAAGGTGTGGTAATTAACTTCTAAAAGTACTTAATACTTTTGTTGCCAATGACCCATGTAAAGAAAGACATCTGAATGAGAAAATCGCATCCAAATGGAATTTCAATGCAAATGAGATGTTGCATTAAGAAAAGTGTGCTAAACAGCTAATTGCTTTAAATAGATGTTTGACTGGAAACAGTGAATAGTGTGTTCATTTGACAAGGATGCAGAATTACTGGAATTTCTTTCTATGTATAAATACACATGAATATTTTATGATACTTTCATGCACATGCACATGACACCAATCTGCATGTTGTTCAGCACTTCTTACTGGAATAAGGGTGCTGGTAATCCAGGTAATGCTGGATTTTGTTTTATGAGACTGAAACACAGGAGGACTTAGCATTTTTATGGGAATTTTAAGTATGATGTCTGACCAGTTGGTTCAAGGTGGAGCTCAAATTCAACTTAATTGCAGCAGGAAGCCTAAACAGTTGCCTAAGGAGAAAGGCACACCTGCAAACAACAAGCAATGATCATTCCCAGGGAACATTCAAGAAAAGGGCTCTTCACTCAAAATACTGGTTTTTTTCAAGGCTACAAACACAACCTGTCATTGGACTCCAGGTCTGAAACTACTTTATGACAGTCTTAATACTGATGACAATTCTGCACGTTGCAGTCTGAACCGAAGCTCTTTATATACACTGAAGTACATCCCTCTGGAATGACACGGCCCCATCACCAAAGTACTACACACCACTATGCTCATAATCCAAACTTCCTCGCATTGATAAAACTAGGGACTGGCATGGCAAACTTACTTTTTGAATTTGTTTATTATCCCACTTTCATTTTTCTTGATGTCATGCACCATCTTTTGAAGCTTCCTGTAAGACAGTAAACAAAGGCAGCATTAAATTACCAGTGGTTGAACAGCCATTAATATAAATTAAGAAAAATATGCTTAATATATATTCAATAAGTAGTTTAATTGTTAAATCATTTGTGCATGAAGTTTTCCTCCCTTTTTAAGAGCTCTTTAGCATTATTTGTGTTATCCTTCTTCTTAATACAATTAAGTACAGTATAAATAATCAATTTAAGAGTAAGTGAATCAGAAAAAAATAATTGCCTAAATTAATACCTTAGAATATTTAAATGTTAACATTTTATCTAGAACTGACTTTACAACACTGTACAGCTATAATGAGAATGCCCTCTGATTTCTTAAATATAATGAGAATAATGGACAAATAATTCACAAGCACATCTTTAAGTCCTGCTGAAAACTCAAACTTAATTTACAGCAAAATTATATAGTGTTACCTGCTAATATAAAGAAATTAATTACTTATAGTTGTGAGAAATAGGTGTACAACAAAATGCTCCAAAATTTCCAACAACAATGTACTACACCTATAAGAGTAGCTTAGATTATTATCTGAACTAACCAGATACATTAAATCTGAGGTGAAAAGCCCAGAAGAACTTCTGCTTTTCTGTTGTATTTGTTGGGGTTTTTTTCCTAACAGATTCAGTTTCTGGTTCTACTTGAAACATCACAAATAGCCATCATCTGCAGTTTGCTGTTTCAGTGTTGTGCTCCAGCTGGCACCTGGCAGTGTCTATAAATGAAAAGTAATGAGGAATGAAAAGAATGAGAGGAGATCTCAATGGTTTAGTTCTAGTTTGGGGAGAATGGTTGTCTGCAAGTGTTTGTGTTTCTTTCAGAAAGGCTTGCCAGACTTCAATTAGGGATGCATGCCAGCATCAGTTACATTTCTTTCGTTGTTTGTCAGAGATAGGACTCAAACACCACCACCAACAGAAATCTAATTGTAGATTTCTATCTGAATATTGCTTATTGCTCATCACTGACATTAATATATCTTTACACTAGCAAAATTATCTTATCTTGGGCTTTTTTCACATCACTGGTTTTATTCTATATTGTCATTTAGTTGCTAAAAAAAAAATCTTCACACATGCGTGCAAATAAAACCCACCACAAAATTGATAAGCACAAGTACCTGAATTAGTTGGCTTTTCATTTGATCAGTCAGGTGAATTGATTAGAGCATCATGGGAGTTCCGTGAGTCTTGAATAAGGCTATCATTTAAAAGGTCATTTTATTACATATTTCTATTTTAAAAGGTGCATTTAAATTAGAGTTAATCGCATGCACTGGTGCTATTATGGTATTTTTTCTATGCAGAAGGATGAAATCAAACATTCCCATTTTTTGCATAGTCAAATTCCTTAAAAATCTGTGTCTCATTCCTTATTCTTTTTATTAAGGCATTTAGATTTCTAATTACAACTTTGATAAATTAGAGAGTACCTAATACACATTTGTGTGAATTTTTTTCAGTCTTTAAAACTACATAGCTCTTATAGGAGTTGTTAGAACACTTGTTTGTTGCCCCTGGAGAATTTAATTTGTCTGAAGCCTGTGAGAGAAAGCAGATAACCAGTACACTAAGTGGGAAGTGTAGGAAGTCATCAAACACCACTGATCTCCAGTTCAAGTGGAATCCCCTTTGACCCATAGAGTTGAACATGCTGCAAAAACCAGTCTGTCCAGTTAGCTGGAGGCTGAAATTTCTTGAGGTGCTAGGCCATATAAAAGGCAACTGAAAAGTTTTACATAGAGCTGTCTGTCTGATTTGTGATCTTAGAGAGATAGAAGAAAAAATGAGAGGCAGATAGAAAAGTCTATAGCAAGAAGGTTCTCCAAATCTTAAGGGACTCAATCCCGAGCCCAAAGGCCATTCCAGAGCAATGAGGAAAGTGAAGCACAGAAGGGCATTTATACAGCTGAAGTTTTGACTCAATCTACATATCTGACTAGCACTAAAATACTTGTTGTATGGCTCTCAAATACTTGAGATTATACTGCAAGTAAAGAGGTTTGTTGTGAGAGGACCTTACCAGAACAGCAGCGCCGAGAGTACCTGGGAAATGGGGGCTCCCATGGCCCAGCGTAGGCAGCCCTTGCGCCAAGTACACAACTACAATCCTCTTTCTTCACAATACCTCTGAGTCAGGACCTCGTTACCAACTAATGTTTATTCTCTAGTGTTCTCTTGGGATAGGCAGATACTAGAAATACCCAAGGACCTCCATCAGCTAGTACTGTAAATGAAAATTATGAGTAATGGTTGTCTTACTTTGCATTGCACATAATTAAAGATAATCAAGAGGTAAAACTTAAAGTTGCTTCCTTAACTGCGAGCTCCAACTCTTCATTAAACCTGCTTAGGATCTTTCATGCAAAATCAGGTTTGCAGATAAAGGTGCAGTCTGTGTTACTGCTAATCTTGAAAACACATTTCAGCAATAGATATTTTGAGATACAGTGTACTTGTAACTGGTATAGACCGGATGGGTCTTTGATCCCTTTGATCAGGATCTCATAGCACACAGAATAGATTTTCAGAGTTCTGCAGGTAATAAGTTTGGAAGTCTAGGCTGTAGGTGCTTCTAAAAAGTTTTCAGTTTCTTACAAATACATTAGAAATTCTACATGTTGGAAGGAATAACAAAAAAAGACAGTAACCTAAAATAAAACACTTTTTAGCCCAGTGTTGCTATTTTTCATATCTTAGCAATTTGAAACTTTGGTAATTCAGAATTACCAGATCTGTTGACAAAGGAGTCACTAGCTGTGAAACATATGTGAAGGAAGGTGGAAAGTTTTTACTGTTGTAAATACCATACTTCCTGAAAGAAGGATTAGCTGTGTCACAAAATACCTTGCTGCACTCAAGGACTGGCAGAGCTGCCTTGAGATAAAGCAAAATGAAACAAACCCACTCTCTCTTTGATCTGGTCACAGCTCAGCTTATGAGGAGCATGGGATGATTAAAGGAGGATGATGCGTCGACCTGGCCTGGGACACATCCCCATCTTCAAACATCACCTGGAAGCCTTCAGCTCTTTTGCATACACACTTTCCTACAAAAGCTTTCCAAAGGTAAAATAATTTTTAAAGAGAAGAATGAAGAAGAATGAAGTGTGTAACAAGTTTTCAACTCACATGTGAGATGAGGTACAGAGTCCCCAGACTTGAGACAGAGAAGTCTGTCTTAATTTCAGACAGATTTGTGTAATATGGAATTCTCCAAACACTTAGACTAGGTTTTGAGAAATTATATTTATGGGTATTATAAATCTGTGAAGCCATTTACCAATATGTATTATGTAATATGTGTATTATGGCTCAGAGCAGTCAGCACGAGTAGCTCCCCAGTGGTCATGACCTATCCCTGCTCCTGGAAACAGGGGGGGATCTCCCGTGTGCACGAGCAGCACAGTTCACCCACTTGTGCACAGTGAATCCAGTACTCTGCACCTTGAGGGCACGCATCGGTTATCAGTGTTTTATCTGTACAGCTCTGTCACATGGGGAGTGACCGCCCATAGCAAGGGTATTCCGCAGGGTCTCTGGAGCAGGCAGAGGGACACAATTGCTTCAGGGGGTCTGGCTGTGAGCACTTGCACCTGAGAGGGGTCCTGCTAATGTTTTTGGTAACAGGCCTAACTGCAGCATCAGTGGGGAGCAGCAGCAAAACAAAACCTAATTTCAAATTATTTACAGGAAATTTTCTATATTACATGCATACCTATTTCTGTTTATCTGGCGGATGAGAATTATACCTTCTTAAATTTCTGGCGTTTACAGGACTGTCTGAATTATCTGTTTTGCCTCTTGAAAAATCCCCATCTGTACCTACAAACCAGTTTCTTTAGTTAAAGAAGAGCAAAATTTTGAACATGATATATTCACAGGTTTCCTAGGGCAGCTTCGCAAGCAATATTGACACATTCAACACTAAGGGACCCGTATGTTCCTTCTCCTCCTCCTAACATCAGTTAGGTCTTTAACTGATGAAGTTGAATTGGTTTTAAAATAGTAAAAATAATTTAAAAATAAACACATTGTAAGTCAGACAATTTGCATGCCAATTGCAGTTCTTATACCTTTTTGGGTACATCTGTTTCTCAGACAGGACAACCTGTAGGTCTGTGCCTAGAGAGTCACATTTTTGGAAGATTACTACGTCCATTCACCTAAAGACTGAGGGTAGGCGTAGCACTCACTTTTGTCTTAAGAAAGGCAGATCACATTAAAACAAAAAATTGTTGTTTCTCAGTTTTTGTTTGTTTGTTTGTTTAGGTTATTTTTCAGGCAAATTCAAATACTTGGCATTAGAAACCTAGAACGGGATTTAGTAAGTGCAAATTTAGACTTGAAACAAAAAAATGTCAAAAAATACCCACTTGCCTCAGCTATAAAGTTTTACAGGAAAGAACCACAAAACAACCACATAAAGCCAGGATGAGTATAATGAAATTTGAAGAATAAAAGCTAAGTTATTAGAAGATAAAAACCGAAACTCAAAGGGTAATTAAAAATTATTACAGCTACCTCTGTTAATAAAAAAACCCCAAACCACATTAAAATATGTAACTAAAGAAAGAACAGCATGTCCAGACTCCTCCTTTATGGCTTCTCACAGCACAATTATTCCACCACCTTCTCCCCAGCTGGTCTTTGTTTTGTGTTTCTACTATCCTTCAGTTTTATAAACAGCTATGCAGGTGACCAAATTAATAAAGAAAGTTATTGTTTCTGGACAAAGGGGAAGACTCCTGCTTCCTTTTTGAACCTGCTTACCTAGAACGGGATTTGTAAAAGTACCACTTGAGATTTTGAAAAGCATGTAGCTCTTATATTGAAATATCTTCTCAAACTGAATTAACAAACTAGGAAAGTACCACCTTTCCTATGCCAGGCTTCCATGAAAGCAATGCTCCTGACATGGTCTTTGTGGAAGAACATGGATTTTGGTGAACTGGGTGAGTGTCTTCCTAAGATGCATTCTCATATTACTTGTCAGTTTTGTGCCTCAAAGACAGTGAAATTAAATGGTATAAAACAACTCTACCCCCTTCCACCTCCCTTCTAATTCCTTGTTAGAAAGCAAAAAGAAATACCAAGTATAGGAAGCATCTAATTCCTCATTAGACCTCCTTCAGGTGCTTCAGTTCTCCACATGCACACGCCCTTATATCATATGCTACCTGGAGCAGCTAGAGTAGGAGTCCTTTGCAAGGAAATGCCAAGTGGAATCAGCCACCTGGGTCAGAGCTGGTGTTTTCAATGGCTGTGAGATGTGTAAAATGCATAAAAATGTGTAAGAGAGACAGCTGAACACTTGAGGTGCAGTCAGATAAATCGCTTCCGTAGCTACTGGTCCAAGGTAGGGCCTTACAAGCCCTCATCCACTCTGGGGTCTTATCCACCCCCTGCCATGGCTTTCGTGATGGGAGAAGAGGAAGTTTGGAGCTGGAGGTGGTAACCTGTGACATCAAACCATCCATTCAAGGCACTGAGCCTTTGATCTTTATCTGTAAAGCTATCTGAAAGCTGTGAAGAAAAGTTCAAAGAGGTTTGCTTATCAGGAGAAGTCAATTACAGCTACCTATCTGAGAGGAAGAAGGAACAAGGAATTGTTTTCTCCCATGTTTGGGAGATGCACAAGGAGAAATGACAATAGTTTACAGTAATTTTGACAAGAGTGTTGATTTTTTAAAAAGTCTCAAAAACATCCTATTCTGCTCACTTTTGAATCATCCACTATTTTGCCTAAAGGCAAACCCCATAGTTAGAGCAGGTGTGTGTTTACATGGTACACACAGAAGCACAGAAAGTCTAATTGATTATATTTTTCATCTTCATATGCCCTCTACGTAATCTTTACAAAAAAGCTGACAGTCCTCCTTGTACTGGTAATTACTAATATTCACTGAGTAAATAAAAAATGTAGCATGTAAAGGGATAATACATCCTTGATAGAAAACATTCCTAACATGAAAGTAAACAGTGTAAGTACTTGCACGTGATTGGGAGTTCTGAATATTGAAAGAACCCATTCTAAGCATTTGAATCTGCCTGGAAACAAACAAACAAACGAACACACACTCCAAGGTTTGGACACCTCTTTCCTCTTATCCAGATTGCTTTTCCCTTTATCCCAACTGGATAATAGTGATACCATAAGAAAAACAGAAAATAATTAGATATTACGATATGTAAGTGAATATTATGTGTCACTTTTTGACATAAAAGGTAGAGGATATTTTCTGTTCTGTAACTGACCTGCTCTGTTTTGAGCCTTTTTTTTTTTTTTTCTTTTGGTTAACTGATCTCTTTTTCGCACCAGCTCTCTGGATAAGTTCATGCATTATAAAACAAAAAAACACACACAGAAGCCACATTCACAAGACTTACTCCACTTTTCTGAAAGGTTTTCAAGCAGCAGGAGGAAGATCAACACATTAGGCTACTCTAAAATACAGTTCCAGTTAAAACTAAGTGAGTGCTGTACCTCCCTGAAGGATTAGTTCCCTACAGCCTAGTCACTGAAGGAGAGCAAGGGCAGAAATTTAAAAGAGTTAAGTGCCTTTTATATTTCAACAAGAAGAGGAAGCAGAAAGTCATTGCAGGGAAAGGAATAAAGACAGGATCTGGTATGGACCCAGAAAATTACCACTAACAAACACTGCTGTACTTGGGCTGGAAGTGTTCTTGCTCAAGCTACAGAAGCATACCCATCATAGATGTGGGGTGGCACTGACAGGGACCTAATGGAGGTTACTCATGGATCAGTTTTGTTTGTTTTGTTCTGAAGCCTATCAAATTGTGTTAAAACTCTGGAGAAATTCCCTGGTTGGTTCCCATGTCACTTTAATGGAGCCCACATGGGCTGCCATTGAAAGGGGAAATTCTGTTCTTCTCTGCCCTCGGTGCTTCCCCAGTTTGATGAATCATGGGACTTCCAGCTGGGAAACTAACTTCTTTTTTCTTTTGCCAATTTAGATATCAGCAAGATCAGGTCCAGCTTTGTCACGTGGCCATTGGAACCCGAGTGCCAGTGAGAGGGCTGAGAGGGGCACGGTGAGCAGGGGTGTTGGGAGGGTGGAAGAAGGATCTGCTCTTTTGGCTGCAACTCAGATTTATGCTAAATTACACTGGCCATGTAGCTACAGCTTCAGTAGCACTTTGTTGCCTCTGTGCTTCTTGCAGAGATGCCTACAGCATCCATATTTTAAGACAGGAAGGAAACATTTAGCCTCATGGTATAGCCTCTTGTATTAATAGCCTACTTCAGCCAGTTTCCCCTTGAATTAAGCTTGAAAAACATATACTCATGTTTTCCATATTATCACCTCAGGATGCATTATTTCAATTCTTTGTAAAGTATTTACTGTGTAGTAATTTATGTTGAGGTCATAAACTTGTAGCTTTGCACATCTGGCTCTGCTTATGTCTGGAAAATGAACTTGCTCAAAATGCATATACTAACAGATTAGGATAAAGATGCTCACATAATTTTCAAGCTTCTGCTACTCTTCAGTAATTTACTATGGCTGGCACAAACCAAACATATTTACATAGTATGAATAGTTCTTTCACAGTTTACCAAAAATCTACCAAAAAAAATGATGCCCTAGAGCCAAATGGGAAAATACTGCCCCTTTCAGCCACTGTTTCCTGTCAATTTTTCAATTCTCCCGTCTGCTGAGCATATAAACTAATCTGGTTTTCCAGTACAACAATTTATGATTGTCATATCTGCCGTCCAAAAGCAAAGCATCTATCACATTTTAATGTCCTGAGCAGTATGTAGGTTTTGAATGATTCTGTAAAATACAAAACTGTTTTGTTCTGGAATCAACATATCACTGGGTACCTGCAATATCATATTATGATTTAATATCTAGCACTCTGCACAGCTGTATGGGGTACATTTATAAACTAATGGTAAAAAATGGTTTTACCAAGTTCACTAGAAAGTTGGGGCTTTTCCCTGTGGCCATGAAAATTAATTTACTGGGTTATTTGCTTGTGCTTGGCTATTGATAATTTATTATTAAAAAAAAAAAAAAACAAAACCCCAAGTCACTAGATCAAATCTATATTACTCCCTTCTGCTGAATAACTGATAGTCACAGGCCAAGGATAGTGTCATTTGTGATTGCTATGGTTGACAAATGCTCCTACTCTGGACAGTTATTTTGGCAGAGCTACAATGTCACTACAAGACCTTATTTTATCTGGAACATTATTTTATATGAAACAGTGGTAGAATAACCTATGCCAATGACTGAACAATTTTGCCAGCACAAGTAGAATGAAGCTGTAGGTACTATATAAGCATAGCTGATCTTGTGAACAGATCACACTTTACACTGCTGTCTACCTGCAGAGATTAAAGCAGGGCATCTCTTGATAGTTTCGATATTATACTGCATCATCTTGTCCACATTGCCATATTCTTGTTTAAAACACATGTAGATCAGAGTCACACTTAAACATACTTTTCTATAAACGGCATTACAGGCAGGAAATTCTGTGTGAGAATAAATCTTATGTGGAGATTTAGTTTGGGGTTTTTTTCCCTCCCTTCAGCTTGTGAGTGGGCTTTTGTTTTTTGTTTTTTTTTGTCTTGTAAAAATTAGCATGTTTCAGGTTTGGTTTTTTTGGTTGGTTGGTTGGCTTTTCAGCCTGGAGATTGGTCCAGGCAGGATGACGTAGCTGGAAAGAAGAAAAGAAGCTTTAAAGGGATTGGTAGAATGAAATGTTGTGCAGAGAGAAGGGAATAAAGAAGGACAGCTATAGATGGGATGGAGGCTGTGCTGTGCTGAAGGAAGGTCAGAGGGAGAAGCAAGAGGATTTGGCTGGAGAAGTCACACTGAGTGAAAGAATGGATTTTTGCAGCGGTATTTGGGGAAGTTTGCATTTCCTATCTCATTCCATTCCAAAGTCCAGAGATGAGAGTGATTCATTAACTGTTTAAGCTGACAGAAAACTAGAGAAAATAGAGACTATAAAACCTTATCTTTTAATCAAAATCCTGTGCTTTGTATGGCAAACAGGACCTAACAATCCTACAGAAAAATCTTCTATTTGTGCACATCAGCACAGCAACATAGCTGGTGACCTCCTTTCCCCGTGCCTGTGAAATTCAACTTCGAAGACTGCAAATCACTGAACTGTGATTTCATGTAACCTTATGTTCAGCCTACATTTTGGTGGGCTAAAACATGGGTGCGCCACAAAAGCTGCTGTCTCCACAGAGTGATACTGCACAGTGGAAAGTTGTCAGGAGACACTGGAAGCTGAGACAGGAGGTGGCTGTGGGTGGCAATGGGTGGTATTCCAGAAGACCTTCACAGCTGTTATGTCCTTAGGGCAGATTAGACTTTTGCTAGAAAGAGAACACCAGAGCAGGTAGAAGAGCAGAAGTGAGGCTGAGAGAATTGGGATTGTTCAGCTTGAAAAAGGCAGAGCTCTGGGGTGACCTTATCGCAGCCTTTTAGTACCTGAAACAAGACAGTATCTGTCTACAAGAAAGCTGGAGAGGAACTGATTGCAAGGGTATGTAGTAACAAGGGGGACAAGGGGGAATGGCATCAAACTGAGAGTAGTTTGGATATTAAGAAGAAATTCTTTACTGTGAAGGTGGTGAGGTACTGGAACAGGTTGGCTTGAGAACTTGTGGCTGTCCCATCCCTGGGAGTGTTCAAGGCCAGGTTGGATGGGGGTTTGAGCAACTTGATCTAGTGGAAGGTTTCCCTGCTCATGGCAGAGGCATAGGAACAGGATGGTCCCTTTCAACCCAAACCAACTGAATGATTCTATTATTTGCATAGCCTTTCCTCTGGACTCTATGTAACTAATAACAGGTTGAGATGTTGCAGTTGGACGTGAGCTTTGATGCCCAATTCTGTCATGGGGAGCATTTTCTAGGTTATTTTGAAGCTCCAGTTTATTTCTTGCTTGAGTTTATTTTTGTCTTTTGTCCTGTTCAAGCTCATTGAGGCAATAAACTAAGTTAAAATTTGCCTTGAAAAAACAGATTAAATTTATAAGTGTGTTTGCTACCACTAAGAGGAATTAGTAGAACTACTATAATAAAATATTGTCCTACAGTGCAAAACTAATATTCAGATATTCCCCAATAATTTTCTCCAAAAGTTAATGCTCACTATGGCAAAGCCTCCTATACATAGGAGGTGTCAGTTTACAGCTAAATATCATTTCACTCCCAAATGAATTAATTTTCTACTATACACTTTCAAAAATAAACAGTGTCAGAACATCCTCTGTTAAAGAAAAGGCCTAGCAGTTACAGCCAAGCTATCAGTAGAAAATTAGTGAAGTTTGACAGACAACTAACAGACATTCAGGCCTTAAGGAAATCCCTCCTGATTTAATAGAATTAGGACTTAAACTTTTCTGTTTGACAAGGGGGACCAATACAAAATCCTGCAAAAACCCCAGACACACTTGTTCAACCTGACAAAAGTATATTGCCAGTTTATTTCCAGTTCCTTTTAAATGGGTGTTACGCATGGAGATAGTGATTTTAAGCCTTTGTTTTTGTTGGGGGCAGGGACAGACTGCTGCAAATTAATGAAGTCATCTGAAATTAACATGAAACTCTGCTCTTAGAAAAGGCTGTTTGCAATCTGGAATTTGCTGGCTGCGTGACCTTAGGCAAGTGAAAGCACGTGGCACACTTTGGTTTGTGCCACGGTTTGCCCATCACTGCAGCGATGATGATGCCTTTGAAAAGGACTTTGAGCTGAGCAGCTGAAGCCAGCTATGGGCAGAGGGCCATCATTAAGGTTTGTGGTCATAATAAAAAAATGCTGCAAGTCTGAAGAGATGCTGTGACACAGTCACATATAGTAGCTAGAAATTATTTAAATACCAGGAATCATAGGTTTATATTCTAGGGAAGTTAAACCACAAAAGAGTCTGCAAGGTTAGTGCAGATTTTTATTTTGAGCTGCTAACTTCCCCTTACCCATGTTGCCTACTGTCCCTGATCATGAGTGCATCTATTTCTGTATGTTTGCAGCATAATTCTTTTTCCCTGAAGTTCAGTCTGAAATCCATGCACACTGGAGTTTGCCATGGCAGCATGGCTGTTGTTCATGTATTCACTCTACGCTTTGGGAAACAACTCAAAGTACCAAATTACTTGTACCACACCACAGATTAGTTTCTCTCACAATAAATAACCAAGGCTTTGAATTAATTTTTCCTGACTATAAGGAAGAAATTAGAACGCACAACGTACTTGGAGGAAATATTTGTATAATACTGTGCATACCTTATAAGAAACACTATATAAAAAATTAGTACTGGAATTCCATCAAGTTCCAGCATTCCTGTCCAACTGTTACTGAAGTTAGTTGAGTGGCTTAACTGCAAACAATGTACATACCACAACATGTTAGGCAGGCATATAAGAACACTCACAGCTCTTATTACTGCAATAAACTTAAATGGGTCATGTTAAGAATTCAGATCTGACATAAGATTTGCTAATGCAATGAAAAGCTAGGTCTGGTAGGCTCAGCTATACCCATGGTGAATAGTTGAGCTTAGCAAAACCACGTAACGTCTAGTTTTTCAGGTCTACACTTAAAAAAAAAATCAAAAGAGCCACTATCAGACAGTGACTCAAGAGTAGTGCTTTTTAAACTTCTGCTGCTACAAAGCAGGAATTTTAAGAAAGCTGTCTTTAAAAAAGCAAACTATAATCACTTCAATTGAAACTATGTGTGGCAGGAACATTTCTTGGCATTGCATCTTAGCATATGAATTAAAGTATGTTTTTGACATAACCATTTAGATCATGTAACATTCAGTAAACTCTGAACCACCTATGTGTGTTCCATGCAGACAGATGTGGTATTAGAAAGTCAACTGCACTGTCAGGTCACAGAGCACGAGGGGGTACCCAGCTGTTTCAAAGGAAGAAAAGGCTGCTGCCCTGTTATGCTGATCTCTTCCTGTATTTGCACATCTCTCTTGGATTTATCCTATTAATATCTACTCATGGAAAGTTCTCCCTTAAGGTTTCAAGATTCCGATACCATAGTAAGATTTTGTAGTCAAATACCCAGGTTTCTAAGGAGTATTTCGACATGCTCAAATCGAAGCATGCACGTGAGTCCACTGAGCGTGGTGAGAACGCTCACACACTTGAGAAACGTGTGCTCCTACATTCCCTGCACAACTAGGCTGAATTGGCCATGAGGAGGAGAGAAAAAGTTACTTGTAATACTTCAGGTTAATACAGGAAAGCAGAGCTACTTCTTTCTCTTCCCTATTTTACAACAATATTAAAACCTCAGACGAGATGGAAAGTGTCATCTATGTGAAGATGCAGCAGAGGTGTGGTGCTGCCTTTCAGGTTTAGGGCTTTTGAATCAGTTCACCAAAAAGTTGTGTGTGGGCCATTACAACCCTCACATATAGACCCACTCTGGATATTTGAAAGTAATCCTGCTTTAATTGTTTGCAAAAGATGAATCCCAGCTACAATTTTATGACAGCAGAGAGTGCGTACTTTATTTTTTGTGTACCAGTAATGGATGGAATCAAGCTTTCCATCTTGTTTCTCAACTTGTTATTTAAAGATAGCGAGTTAAGACCAACACTGAGCTCTGACACCATTTAAACCAGTTTAAACTACTCAAAGTGGTAAATTGCAGACAATGAGGAAATTCTCTGCTTTCTCTCCCCTGTCCATTGAGCTTTCCACAGAGCTCTTGCCTGGCCTTAGGATGCTTAGAAAGCCTGCCAGGCTTTTATTAGGTCTGCCTGGCTGAGGAGCATGTGTGTCACTGCAGTTCTGCAGGTACACAATATTTCAACAGTACAGAAAGAGTAGATACCAATAGACTGCATTCCATTGAAATGAGCTTTACAAGGGATTATTCCAGTTTGCATGAAGGTTTCATAGGGAGAGGGAGGGAGAGACTTGAGAAGGGTTTATAAATTAGTATTGAGTGCTTAAGTATGAGTTATTTTAGGAAAAAAAATTTTTCAGTATTTCATTCTTATTTTTCAGGGGAAGAAAAAAATTTCATTTTACTTTAATCTGAAACAGAACTTCTTTTAATTATTCAGAAATACAAAAAGTCATGATGAAAGAGCCTCGAGGTGCCAACTGTACCAGCACACCAATCGAGATACGCTAAAAATACTTCAGTAATGGCCAGCTTCTGCTTTTTTCCTCTCAAACCCTGTATTTAACATTGCTCTCCTTCACTTAGGAACACTTCCCGTTTTCCAGTTCCCTCTATTCCACCAGTTCTTTCGAAGATTAGGAAATATTACAGAACTTAACTGCAAAAGCCATCTTCATAGGACATTAAAGCATTAAGCAATTAATTAAGTTTTTCTAATTTGCATAAGATTGACACATCATAATGAGTCACACACTAGTTCCTTACAGCTTTGAAAAGAGACACTTTGAAAATATCCCTCTTTGCGCTGCAGATGAAGCCGACACACATTTTGCTTTGAAATCGGTGTCCTGTTATCCACTCCAGACCCGTGTTTACCTCCCGCACTTCCCTGCAGCGTCGCGGCCACCGGTGATAACTCCGTTTTACTCTAAAACTTCTGCCAACTTCCTCGTGCCTCGGCGCCTCCCAATGCCCCCGCACGCCGCTGCGGGAAGGGGCTCGTCCCCCCGCTGCGTTCCCGCAGCAGCCCCCGCGCGGTCCCGTTCCCGGACGAGACCGGGACCGGCCCGGCCCCTACCTGAACTTCTCCCCGGCCGGCACCGTCAGCTTGTTGAGTTTGTCCATGCCCGTGAGCGCTGCCCTCCAGGACGCGCTGCCCTCGGCCCGGCACCTGCCGGCGCAGCCGCTTCCCCGGGCCGAGCTCTCCCTCCGCCGGGTCCCGCCGCGGCCGTGCCGCGCTACCGGAGCGGAACCGAGCCTCTCCCCGTCCCGTCCCGGCCCGCCCGCAGGCACCGGCGGAGGAGGGACCGGGGCCCGGCCCGGCCCCGCCCCGCCCGGGGCGCGCACAGGTGGCTGCCGAGCCGGGAGCCGAGGAGGAGCCTTTGGGAATGGGGGCGCGAGGCTTCGCCGCTCCACCCCTCGCTCCGGAGCTGCTGGAGCGCCGCAGGGACGTGCTGGCCGGGGCAGCTGCGCAGCGGGCGGCTGCGGGCGAGCCCAGCGGGCCGTGCCGGGGCCGGTCACCCGCTCGCTGTCACCTGCCCAACCCAGGTGACTTCGCCGGCTGCGGGGAGAGATGGAGACGCCTGGTTCCCCTTCTCCTTCCCGCTCCTCTACACTTCTGGTGAATTTGTGCCAGGTGGGAACATGCTGCGTGGGAACTTTTCCTTTCCCGAGGTTCCCCAGCAAAAGCGAGAGAAAAACATAATCTTATCCCCATTCTCTTGAATGTAACTGTAAAGAAAAAAAGGTTTCTTATGCTATTTCTTAAACTAAGGCAGGAGAAAACCCTGATCCTTCCAGAGACATAGCAAGGCTGTTCCCACCCAAGATGCAGGCAGCTGACTGTGTTTTATGGCTCTGATATCTCTGAGCCTGGGATTTTTTGCTTAGTCTTGAGCTCAACTATATTTTCCTCTTTAAAGATGAACTTTGGAGGCAGCCAGTTGCTTCCGAGGGGCAATATAGGCCGTTGTTCCCATCCAGCCTTTTTCCTGAAGGGCTGATTCATTTGAATTCTGCACCTTTGGAAGATGGTGCTTGTTGCTCCCCTTCTGTGTCTTTGGCCTCTCTGCAGCTTAGTTTATAAGCTAAGGCTGTTCTAGGGAAGAAACCTAGTAGTTATTTTTTTTAAAATTGTACATCTACATCATGTTAATATGTTTTGATAAGTACAATATGTTTTGAGGACACACAAAAGTAATTCTTGGTGAGATTCTCATTGCCACTTGGCTAGGTTTTCACATGGAATTCTTCTCCCCAGATTGTACTGACTAAAGTTTTATCTTGTGAAACTGAAGGTTTCCTGGTTAGTGCAGGTGACTCTGGGGAAATAGCCTGCCATGAGATTTTTGTCTTTGATAGCAGTATCGTTCTGATCTTGGCAGGCTGGTGTTTTTGGTCTCTGAGCTTTCAGCATAGAAATCACTTGATATTTGAATACAATATTTTCCTAGGCTGGGCCGATAGTGTACAAATTGCTTTTTTTGGGGTGTCTTATAAAGTTGTGGGCTTTAAGGAATAATATAACGTTGAATGTCATGTAATACACAAAACTGGAATTCCATGTTGCATTGTATCTCCTTGTGAACCGGTCAACTTTGCAATTTTACTCCCTGAAAGTTATCTTGAAGATTAAATCAATTTTGAATTAGTTAAAATTCACACTCTGACAATGTGAAGAAGTGGGTATGAATAAATTGCTTTGCTTATATAATCTTCCCACTTATCTGAACACACACCAGAATAAGAGATTTGCTCAGTAGGCTCCTGCAGTGGTTTCCCTTATACAACAACTGCCTCTTGCCTGGCTGTCACAGAAAGCCCAGGCTGTTTTCCTTTGGGATCTTTGGTGGCAACCTGTCATCTGCAATACCGTGCTGCTTTCACCTTGTTTCTTCCCGACTCAACTAAAGCTACAGGTTTAAAGCTCTGCAAGGCTCAGTGCAGAGGCTTTCTTGCCTGTCCTTGCAGTGCTGTCAGCTCCCTGGTCCCAGGAAGGGGCGGCTGCTGATGTGTCATGCACAGGGCAGTCCCCGAGTCCCGTGCACTCGGGGCTTGGTGGTATTTTGACTCACACAGGATTTCTCATCCCGGTCATCTGCCAGCCCCTGTGTTTGTGTAGCTGGGCAGTGACATGGATTGGGGAAGGAGACCACTACAAACAATCTAGGAAAAAGTCACAAAATTAGGGGGTTTTGACTGCATCAATTCTTTGATTTGATTTGGTGCACAGATGTTTGTGAGGGTGCAGTACAGGGTGGGAGGAATACAGCGTGTGACTGCTTAGATTGGTACAGCTGACAAGAAGTTACTCCAAAGAAAGTCTTCATTACACAAGGCTTGTTCATGAGATTTTGTGGCACCTGGTGAGCTCTTTCTAGTCTGCCTCCAAGTCAGCCTATCTGGCCATCTGCCGTGGTGCTGAGAAGGCTGGTTTGGGTGCAACAACATAGGAAAACCACTAGAGAAAAACCTTACATAAAGAAGAGCCAAGCCCCTCCAAACAGCCCTAGGCCTCTCCTTTTTGCCCAGCAGGTGTTTTCAGAATTTGAACTCCTGGCCCGTGTTGGGACTGGCCAAGTGGACTTGTACAGCCCGTATGGACAGGGACGTGCCACGATGTCCAGCTGGCCGTGTGGCCCTGCAGCCCTGCACCAGGGACAGGGCAAGGAGCAGGAGTTTCTCCATCCCTCCAGCCTTACTCATCACCCCAGAACAGTGTCTCTGGGGGCCCAGGCTGGAGGTGGGGGCAGAGCCTGACTGTCCCCCATTGCAGGAAACACCCTGCCTTCCTCTTCGAGAGCCCTGGGAGAGCCTGGAGGTGGTGGTAGGTTTGAGCCATGCAGCAAGCATAATGTCATGCTATTTTTGTAATGGTAACCCCAGCAACTCTCCCTCTTTGACATAATAAGCTCATTTGGATAAGGCCAAAGAGGAACTGGGATTTGTTTTACCACGTGGGTGGCATCTTGACCATAGTGGTGGTTAACATGAAACTCTCCTCCCCAGCCACAAGGGCTGTTTTAGGTAGATGGGGATTTGTTTCCAGGGATGCCTGTGTCACCTCCCTGCTGCCTGGCACACCTGGAGCCAATGGGGATTGTGCTGCTGCCTGCTGAGACATGGCCTGGAAGCCTGGGCCAACCTGCACTGCCCAGCTGAGGGACGGGGCCGTGGGGTGTGGGGCATAATGCTATCCCAGAAAAATGTATCTTGAAGTCTTGGGTGAGGCATTTGGCAGAGGTGTTCCCACAATACTGGTTCTCTGGAGCGACATCATTGAAGTCTTTCACCTTAGCTGTATTTTATTATCTAATGTTTTAAGAACCCACATCCACACAGAGTCTGTCACTTTTGTCATTATGTAGATAGGTACTAACCTAATTTTCCTGTATATGGCTGCAAAAGATAGGGGATGAATTCCTGGCACTGTTACCTAACACAGGTAATGCAGGATTTGCCAGTAAATTCCCTTGGCAGGACGGCTTACAGAATATACATGCATTTCTATTTTAACTTTTTGATGCTCAAAATGCCACTGTAATTTTGAAAAAGGCCTTCTAAATGCTTGGATGGATTTTCTAAATGCCTCTGTCTGTTGCAACATAATTTTCTCTTCACTGCAAGTGTTGTGGCTCAGTCTGGGTTGGTCTCTCTCATTGTTTCCCAATACGACTGTGTAATTCTCCATTTATGCTCCTAAATAGAAAGATTTTTAAAAACAACTTCTTTATCTTGTATGTTCAGAAAAAAACCCTGGTTTTTATCCACTCTGCTATTTTCTGTTGTTT
Source organism: Oriolus oriolus (assembly GCA_013400235.1). NCBI lineage: Eukaryota > Metazoa > Chordata > Aves > Passeriformes > Corvidae > Oriolus > Oriolus oriolus. The sequence goes on from VXBT01007655.1 coordinate 139,840, forward strand.
ATTTCCCACCAGTTCTTTCCTTCCACATGCTGCCTCATTCTGGTGGTGTGTTCTGGTTTCCTTTTTAGAGCTGTGAGGCCACTGAGGCATGGCCAAAACCAGACTTGCTGAAACAAACTCTGTCACAAAGACTGTGAGCATCCTACTATCATTTGGTCAAAATTTGCTGTGAATTGCCAGGTATTTCCTGTTTCAGGGCTCTAGTTCTCTATATCCTATCGTTAGGATAATTTTTGGTCTGACTTTGAATTTCTGAGTAGATAAAAAACTCCTGTAGCACAGAAAAAAAGGATCAGATGACTTGTCTAAAGCATTTTAGTTCTTGGTAAGTGATGTCCCTTGACCAGAACAAGCATCATCATACAGAGCCAATTGTAGACAAATCATTAGGCAAAATCCAGAGTTTGGCTGCTATCACTGACAAAACTGGTGTATTTTCTTGCCCAAAGGTTTGATGACTCCTTTGATGACTACCTTTTCTTTTGTCCACTGAAATGAATGCCCTCTAGTTTAACACCTTCTAGTAGTACATGATTGTATGACGATTTTGGGTTTGTCAGGGGTTCCTGCTGAAGCTACTAAATTTAAATATAATAGATCAGCTGTGCATATCTTCCTTTAAAGTTCATAAGTTTTGATGCTGATACCTTTTTAGGGAGACCATTTTTGTCATTGTCTTAACGCAGTTTACAGATTATGACTGTGTTTAGTCTAGGGAGCCCAGGGGCCTGTTTGAGTTCCTGATCTGGGTTGGTGCCTGAAGCTACATCCTGACTGCAGGTGGGGTGAGGCTCAGTGGTGCAGCAGCATCCACCCATAGCTTCCTCTGCATGGCAAGAAACCCTAGGAACGTGTCCCAGGTAGGAGCTGTGGCACACAGGAGAGATGGGCAATCAAGCTGCAGGAAAGTGTGAAAAGTCCAAGCCAGGGTACAGGTACAGCCTTGGCATTTCTGAACCTCTAGGGTTTCACACAGCTGAAATAGAAAGCAGACAATTTTAGACTCTATCATATAGCATAAACGTTTAGCAGTGATAAGCTGAATAAAAAGAACTACGAATAGATTAGTTTAAAACAATGATTTACAGTAAATCTCTTTAATGTTTATTTTTGATGCTTTGAGGAGACAGTGCTGCATCAAAGGATCTCAATCTATGCATGACTATTCAAGAGGAAGCTATTTTTTACAGGTTACATTAATGCTCATAGATGCAGTCTAGTGCCTTCAATGTACATAAAACTGCCAAGAAACCTGTTTTGAAGTAAGCAGTCAGTTTGATTACCAGGTTTCATTTTTATTCATAACATGACCATATAAGACTTACTTTTTCTGTCAGTCATGTTTGGAAACCCGTTTCTTAACTCCTTCTCGATTAACAAAGTTTTCTGTCCAACATTATTAGAGGTGATTGGGCCAAATTTTTTTCTTAGTACTCAGGAGCGAAGGATGCAACTGTTCTTTATAGGAAAGAATTAATTGGGAGAATTTAATATACAACCTTCTCTTGCCAAGTGTGTTCTCAGATTTTGACTTCCCTGCTTTTGGGGAATGTGGAGAATAACAGGATGTTGCACAATTTGCTCTTTAAAAGACAATTTGCTCTTTTTTGTGAGCTTTTGCTTGGCTTTTCCTTTAGGAAATCCTGGCAATAGAGCAGCCCTATAAGTTCTCCCAAGCAATACATAAAATTATTGCTAATTCACTTTAAAATACCTGTCTGATTTTACTGTCTTGAGGTTATAGTATTTCACCTAGCTCAGCCTGTATCTACAGGCTGTCTTTAATCTCAGATTGATAATTGCTTCAAAGAGAGTATGTATTCAAATGTGAAGGACTTTATTTAAAAGACACATCTACTGCTTGAGCTCTGATTTTGTACTACTGGATTAGCACTGGATTAGAGCCCCAGACATAGAAGCACTGTAATGTGAGCGTAAATATAACTGGTCAGTAACAGGAATTTGGCTTGACCAGTCTGTGTTCACATGAAAGTTAGGAAATGATTGCCACAGTTCTCTTTTTCAAGGCTGTAGAGTGAAAATAGCCCAAACTGGTACCATCTACATCTGCATCGGAAAACAGCTCAAATATAAACCATCTGAATCTGAACTGGAATCTGTAGTCATGTTGCAGGCTCAATTTTTTCCTAACAGAATCTGCTGTTTGATGGTATTTTGTATGAATTTGATTTCTTCTGCTCTCAAAATATCCGTAGGAAGATGTGCCAGCAATGGACTGTGGTGGTGAAGAGCAGAGGGGAAACAGAGAGTTAGCAGTAGACTGTCACATGCTGCCTGTGAGGGTTTTGTGCTTGATTATATGGATCTGAATGCAAATTTGTGGTACTTTATACCAGGCGAAAAACGCACTCAAACTCTGTTGTTTAAAACTATGTCAATTTACACATAGTGTTTTGCCCCCTCAGTTTCTATTTTGGTTGACACACTGCCTACTTAACTTACTGCTCACTGTCCCATAGCTGGTATTTGGAAAGCATGAGTTGATGGAACATAATTTCTCATTATATTCTCTATGTTTGCTACTTACCAATTGCTACAAGCAGGTGAAACAGTTCTGCTTTATGTTTAAAATGATACATCTGTTTTTTTCCAACTAATCTATTTCAGTGGAGTTTTTTTCCTTTTCCAGGATGCATATTTGCCATTTTAAACTAGAAAACACTCCTTGTACAGGGAGAGTTATGTGTGGCCTTTTGCTGTGTCTTAGCAGATGACAGGAGGGTACATTTCTGTCCCAAGTGTTTTTAAATAATACTGATTTTCAGAAGTTTTAGTCTTTTCACTGTGAGTGAAATGGCTCAGTACCACAGTGTTGATTTTGGAAGACTCCTACCAACTGCCCTAGAAATCTTAAAACTTTAATCATTTATCATTTTGGATACCAAATAGCATACTCAAAGTTGGTCTTACAGTACTAGTAATAGGAGATGCATTTGAAAATGCAACTCTAAATTTTATTGAATGGGATTCGGGTTTGTCATTAGGCTCACTGGAGGAAACAGGTCATACATGTAGGAGTGTACTGCAGGCAAAGATGTGAAAACAGTAAATTTAGTAGGGTTTTCTCATGAAGAGTCTTCTGAGCAAACACATTTTAGCACCTGCTGAGAATATGTGTTTTATTTCTCTGGGGACTGTGCAAAAAGCTGCACTTCTGCTTTTCAGTTTTACTGTCATCTGTTCCATGTGCATACAGAAACACAAAATTTGCTCCTACAGACACACTAATTGTTTAATGTCAAACTCAAAGCATTTGAGATCAGATTGTCTCAGAGGCAGTGACCTGTGTTGGAGCCAACTGACAGCCACGGTGACTCTTGGGAACAGCTCTACTTGTGCTGCAAACCTGATCCCCTTCTGGCAGTCAAGAGTGACTGCAATGGAGATACCCCTAGCTGGCCTGCGTAATCCCACTCTGACCCTAACCACACAAGGGAGGCTGTAGGGACACAGGGTTCTTTGCAGACTGGCAAGCCACGCTTGTTTCTGACTTTTCTGCAGGGCTTGTATACCCTGCTCTCCTTCCTCCTCACCCCTTGTTGCAGTAGGATTAAATTGGACAAATTTGCTTTCCCATCCACCCTCCTGTTTGGGGTGTGGATTTACCCTGAAGGGTGCCCAGGAGGCCTTCGTGGGAGCAGCTTGGGATATTGGGCCCTGGCATTGAGAGTGAGACTTAGGACAGGGAAGGATCAGGGAGAAGCTGTGGTTTGTGTCCTTCCTTTCCGCAGGTGCCTACGAGCATCAGTCAGCATTCAGGCATAGATGGTGAATGGTCTAAATATGTTTGTGTCCCTGCTGACAAAATCACTCACACAGATGAAAGGCTGCACAAGTTTTTAAAATTTCGAAGCGAAAGGAATGTCTTGAAATAAGGTTATTTTTGTATAGTGCTGTTACACATACCATGATGCCTTCAATATCTAGAAAATGCTGAAAAACTAATAATTTTTAAACCACTTCTTTCCTGCACTGGCCTGTAATACATGCAGCCAAGGGAAAGTGTTGGTGGGTGCATTCTCTGGCACAGTTTGGTAATCTGCACTACTTCACTGACTGTTTTCCTATTCCTGCTTCAGAACAGAAAAAGTGATTTTGCCGGTAGTGTTTTCTATTTCCATGTGTTTTCCTCTGCTTAAGACTGCTCTCTTCTGTTTGTTGGATAACTGGAATTGCCTGGCACTGTGTTCTGGGAGCAGAGATGTCAATGGACATAAAAAGTTTCAAAAGTCTTTTTCACACAAAAATGTAGTGGATTTGAATTACCAACTTCAAAAAAAAAAAAAAAAAGACAGTAGACTGATCAGGGAGATGGGGGACTTTCTAAATAAGGAAATTATTATCTTATTAATTAAAAAGTATCAAACTACTATTTGAAATAATAGCAAGAGAACATTGGCCATTTTATGGCCAAAGATAAAAACTTTAATGGAATACTCTGTTCCGTGGAGAAAAATTGCTCAAACTTGTAACTACAGCCATGAAATTTTTCTGTTGTCTAAGGCTGCAAATTTTGTGGATTGTTGCTAAGGATATGTTTACACAGTTGGTAACTTTAATTGCATTAAGACCACAAAACTGTAGCAGATGAATTGGAGTCCTACACTATATCAGAGAGGGTTATTATTTTTATAGATCCTAATGTGAAGCATTTATTGCTATAGTACATAATTTTAAAGAGTTACGTCAGAAGTTTGTGGTCATATGAGCCTGCATCTTTCCACTCTCAGTGTATATTGGGAGAAAAAATTTACATCAAATACTGGATTTTGGAATAACTTCCCCTCTTTGAAATATAAAGGGAACCGAATCAGAAGTGAAAGAAAGAAAATATGATGGAAGTCTACGTGTAAAGAAATACATATGTGTAAATTTGAATATCCACTATATTGCATTGTATTATTTGTAAACAATCTTCCTGTTTCTTTATATATTGTTCTAATAGAGAACAAGAAGGTCATTGCATTGAGGAAATTACAATCTAAAATAGGTGATAGCTGTACAAGATATTTAATTTCTGGTTATTAATGAATTTTAACAACATCTGCAGCACGGATTTAGATATTTAACACCTTTCTGGGTTATGTCATACATTTGAAACAGTCCTGTTTGTTTTGTCGTAATGATGTTGAGTCAGGATTATGTTTATAAACAGACTGATGAGTGCAGACTGGTTTGCTATGTACTTTTCCTGGTTTGAAACTGCTCACAATGTTTATGTTATTTTTCTAGCTTTTGCTGTGAAATGTTCGTATTAGTTAGCAAATGGGAAGACAATACTGATACAGTAGAGTCTGCAAGGGAGAAGTTACTGGTTTTTGAAGTATCTTTCCCTTAAGCATTGTGATTTCATTCAAGCTTAACCTTTCCTTGAGGTCGGTTAACTTTGATCATTCTGTTCACAGGAGAATTGCTCCTTTTATGAAAAAACTACTCAGAGTATCGTGAGGCTTCTAAAGAAATTATAGATTTCTATCATTATTCTCATTCCTGTTGGAACTGATACTACCTGAGTCGAAGTGCACAGTGTAATTTCATTTGTTTCAGATGGTCTGTGGGGTGTTGCACCAGCCCAGTGAGTGACGTGCTGTTCACACACATGTATGGGGGCACCCACCCCTACCCATTCACTCGGTCTTTCCTCCCTTAAGCATTGGGTGCAGTCTACTGTCACAAATGTCACCTGACACAGACCTTTGAGCTGACCCAGAACTGCTTTGCTTAAAGAAAGCCGATACACAAGAATGTCAGAGTTGAAAGAAAAGCTGTAATAGAGGAATGACATTTTGAGCTCAGTTTAGAATGAGTTCTTAGCTTAAGCCCGGGTGTCTGCTGGAGCTATGCTGTAGGGCTGTGTTTCAAAATGTTTTTGGGGCATTGGTTGTGAATGAAGAACACTTCAAATCTGTCCAGAAAGTGGTGCTTTCCCAGAAACTGGTGTTCCATCCTGTGGACTCTGCAAGGTACACGACAGGTATAGATATATACAGATACGTTGGTTTTGTCTTAGGCTGGTTCGGGATCATTTACATCTTTAATCCTGAAGAATTTATTCCCATTATTCATTGTGGTTAACAGAGGATCTGATACTATATTCACCATTATGATGGTAGAAAAGTGTTGCTGGAAAGACCTCATCTGTAAGGTGTGTGATCAGAAATTAGCTATATCTGTTATTTTGCAGTGTTTACTTAGCTGCCTTTTTTTGTTTTAAGGGAGAACCCAATAAAATACCAACGCATTGGAAGTGTAAGATACATGTTTAGTACTGCTTTTGGTTAAAAGCTGAAATTGTTGAAATTTGTTGGTTTATCTGTAATTTTGAATAAATCCCTGGAAAGGGGTAATCTGGCAGAGAATACCTGTAAGACTACACATGTGAATCAACTTCTATTTCTTTAAAAATAAAAAATAATGCTAAGAAATAACTGACTTTGGAACTCCTTTCTAGGGTGTATTTAAATCTATCTATTTGTGGGCTATATGTGAACAATATTTGTACCAGTAATATGAAAGTGATATAGCTGGTAGTTCATGCTGACATTCCAAGCAATACAAAGAATTCTTTTACTTCTGTATTCTTGAATTGTAATATCTATTAATTAAAGCAACAGTATGGATATGTCTTATGAATATCATGTATTTCTTCTGAATATTATTCACTGAGCCAGAGGAATGAAATGAGGAACTAATATGTTGATAAAGGTAATTAATTGTATCAGCCAGATCAGTGATTTAGGAAAGGATTGATCACACTTACAAAATGTATGGTAAGCTATGTTGTCTGAAATGCTAACATATTTTTAGGTTATAGTCTACATTCTGAGAGCTTGGTAAAATAATAAAAAGCCATGAAACTGAGCAGTGAGGAACTAAATAGGAGAAATGACAGGGCTGTGGTAGCAGGTGTCTGTAAAACTCAGTGCCAGAATTGTGAAGAAGAAACTGACACCAAATGCTCTGTCAAGGATATCATTGGAGAGTACCTAAAATGTGTAATGGCAGTAGGTAGAGGAGAATGGAAAACAGGAAAGCTAGTATAAGAACTACGAAATACATAAAATCTGATTTTTTTCCTCCCAGAATTTTTGGCTATTAGAAGCAGGAGATTGTCAGGGTTTGAAAAATCAGGCATAGCTTGTGGAAGAATAAAGTAAAATATTTTTAAAGACAGATTAGGTAACACTGTTCCATTATAATTTTTAGCAGCAGTCTCAGTCCAGACCAAAACAGATTTGGACAGGGAGACTGACCTGCCTCCCTGCTATGGAGAATGTTCTTTAATCCCTCTGTCCCCCAGGAGGTTGATAAAATAACCTGCAAGATGTAGTCTGAGTAGTCCTAAACTGTAGCAGCCTGCAGGAAAGCTGCTGTTAGTGTGGCAAAAGACTGGCCATAGTCTGGCCTGAAAACAGTTCCCCTCTTCAAGAGTTCAGAGCGTATCTGAATTTTATTTCTAAGAATTACAAACAAACATTAAGACTGTAAAGTTAAAGTGTGTTTATACTGTGTGTGGTGGGAGCATGGTGCTGGAGCTGGTGACAACTGAACAGTCTCTGGAAAAAGGCGTAGCAGAGCTACACCTTGAGACAAGACATTTCTGGTTCTGTGCAGCATCCATTAGAGCAGTGTTCCTGCTTCTGGCAGCTGAGCAGCTCCTGGGCTTGATGATAACTCCTCAGTTCCTATCCTGCACCCAGTGCAAGCATACAGGTGCTCTGAAGCACTGAAAATGAGGAGGCCAGCATGAAGATGCTTGTGACTCATAATTTCATATATATGTACATTATAATGCTGTCTGTATTTAGGTGGTTACAGGTGATCCATCCAGAGAGGCTCTCTGATGCCCTGAATCACGAGTTGATGAGTGTCAGTGCATCTGCGTGTAGTTATGCACAAGTGCTAATGTGTGCCATGTCAGTGTTTGTGATGTTACTAAGGTAATCTCACATTCCTCCCACTGGTTGCTCTTGGAAAGGGATTTTATAAGGAAGGTGCTAGTAAAAAGGTATTTATTTGCATGGTGAACACAATTTCTGCGTTTTTTGGGGGGGACGGGGGGACAAATCTTTGAAATGTGTATTTTTGGCAAAGTTGTTAATTCTACGGGTTTCAGACAGTTGGGTTTCAGGTCTTGAATTCTGGTGCACAAGGGGCTGCTGTGGTGTTCCTAGCAAGTGCACTTCATCTTTTCCAGGCCAGCTGCACTGAGCAGCCTGCTCTGAAGCTGTTTCAAGTGTCTGGTTGCTGCAGCCCCAACTGTCTGGCTTGCAGCTGCATCAGACCCTCCTGCTACGGTCCCTTAACTTCTCCTTGCAGCTCGTCTTGTACGTTCTCTACTTTGCTTGTCTCGATGACCCCATTTTTAAGTACTGCACTTTTCATTGTTTAGTATCATCTCAGCCTGTTCTTTTCTCATTTCTGAACTGAATAAAGTTTACATGATTTGGTTTAATGCTTTCCTTTGTTATCTTAGAAATGGCACATAGACCATCTAACATCACAGCACAGACATGAACTAATGAATGAAGCTCCACATGCTTATACAAAAGCAAAAAGAGGTTGTGTTTTCACTCATTTTCACAGAGGCTAGTCTAAAGCAAGAAGAATGAAATGTCCCACCTGCAGAGAGCATAAATATATGTTGATAGCACACTGTAAATTAAATATTGTATTTCTTTCAAAAACTGAGAGGACTCCAGTTTGGGCACTTGGAGCAAAATGAGCCCAGACATCTGTTCTGTTTTCTGACCAGTGTGTAGTTGAGCTGGGGCACATGTGGAATTCTGCTAAAATGAGATTATAAATTAATAGCCCTTCACACTTCATTGCTTGAATGAGCCAGAAGTTATTTTCTTCTGGTTTTGAGTCCCAGGTGCAGCACTTTCTGACTAACAAATATGATTGTCTAAAAAGGAAGAAAGACCAGTGAATTGAAACTACAACAACCTCTTCTCTGTGGTCTGAGTACAGCCATGTAATAGGGAACAGGAAAGCACATCAACTGTCAGGGTGGAGGAAAGGGATCCTGCCCAGAAATATGATGTTGGTGAAGAAGTGGTTTGTGATTTGGGCAACAGGTTCCATTTCTGGTCCTTGCTTCTGGCTTTGTGTAGAAACATAAGCAGACTATTTGGATATGTGTCCTAAAAGGACCTATTTTTTTGACATTTGGTACCCAAATAGAGTTGCTGCATGACTGATATTCCATTGCTATTTAGGCTGGACTAGAGTATGAACAAAGGGAAACATTTCTACTTTCACTAAAACTTAGTGAGATGAAGCTGACTGTTACAGTCCCTGCAGCTGGGCCAGCACGTGCTTTGTTCTCAGAGGCTTATCCACCCTTGCTTTTCAAAGAGGGCTAATAGATCTCTAGTCTATCTCACTGTTATCAGAAAGTATCTCTGATGTACCTTGGTGAAGGTCCCTAAAAATGAGCATAGTTTCGATGTTAAAGAAACACTTATGACTGTTACCCCCACCCTCTCTAATGACATTCCATAGATGGCTGAGCATGGTAGGGTAGCATGAAAAGTGATTAGGCAAGGTTGACTAATTCTATAATTTTCTAATTTAGAAATTGTCCTGAACAAAAATGAATGTTAATGTTAATGTGTAATGGAAAATCATGGGGCTGAAGGAGCCTCTGGAGACACTTCTAGGCTTGTACTGATTTATATCTTTTATATATATGTGTATATATATATATATGTACATAACTCAGCTAAAGCTGTAACATCTGTGCCTATGTGCTTTCCTAACTGGGATGGGGAGGACAAAATGTGCCAAGAAGATATTCAGACAGCTTGAAACTGGTTTCCATCACGCCATCAAGGGTGTTGGGAAGATAATTTGGGATTTTCTCTGACATCTTTCATACTTTATTGGTTCTTTGGTGACCTCCAGATAATATCAACTGGTATTTCATCTGTTTGAGAATGTGATTATTTTCAATAAGAAAGGACAAAATTAAATTATTTCATTGGAGTTTCCCAATGCAATTTTCATGAAAATGGAAAAAATCCCTCCAACACTGACAATATATCTTAACCTTGAGGCATTGCTCATAATTACAATAGTGATAATTAAGTCTAACAGTGGTACGTGCATAAAGGAAACCTTTTGTCATATATTCCTTCTGCTCAGCCCAGGGGTAGGAATATAGTACACAGAACCACAGGAGTTAAACACTGCTAATTTAGTTCCCACTTTAACCACACCTGTGGGGTTTGAGCACAGCAACATCCGAACTGCCTCCTCCTGTTTGAAAAGTAGGAAGACCCCAGCAAATATCTGCATGTCAGGACTTGATCAGAGAATACAAACTTGTATATTTTGTGCATTTTTGTATATTTTCAACTTTTGAGAGAACTGTTTTGCTGCTATTTCTAGTATCTTTTTCAAAGACTGAATTACATTCTCCAGTGAATTCCAATGATTCTTATATACAGATACCTGCTTTCTCTCTATAAGCTCTCCCAAATGTAGTTTCTAACTACATCTTTATGCCTCTTAGTTGTGAGGGGGCCTCTCCTCCTGCTTGAGTAACTGGTGTCATTGCAAAGGTCTCCATTGCTCATGGCAGGGTGGAAGAGGCACTGCTGCAATGCAAGTGTCTGTTGCCCCCTTTCTGCTGCAGAAGTGTAGTATTTTCTGCTGCTGTAAAAGAAGGCAGGATGGTGTTGCTTTGCTGAACAAAATTTTCCTAGATCCTCCTGTAAACAGGACAATATCCAGAATTCATTCTAATCTTCAGGCAATGGCTACCTCTGTAAATATTTGATGCCTGGGTAGACTTTTCTCATAGCCTTTGTACACTAAAAATGACTAGATAATGTATAAAAATGGGATTTGAAGTAAACTTCGGATAGGGTTTTTTCCCCTTTGGAATGTTTCTAGCTGCCACGGAATTGTCCTATAGTATGTTTCTGTGACACTGGAGTTATGTACTGGAAACCTGTTCTGGTCTATCTAGGTATCCTTTTTTACTGGGGGGTCTCGCTGTATGAAGAGGTATCTTCTGAATTTCCAGCCCTGGCCTTTTGCAGTTTTGGGAATAAGTGAAGATTTTTCAGTGGCATTTAAGCTACAATGAAACCTAAGGAAAGCAAGGAACCAAATCTACGTATTTAGACATAAAACATTCAGCCTGAGTCAGCACTGGTATTTAAAGGATATAGAGTACTAAGAAACCATTATGGTATATCCCAAGGATAGGAGAAAATCTTCCCTGCTTACTACCTATTGGAATAGAAGTCACCTACTGCCTCTGTTTCTCAGCTCAAAGCTTTCTCTGGAGTGGGGAAAGTCCAAATGCAGATTGTCTGCACAAGATGAGATTTCTGTACTGCTGGATCTTGCTTAAAGAGACAGCAAAAGCTCTTTGTCTTTACTATTTTCTTAAGGAAAAAGACTAGTTGTCATAGAAATCTCATTGATTTTATTAGTATTTTTGTTAGGATTTGTCTTTGGTTAAGTGTGTTTAAGGGTGTTTAAGTGTGATGTCTGTAAAAGCTGAAAAGTGAATTTTCCACTTCAGGTTGTTTACCTTCCTAATAAAGAAATAAAAGAAAAAATGTGAGTGGAGAGGGGAGAATGAAAACCATGTGAATGTGTAACATTTCTAGTTCTTGCAGTCTGAACTATGCAAGTGCAGCCATCTCAAGTGGAACACCTCAGCATTACAAAGGTACTTTCCTGGTGTGTAACAGCTCTTACAACTGAGAATTTATTCATATGATCCAGGAAAAGATGTTGCCTATTCTTGGAAGGCTAGGATGGAAAATTTCAGTTTGGAGTTCTTAAAAATTTTGATCAAATCAAATAAAAAAGATTTTAGAAACCAATCTAGAAATTACTCTTAATTACAGGATACTTACTTGATTTAAGAATAGCAAATTTTTCTGCACATACTATGAATTCCTGGTGGAATAAAGAACATTTTTCACAGAAGTGAAAATTGATAGATGTTTATTTAAAGCAAAGGAGATCAAATGCTGCCCACACCATAATTAAACAGAACTTGTAATTATGTGTTCTGCAACACAGCTCACTTATTACCCAGGATCTTCCATAACTGCATGTTGCTATATACAAATGGTAAACTCAGTACTTGACACCTCAGACCTGATCTGCAGGTGAGGGTTTCTCGTTTACCTGGCAATCTGTCACAGCCAGAACAGGCTTCTGAACTTGCACATGATAGAAAGTACTGATTTTGTGATGAAAGATTTCAGTCCTGATTTTGTAAAGTAGTCCCCTGAGCTCCCTAGCTGAGAGCAAAATTTATTCTGAGTTTGATCTGGGATGAATTTCTAATCACATTAGCTATAAAGGCAGCCTTTTAATTTCACGGTCCCTGGGAAAATGAAACTTGAATAAGCTGAAAGCATTATGAAAAAACTTCTGCATAATCATCTGATACTGTAAGTCTCAGACTATCTACACTGAGGTGATGAAGCTGTAATTACATTTCTTTCTTGAGATGTGCTTCCAAATTTTGGATGTTTGTAATTGAGTTATAGCCTATTTGCCAGGTTTTGCTGAATACCGTTGTAAATACCAATCTTATTTGTACAGCAAGACAGCATGCTTGGAAAGGCCTTAAGTTCCACTATTCCTGTATATAAGTGGTATGAGGATGATTATGGTATCTGCACTCTCTTAAAAAGTGCTCCTGAATGTAGCATGATATATAGTGTTCAATATAGTGTTCTCTGTGGCACAAATGTTAGCACTGACTAGAGGAGCCCATGCCTGTAGTCAGTGGGGTGTTTGAAGCTGCTCTCATGGGAAGCATCTGGAAAGCGCACTGGTACTGGCATTCTAGAGAGTGAACTAGGTCAGTGTTTTGGGTGATCTCAGGCTTTCAAGGTGAGAGTTTACCAACTGAGTCTGCTGTGTGGAGTGAAAAATATAATGGTGCTTCTGCAGGAAGAAGGGCTTTAAGCAAAGCTCAAGGTTTCAACATGATGTTGGGGTTGCTGAAAACATATAAACCTGTGAGAGCAGTTTGTTGCACAACCCTGGCAGCCAGTTCCAGAGGGTTTGGACCAGTGACTCAGTACTCTGCTGTCCTGTGTTTGAAAGCAGCACCTCTCTTCTGACATTGTTTTGGCAAGAGGGGAAGAAAACATTTCATTATTGCATTTCGGGGACAGGGCAAGACATTAGTAGAGACTACACCTTGGTAATTTCACCTTAATATTCAGTAGTTGCTCAGAAGCAATCTAGGTAGACCTGTGGCTTTGGGTGTCGGTGGGAACTAGTTTATATGAGGCTGTCATTAGGCTGTCAAAGCCAACACTGACATACTAAACCCAGCAGAATATAGTAAGAGACTTCATGAGAAGTGTAGTGCAAAAAAAGTTTACTTTAGAGTATCAAAACAGAATTACAATGACAAACTCTATCCAGATAAATAATTTTGTCTTTTTTGCCCAGGTAATTTTTTCCCCTTAGTGAACAAGCACGGTACTGGTTAGAGGGAAAAGAGACTTGCATTAAGTTAGTGAAGGTGTTTGGTCCAGAGGGCAGGGAAGCACACCCAAGCATGTCTGCAGATTGCTCCTGGTACTCCTGTCATGACATGTCCCAGCAGAGTGGGGAATAACTCTGTGCTTTAGTTCACAGAGCATTTACAGCCTTGTAGACTCAAAATCTTGTGGAAAACAAGAATACCAAGTGTTGAACTAGAATGGGAAAGGCAAAGAGTTTTTGCTGGTGGTCAGAGAACCTAACTCCTGTCTAATGAAGCCCTCATGAAGAAACTTTATTAAAGGCAGAGACCCGAAGCCCTGGCCACTGCCAGGAGAAACACAGGATTTCAGTCTCATCTCATCTGGCAATTACTAATTTTCTATATATCTATTCATAGTGTTTTGATCCATTGAGAATTACCTGCTGTATGAACATGCTTGAACAGGCCAGTTAATCTATCTTAGGTGGATCAATGTAGACCATCTCCAGTTAAACTGTTTCAGTGCTAGAAACTCAGTCAGTTTTTGCAATAGCAAGTAGTACAAGGTAAGATTAACAGATTTTAGAGTGGAAGTTGGTTCTAGGGATATGACATCCACACTGTGAATTTAAGGAATTGTAATGCTTTGGAAAACAGAATTCATATGGTAAAACACTTTTGTTTTTCCAATATGCAGTTTGAGAATTCAAAGCCTGAATGCCCACATCAGTAGAAGTGCAACTCTTGGCCTCAGTTCAATATATTTTTTTGCCCCAATATTGTAGTAGATCAGATTCATGTACATCCGAAACAGAAAACATATCCTTGGTTGACTTTATATTAATTCTCTCTACATTTTCTCTCAAAATGATGTTCTGCTAGACTAAATTTCTTTGCAAGAAAGTATTTTCATATTTTTTTACTCATCTAGTTAATTATTAAATTAAACCCAGAAGAATATTTACCTATGCTCTCAACGAATTCCTATCAGTAGGAATTGGAATTTAATGGGTAAAAATGCCTTCAAGTCCATCCAGTTTCTTACAAATAGAGTGGAATTCAGAAAACAATTTGTAAATAGATGAATGTTTGTAATAGATCAATATTTTCCCTGCTAGCGGGGGAGGGGAAAGCTACATGGAATAATAACAACCATTAGGTGAAGAAAGCAACACACCATATTAAACTGAAGTCTTCTTGGTTTCATGGGCTCATAGAAAAAATTCCCTAATATTATTTCTGTGTAGTACTGCAAGAGAAAGAATGTATTTGAACATTAAGGATATCCTTTGAAATGAACTTGATTTGTCACAAGTTATATGAAGGCATTTCTCAACCGTTATATTTGCTTATTCAGTACTGTATTTAAATTATATTTAAATTACTTTCAACATAGTGCTTTGTTAAACTGATCACTTAAATTGATCCCTAAGTAGCAAATGAACCAATTCTGAAAATTTGACCTCAAATACCATACAAGCAAAGAGCCTTTGCGTTCTGGAAAAAGTTGAACTTGTACTTTTACTAATATTATGGTTGTCCCTTTCTGTTCTGAGGAAGAATAACACCCATCACCTGGTGCAGAGACTTTCCTGTCAGCTGATCTGAACCATGGCTCTTGTAAACATTCCAGGATCCTAATCCTGGGGAAGATCGACCCCCATCAGTTAATGTTAAAGTTCACATGAGCAGGAGGTTTCAATTCTCATTTTTCCTGATTCATTAACAGAGCAACTGTTAGAGTAAAAGTGTATTAGTCATTCAGTGGGGAAACAGAAAATAATGAGACACTTACGGCTGGTGCATTGTTTTGAATCTGCTCAGCTCGTAATCTAATGCATTCTGAAAAGAGAGAAAACAGGTTTTATAGTTTAAATGAAGATCATTTTAGTCAAGAGCAATTCATGAAGTGAAATACATGATATTTTAAAAAGTGAACAAAGGAAAGACCTGCAAAAACAGTTTTTAGTTTTGTAGCTACATATTTGTCTCATCTTGGTTAATGCTTAACTTTTTGTTACTGGCCCGTTGTAACATTTCTAGAAAGCTGGTAGCACACACTACATTGTTAAACTGGAATTTTACCAGGCATGTGGCCGATTAAATTAGGCTGGTTAATGAATCATTCAAGAAGTGATAAGCAAGCCATTTAGTATGGTCGCTTCACCACAGAATATCTTTGGGTTTTTTTTACTCAAATCAGCAGATTTGTATAACAATGGCTGAGTGGAAGATACTTTAACAATGGCTGGGATATTGTTTAACCTCATGTTTGGTCTGTTCTTGTTCTAAAGTTCTGCATGACTTCTCAACCCATGAAAAGCTGATGATGAAAAAGAAAGTAGTGTTCTACCTTGGCACATAAAGTGCCCATTCTAGTGCTGAACAAGCTAATTCAGGTACAGGAAACAGTTTCACCAAACGATTTTAGTGTGGGGTTGCGTTCTATATACCTTTCACCTAGACGTGAACAGGGAGTTCATGAACTGCTTTTGATGTTCAAACTAGTGTGCAGCTTGCAGTTGAACTTAAGTTAGAGTTTTAAGTTATTCTAAATTAAACCTTTCTTTAACTGATGGATTTTTCTTTAGTGCAAAATTTCCAGTAAAGTCTTTGGATGTGTGGGGTTGCATGTGTTCAGTCCAGAAACCTTCTAATGCTAAAATTCCCCCTTTTTTACCATAGATTTCAGCAGATGATAGGTCAGGCTGAAAATATGTCCATTTAATAGGTGCAGTTCTAACCATCCATCTATTTTTGTGTTGGGAAAAGCAAATTAATTTGTGTATTTCTTGACACTTCCTAGGCAGACCTATAGTGGATGTGAAATCTCTGAAATAGATACTTTCCAGTGAACTCAGTGATATTGAGTTCACTGTAGTATGACTGATGCTTGCCCAGATCTATCTGGTTTTTCTGAATAATGCCCCAGCCATGAGTCCCAAACCAAATTATTTTCCCTTTTCTCTCACCATCTCATCGGCATGATAGATGAGTTTGTATCAGGCATACAAATGGAGACACTAATGATAAGTGTATGAGAGAAGATCAAGCAGAGAATATACACATTCTCAGAGAAAACATATTTCCTCAGTCTATATTTAAACTCCAGTGAATCTCTGCGTTTCTTTGACATATTTGTTGTGAAAATATGCCATTTCAGACAGTAGAGAACCCCCTACATTTAATACTTAGCCTGTAATTATACTGTAACAGAAAGCAGCTGCATATCTACATGTAGTGGGTATGGTAATTAGCAGATGATCCAGCAGATCTAGAAATCACCAAATTCCTGAGGAAATTTAAAACTGTATTGAGCAGCGTGATTGCCCTACAGGCCCATCTGGGCTCGTTTGGGTTTCATCAGGTGTAGTGATGACTCACCAAATTGCCTCTGCATATCAATGACCAGCAGGAGCAGGACTGTTTCCTCATCACCTCTTTTTAGGTAAGAGGAGGAGGTGGCAGCTATGCTTTTTGTTGTAAGGGTTTGATTCTTGTTCGCTCCCTTTTTTTTTGCAAAACAGAGTATTTAAACCTTTACTTGTGTGTCTCAAAATTGCCGGGGTATAATGGCATGGTGATTTCAGAGAAATATCTTGTGTAACTTTCAGGCCTTCCAAGATGCTGTTTGCTGGAATGTGCTGCCTAAGCACAGCTGCCTCTCCACACAGGCAAGTGCTGGGTGCATGCTCGGATCGAGCACTTTTTAAACTTGCGATGGAGCTTGGTAGAGAAGGAAGCTATGGATCTAAGTAATTCCTTTGCTGGGGAATTTTTTATTGAGAGAGTTTTAACTTATTTCTCCTCCCCCGGGACAGTCTTCAATGAGGGGATTATGCTATGTGGTTCCCTGAAGTTTGAGATGATTGATATCTACGGGTCCAGCTGAAAGCTTTTTCTTTTTTCCTTCGGTAAAATGCGCTATTGATTGAAACTAAGAGCTGCTGCTGCTCTTTAGCAGCTGAATTCTGGTCCTAGGAAAGAGTACAAAAGTATCTTGCAAACTCAACGCTTTTCAAGTTACATAGTAGCTTCTGTAGGAAGATGACTAATGCTTCTAGGTTTTAATTAACCGTTGCTTCTGTTGTTGCTTATGATACACATTGTTAGTGATTCATATTGGCATGAATGGAATAAGTTGCAAATGAATATGTGTGATAAAGAAGAAGTTAAGGTAGTTTCTTTCCTGGTGGGATTTGAGTTGCCAAATATACAATGAGGAACTAAAAGGACAGAATGTTCTTTAGTATATTTTTTCTCCCCCCTCTTTTTTTTTTTTTTGTTTGTTTTGGTTTTTATGTTTACAGTTTCATATTAGAGCACAATTTAGAAAGCACATTAAAAAATCTGTTCTCTTCTAGCCTGCTGTTGATTTCCTCATTTCTACTGGCTGCTTCATTCACCCAACATCAACTTTCTCAGTAACTCACTTAGCTCAGAGCTTGAAAATGTCATATTTTGATGTGAATGAGGGTGAGGGGATTCCTTTGACATTATAGTGAACAAGTGTACTGTGTTGTTAGATAAACTGTCAATATCTGGGCAATACTGCTTCATGTAAGGTGACAGACTTGTCATTACTTTACAAAAATTCAGAGCTACATTCTGTAATGTTTCCAGTTGTGAGCATGGACAACTTTGGAGAGGTTTGTTGCTTTTTGTGTGTGTATACATATTTTTGAATGTAATAATTTAATTTGACTTCCTCCTAATTTTCTTCAATGATTTTTCTTTGGGGGGGAGATTAAAGACAGATTTACTTGACAAAAAGCAATTTCATTTTGCTGTGATAAAGTAAATGCATAATATAGACATTCTGTATTCAGTATAACCAAGTTTATGCTAAGACTAGTTAGTGAAAACTGTTCTTAAGAAAACCACCTGTAAGTAGCCCTTGTAAGAGATTTTGAAGAATGTACAGCTGCATTTTTGTCTTTTGAGAGACAGACATTTGATGTATAAATAAAAACTATCTCAATTTAGGCAGTCAGTATAAGTAAATATCTGAAAAATCTTATGAATTGTAGCAAGCCATATTAATGATATCCCTTATGAATGGGATATGTATGGCAGCCTATCTGTAATTACTTTGGCATTTCTTAGTAAAATTGTCCTTATGGAATATGAAAGTATCTCTGGGGTATAAAAGTAAGATTTCAGTGCTGGCCTCTAGAGACACAACCTGTGCTATAGACTTTTGCCAGTAATATCTGGCAAAAACTGCCAGTGTCTCAGGCTGACACTGAGTAAATAATGGAATAAATGCATAGAGGAAAACTTTTTTTTCTTTAATAAAGGAGTGCTATGCCCCAAGGAGGTGGGGGAGAAGTGGAGAGAATGTAAACAAAATGTGAGATACTTAAAATTAAAGATCAGTTCAGAAAGAATGACACAATAGAGAGCTGTTTCTATTGTGAACAGAGACTTACTATTTTTAAGGGAACTGTCCATTTTAAAGTGTGTAAAACTGACATCTAGTGGCAGCAATAGCACTTTGTGTGCAGAGTGGCTTCATAGTGAGACCAGTTTGCATAGCAGATGAACAGATTGTAACTATATTACATACTAAAATTGCAGTTCTCTGTACTTCAGTTGGGTGTTACAGAGCATTTCCAACGAAATCTTGCTTCTTTTAGTAATATCTCACTTATATAATGCCGGGTTGCGGGTTGTCGTGTTTCTGAATGCACGGCCTCGTGCTCGAGTACTGATGAACAGTTTCATTAGAGGGGAAAAGGTTGAAAGGGCAATGAGGGCTAAAAAAAGATGAGGGTAAGACTTATAGAATTTCATCAAGGTCAACTGGGAAACTGTTTGGCAGCTACCAATTTTCAACCTCTTATGAACAGGCAGGAGAAGTCTGGCCTCAGAGCTGTGATGTGTTTCTCAGGTGTGGCATTACTCACAAGTGTAAGCTCCTCTGGGAGGTGAAGCAGGACTTTATGGCCAAAACTGAGATCTCACACGAATTCAGGCAAGATATGTGGGCTCTGAATCGATAAAGCATATAGGCATGTGCTTAAATCATTCTCATGTTCATTTGCTGAATCATGGTTAATATATTCATTTCTCATTCATATTTTTATTCAAAGGGCATTAAAAAAATATTTTTCTTTTCTGTTTTGCCTAGCTTGTGTTTTTAGTGCCTTTGAAGAAAAAATCCCTTGCTAAAACTCTGCATGATGCCTGCCCCACTGAGGCTTTAATTTATCTTTGCCTCCAGTGCCATTATATATATAATGTATAAATTACTAATAACAAGCAAAGATATGCAAAAATGAAGTATCAATTATTTTAAAAACCATTTTTAAAAACATGTCCTAGGGGCACCTAGAGTCATATACCTATAGTCAAAAGGTGCAATTTAAAATGAACATAGGCAAATATAAAAGCATCATTCAAATCTATCTTCTAGATAATAAGATGAAAGACATCGCCAATAGAAGACTGGGTGAAGACAAAGGCAAATCTGAAGGAAGAAGGCGAGTAAGTGTTCTTCAGTGAAAATATAATTAGAAATGTGGGGAAAAAAAATCATAGATTATTTTTTCTGGGTTAGCAGTTTGTGGCAGGAATTGTGAAACTATACTGGTCAATTTTTGATTGTAAGTGTTTATTTTAGAGTCTTCTCAGTTCATAATAACTGTTGCAAATATCTCAGAGATAAAAAATGTTGGTAGCATAATTCTAATGAAACATAGCTCTCTGCAGTTTCAAGGCTGTGGTGAATCATATGCTGCCTCTATCATTCCATCTCTGTTACTTTCAAAACATGGTGAATCATATTTGTTGAACAAAAATGTTGACATTCTGCAATGAGACTCAAGTCACAGTTATAGGAGTGGTATAAGAAACAGCAGCTGTCATTTCAGATAGGCAAGCCTGCTGCTTTAGTGGGAAAGCAGAGCTGAGCAGCAATCCTGTTTGCTGCAGAGCTGCTCTCTAAGGACAAGATTAGTTGTTAACAGTTGTGCCAGCCAGAGCTGGGAGATGCAATCTTATCTGTCCTGAACCTGGTAATCCACTGCAGGTGCTTAACAGTTCTAATATGCTTTTGACCTTTTGGGTCTGAGCAGGAGCGGTTGCAATGACATGAGGCCAGTTGCTATGTGCAGAGTCACTCTGACTTTGTCTGCACTCCCTGGGGCTTCTCCTTACCTCTTGGACACTGATGCCTTTCCAAAATTGTGGAAGCATAAGAATAAGTCATGCTAGTAGCACCACAATTGTTAATATACATGAGATCTCTAAGATTTCAGAGCACCTGTCTCTGCATTTGGTTTATATAAAACCTTGCATAGTACAAAAGGGAGTTGTGTTGGTAGCAAGGGAATATAACCAGGACATGCTTGTTGTAAATAGGACTGCTGGGGCTGAGTTTCTTGGTCCACAGTGGATTTGTCATCCATTGTGGAATGCTGCTGTTATTTTGTCCTCAGGCATGCTTTTAGTTAAAAAACTGCCCATCTAATATTGTGATACTAGAAGCTGTGTTCAGTATGTAATGGGAGTTTGAGATCTAGATGTTTCCCTCTCTGGAAGGAACAGTAGAGTACATTCTTTAGGGCACCTAGAAATACTTTATTACATTGATGGACGTCTCTCTGTAGTATTGCTGCTCTAACATTGCAAAAACCCCTTGGTTTTAGTTTGAAATTATTTGATAAGGTTTAATATGCATTGAGCTGTATGGCTCTGAGGAATCTATACTGCCTCACCTACCACATGTTTTAGCTGTTGAGATGTTAGAAACCTGTTTTTTCCTTGACTGAAAGATGTTTTCCTTCAATAGTAGCTCAGTGAACCCCTGTGGTTAGCACTGTTCTGAGGAAGCTTCCTATTGCAATAGTACCATCTCACATTAAGAGCTCAGTGAAACATTAAACTAGCTGACCCTTTATTCTTATATGTGCTATGAGTGGGTTCACCTATAATTTATTTGTTTATGACCTAGGGTTTCCAACCTATTGCATACCCCAGGAGCTGGTTGCTCATACTTGACTGTCCAAGACTTTTTGAACCTCACATGTGGAATGAATGATCTTCTCCTTGAAAGCTGGCTGCAGAAACAGCCTTGTTCTAAAACAGACAATAAGGTTTGATTTGCAACATAAATCATGTTTATATAGTGCATACAATGGGAAAGTTCATGTTATTTTTCCTGGAACATGATGTCCTCATTAGTCTTCGGCTGACCTGGTGGAGAGATGAGGGGTTTCCAAGGTTCTTTCAAAAATTTTACTGTCTTCCTCATTGAGAGTTTAATCTTCTGTGGGCCAAGCTCTGTTTGTATTTGCATGTCCTTATTGAAAGGACATTTACTGGAATGCAGAAAATAAAACCACTTCCCATATCTTTGTAGTAATGCACTACTATATGCTTAAGCAAATTGAATTTTAGTGTTTGAAAGAGGAAGGAAGTTACCACATATAGAAATAGCTGTGACCACCAGAAATTTAGCCTCAGCAAAAAGCAGCAGAGCCTCAGCTGATGTAGGCTGCAAGATCAGGAAGTCTGATTTCTTTTTGTGAGAAAAGAGAATTCAAAAGAGCCAGCTGAAATTCTCCTAGCAGAACCATTTATCTCTAAAAATGCTTCATCAATTAAAACAAGTTGTTTAGCAGGGCTTCTTTCACTTCATTGAGGATTAAGAATCTAAAAAAAATAGGTAAAGTTGAATCAATTCATTTTCATGTTTTTTAATAAAAGGTAAAAGACCCAAATGAGGCATGTAAACATTACTGCCTTAGTGGTTCCAAAGCACTTTATTTTTACTTTCATGGGAAGTTTGCAATTATTCCTTCTGAATCAGAGCAAAGGGAAATATCCAAGTGTCAAAAGTTCCATTTTTGGCCACATCTAAGAATTAAGGCCTGGAAAATATTTCTAGTCTGTAGTCAAAATGCCAAGAAACAGGACATGCTGCAGAAATGTCCTCAGTACGGAGGAGTCTGGCTAGAAGCAGACTTGGTACTTTAAGAACTGACTTTTCTTTGGGACTCAGCCCAAGGTGTGAGTGCCGTGTGCTGCTGACCCAGTTTAATGGTGACATATAGCAGAACTGACACTGTCAGCTTCTGTTAATAATCTTGCCTTTGTCAGGGCTGAACCAGGTCTGAGGCCAGCTGCTGCTTCCAGCTACCTGAATCCTGTTCCAGTAACTGCATGCAGGTGATTTGAGTCAAGTGGTGCCCTTCTGTGTCTAGCTCATGCTGTGAAAACAAAGACTGTCCCTTGGCTGTGTGGTTATGTGCAGTTTCTTTCTCACTCATCTTTCCTATTGAAACAATCTGGTTTTGCTATTTGGTATTTCCTTAAGTGAGCAGGTATCTCTGCAGGTATGAGAAAGTCCCTTCAGTTAATCTAATTTGCTTGCTAAGGGAATGGGAAGAGGCAAGAGCTAAAATGGTTGTGGTGGTGGTGTTTTCAGTATTTGGATATTGAATTAGTAGAAGAGTAATGTCTGTGAACAATGGCTGAGGCTGAGTTGGTGCAAGATGCTCTGTGCATTGCACTGAAATACAAAACTCAGTTTTCTGAGTACTAATTGTTTCCATCCTGGTCTCACGAGGGACACCGAAAATGAGAACAGAAAATAGCATATCAGGAATCAATTCTCAGGTCACTGGTAGCTGAGACTGGCAAGGACTCTTCTTTCTTAGGGAAATTTAAGTCATAATCTTAGTTAACGGCAGTTATACAAGCCAAATAACTAAATACAGGTGCTCCCCAGGTGTGTCAGGCTTTTGGGAGCAGTGGGATCAATCTTGGAGAATCCCAGAAAGTGGGTGACATTGGACCTTCAGCTCTCCCCTGCTGGCCAAGGGCCTGGGAACTGTGCAGATGTGCTCTCTGCTGACACTGCCTGCAGAATCAGCTGCCTTCTGCTTTCCTGCGTCTAGACAAAAACAATTAGAACAAGAAGTGCTGGGAAACAGCTGAGCCCAAAAAAGCTTGAGAGAAGGGGTATGAGAATCATCTCACCTCTCAGAGCAAATGCTATGGCAGAAGCTGTCAGCAGCAGTTAAGCTGTAACAGCGGTCTTAAAAGCAAAACCTATATATTCTTGAAAGATTAAGAAAGAACATCTGCATAATTGTAAGCACATTACATTTCGTCAAGGGAACTAGAAGTAGCAAATCTTAATTATAATAACAAATACTCTTGCTGAATCAGGAAACCAAATGTGACTTTGTACATGCCTGTCTATCCTAAACACTTTCATGGCTGGCTGTCTTCTCCTTAGAAATAAACTACCTCATAAGCTCCTTGAACATCTACATTGAAGAAACAATTTCAAATGCCCACACAGAAACGTGCTGAGCTACTTGACTTTGAAAGTACTCCCTGGGTAGTGGAATAGATTTGTTGTACCTCCTTTGATACTGGTTTAGGGTTTTGAGGTAGTGGTTTAGTTCCACTGTTTATATTTTAATAATCTCAATGGTTATGGCTATCCTGTGTAGATACTCTTTAATTCACATAGTCACAAATATGTTGTGTATCTATATCTGTAGGCATCTTGAAAATGAGCACTTGATTTGCTTGATTCACATTACCTCAACCACAGCAAGTGACATTATTAATAGTGAGTAATCACTGACTCCATCAGCAAGATCATGACTGCTGCATTTCAATGGCTGAAATAACTTTGTGAAAAGATAGACCTTAAGGTGCTGGCTGGTAGTCATTACAAGTAGGACAAACCACCACAAAGAGTGATAATTTAGGTAAGCCACAGAGGTATCAAGATTGAGCACAATTAAGACCTCTTACTGTGAAGCACACATGCTAGGTCGAAGTTGCTGCAAGAACTCAGCCTTCACAACTATTCTGTGTTGAAAAGACCATCTGCCAGTAGTGCATGCAACACGTGGCCCTTGGTCAAACAGAAGAAACCATTTCTGCCCCTGGCAAAAAACAACTGCACATGCTTATGTCTGCAAATGTCGTCATTCAAAGTGTGAACAGAATCTGTGTTGGGTCACAGCATGGTGAGTGTGGATGAGAACTTCTAAGGTGGGGAGGAAGACAGGCACAGAGTGGTGATGTCTCTGCTCGTCTGTGATAGAGAGCAGGGTGCTGCTTAGTTTTATGGCCAGGACAGCCCCAGATTTTGAGAGCCACATCTTGAAGGGGCAAAGCCAAAGGCTAGTACAGTATTACTCAGTGCTACCAGTGACACAAAGAGCTTTATGAACTCTCTCACTAAGTACTCGGCTACACAGTGGTTAAGGATATTTGATTTAAACATCTGCTTCATTTTTCTCAGTTTGGAAATTTGAAAGACAGCCTGTAGATAGAGCATTCCCTCTCCCACACCCCCATATCTCCTGTCTTTCTGGGATGCCATTAAATTTGTTAGTGTGCTTAAATGGTTTAATTAAAGTCTTTTCTGGTTTAATGCAATTGACAGTGTCTTCTGTCGGTGCAACACGTCTGGTGCTAATGATGCTTCTGGATGATAGATGTTGTGGGGACAGCTATCAAGGTAGAGAGTAACTTAATTTGAGAGGTTTGATTTCCTTTTACTTTAGCTGTCAAGACCTAAATAGATAGCGTCAGTTAGAAAGAAGCAAAGGAAAAGGTGCTTTGAAAGTTTTTCACCTCCTTTATTCTTACATGGAAATTTAACAGCGTAATGACCTATTTTTCAAGTGACGTATATCTATCTAATAGATGTTAAACTGTTAGATGATTTCAACAGGAAAAAGGAGATCTAGTTTTGGATACAGGACTCATCATATTAGGTTAAAGCTGTGGTGATTGTGTGCATATATATTGCTCTACAGAGTATCAGTATGTAAGTGATACAGTATTTGTGTTTTTTATACTTCTATATTGCTGCTTGGTCTTTACACACAAACCTTTATGTATTTGGATTTCATGCTGGATCTGCATATTTAATCAAGATCCGGGGGTACCCAGCATGTGCATCTTTCCCTTCCCTCTCAGCGGGATGAATCTTCATAAATGAAAATACCAATCTTTTTCTCTTTGGCACTTCAAGTTAGCCTGTGAAGCCTGTCTATGTCTGAAGTTCTCAAACCTTCTAAGTATTCAGATTTTCTAATCTTGCTGTTAGTACATTCAGCATTGATTTTATAGCATTAGATACTGCTCAGGAATGCATGTGAAACAGACTTCCTTTTCGCTCATTCTTGAAGTGACCCAAGTTAATTGTGAGCAAGGCAATTAGTGGGGGTTATAAAAATGATGCCAAATGTCATGGAAATTACTCTGCCACTATATATAAACATACATGAATCTCCTTTAAAGAAAACTTTTTCTACCAATTTTTAATATTTAAAATACGGTAGTTAGCAAGCATGGCTCTTGAGTGAAATAAATACCAGAATATATATTTAAAGTGTCTGGAAATAAATATTTTTGTTTCAAGGCTTTATAAGTCAATGACCCAACATGCTGTTGACAACCAAGATTAAATGCTTACAAGAAATTCCAAATTTCCACTGGCATACAGACACTGTTGCCCTTCCTGGCAGTTCATGAAACAACACTTGAATTTCTGCCACTCAAATATGCTGCCATTGGACCATTTTGGAGCAGTATGTCTTTAAATCTATTAGCAAGCTTGTACAGAGTTCAGAGTGTGAGGAGAAAGGAAAAGCAGCATGTTTTCTTTGAGAAAAGTTGAGCTTTGAAAGCCACTGGAAGTTTTGGAATGTTAAAAGACAAACCAGCTGAGATACATTAATAGGCAAAGAGCGAGAGAAGAGGTCAAAACTGTATATGCAAATATGCTTTCACATTGCTTCAAAAATAAGCTCATTCCAGGAAAACAATACACATATTTGTGAACAGTTCTAATATTAGTCTGCCATGATAATGGTATCTGAAAGCCAGTGATATTTATGCTGGGATGAAAGCGACCAGCATGTTAACTTAAAGTTACTCTCCTAACCCCAGTTTCCTTGTGTGTGGGAGTAGTTTCTTTTTAGGAAAAAGTCACTGTCGGTTAAATTTTCCTCTCCCTTTCTCACTCTCAAACCGCTGACTAATCCTGAAATTTAGCATAGAGTGAATATTTCCATTTTTACATTTAAATGCTTTAATCAAGGTTTTAAAGACAGTTATAGTACAGAGTGACTGTCATGTAGTGTTGTTTACCTGCAGAAGCAAACTAGGAATTGTATGAACACTGAGCACTAGTATAAAAAGCATATGCTGCTCTCTAAGTGATTTGATGATTTGTGAAAGTCAAGAGGCAATAATGGATGATTATATTACACAACAGCCATCCTTACAACTGGGCATACACAACTTGTAAAACAGGAAAAGAACACAAAAAGAGAGCACATTTGAATTTTGATATGTTAATTATCAATTGCTGACAAATTGTTTGTTTATTAGAAATTAATCCCCTACTGTGTTAAAAGGTTTGTAATGACATCAATATCAGTGTGAATCCAATTCTTTTTTACTTAACCATGAGCGAAATAAAATAACTGTTTTGGATAAAACCAGTTAATTTTGATTACTTAAGTTTCTTCATAGTCCAATAAATACCGTAAGTACTATTTTTTAGCATGGCTTTGCACATTCATTCTAGTGACTAAAGCTGCTAGCCACGACCGTATTACTTCAATTATAGGATGGAAATACTTGTAGCTATTTCTGGTGCAATAAAAGTGTGAAAAATGAAAAAAATTAAATTCCTTAATAATTTAAGATGCTGATTAATTTAATGGGTGTTGTTGCTAAATATGTATTTTACATTCAGTCATTTTGCTTGGAGGGGAGGGAAGCACAGGTTTTAAACTTCAGACGTGCAGACTTAGAATCAATTTAGATACTTGTCGTTACAAATGAATGAAATAACCCACAGTGGTGTGTACCTCCTACATAAATCTAAACAGAAGTGTTGTATTTTTAGTCCAGAAAAATAAAATGTAAAGTAATAAAAGTAAATTTTATTTTTACTTAGTACTTTCTACTGATTTTTACATATGACTGTATTTACCTAGACAAATAGTATACCTGCATAGTATGACCAGATGTCTTCTAGAATACTTAAATATGGAAAAACAAATTATATTTTTCCTTCTATTTTATTATCTGCCAAGTAAAAGATCCTGGCATTTCCCACTCTAATATGTTTGTAAAATGACTATGTCTTCCCACTGTTATCCATGTTGGAGAGAGGGGATCTGCAGCTCGTTCAGATGTGTGTGAGGCCCACGCGATCAGATGGTGGGTGTAGGGAGAATTGTTGACCTGACGGATAACCAGGCTTTTGCAGAGTGTCTGTGACTCTGGGTACTGTTTAACATGACAAAAATGGATCTATTTGGCTTTAGCTGATTAAAATTAATGAATAGGGGTTACTTCAAGCTGAAGCTTGACAAAGGCGAAATCATATACAAGAAACTCTTGATGTTGCAACCGTACTTCATGTTATGTTTTGGAAATTCAGCTATTGTCTGCCAATATCAAATGATACCAGTTTTATCTGTGCTGACCAAATGGATATTTCTCTCATTTGGAACCAATGTGGTGGTTTGTGTTGTGATGGAAAACATAAAAAACCTCCTATGCCCTAACTGTTGAGCTCCTCAGTTTCACATATTTCTGAATTTATTCATGAACACAGTCACGAAAGTCCTTCAAGATCCAACAGAAAATGTAGCTCTACACTGTAAAGTTCAAGAATACTTAATTGGACAGGGAAAAGGAAGAAACGATAGCACCATAAATAATGCATGGTAGAGTTCTAAAAAACACTGAAGTTTTGTCAGTAGAGGACTTTCTGTTTGGAAAGTGTATATATGACCAAATAAACCCCAGGCTTTGGGGATGACACACTTACAGAATTTATTTGCTCTTTTTTCCTATTGCCTCTTCAAAATTTGGTGCTATGTTTGTACAGATGCATTTCAAATACTCTGAAACCACCTGAATAAAAAATATTCAGGTAAAAGATTGAGGTTTTGAGGTTGGTTTGTTTTTCTGTTCCAGTGGAGAGTCTCTTTCACTTACGGTGTGATCCTGGCACATACAGACATTTCTCTTATCTGCTTTTTATACACTACAGGACCCAGATGATCTAATGCACAAATGAAGTGTTGCATTTTCCTCTTCACAGGAAACTGGGGGTTAAGGGCAAATGCCAACATTTGCCTTGAGTAGTTCTGAGTGAGTAAAATAGGTCACCAGCTAAAAATAGATAACATATGTTTGTAATCTAATGCCTATATTTTTTTTTAAACCAAAAAATTTTATGACTTGTTTGATTCATTTGTATCTCATCCTACATTCAGATGGTTAAGCACCTTGCCTACTCATATTATGCTGATTAGATGTTCTAGATGCCTACTGGGACATTTAAGTAAGTTTGATAGAAAATCAAGTTTTTACTCTATCAGGGTCATACCACGAGAAATCAACCCCATGGCATTTGTAAGGTTTTAATAGTTCTCAGTCTTATGCTTTTCAAGGACTCTGTTGCAATGGATGCAGATAACACCTTTTAAAAGTGTAAATTGCATTCAAGTAGCAGGGGACAAAATAGTTAAACTGTTAATTGAAAAAGCCTAGCTCCACAGGAACATTGGAGGGAATAAATAGGAAAGCAAAGAAACAAAATAAAAATCTTCTATAGAAGGTCGAAACAATATTAATAAACAATTTAAAATATCATTTGTAGGAATTTTGTCCTTTTCTGCTTATTAATGTCAAGTCAAATGCTGCAAGCAAGAGTGCCTAGAAGAAATCAAGTACCCTACAAATAGAAACTGTGTTCCTGCATTTGACACACTAATGTGAATTTTGGATAGAATTTACTCTTCAGTATTCCAGGGGCCTAAAATACGTGAAATGAGTGAAATTCTTATTCTTCTAAGCACTGGTTTTGTAGGACCTCTGGGAATTCTGAATTCTTTCCAACATGCTTCTTCCTGAGCTCCAGTGGGTGATATGGTTTCCCAGTAGTCCAACCCAAATTTCAAGCTATATTCCCTAATGGTAAGGTCTGTGCTTATGCATGAAATTGGCACTGGGAAAAATCATGAAAGATCTCCGCAATTGCATTTGTGTGTGTTTTGTTTTTATTTTTTAATGTGGGCAAATTCCGTAAGTTTTTAGATATGGAAAGATTGATAAATACTTAATAGTGTCTTTTGAGCCATTCTAGGAATGGCTTGAAGCTTTTGCTCTTAGTAGTATGCTGATAATGGACAGGTTGTGCAAGCCATCTGCTGATCATTTTAAATTAAAGACAATATTACATTGAAATGTAGCAGTTGCTACATTAGTAGCAATCTATAGGCTTGGTGCTCCTGTTTTGTTTGCTTTTTTTTTTTTCCCCTTCCCCATAGCATCATGCTTATTCAGAGCAGATGTCATGCTGTTAAAAAAACCCCAGGATGGCTCCATTTTACTATGGGAAACTCCCTGACACTTGGTAAGTTCCTCAATGCTTCTATTTTCTATAAATTTGTATTACAGACTTCACAGACTTCTATTTCAGGTGAGTTAAGCTTTTTAGTACAGCCATAACAGCTCAGTCAGCATTAGCAAAATGTGCTCAGGTTATTGGGGGTTATACCTAAATTTTAGCCTACAAGTGTGTCTAAGTGAAAATCTACCAGCAGAACTGTCCTGGCATAATCATCCTCACGTAACGCCCCTGTGGATGTCCTGTGGGGGTAAGAGGGTATTCTTTTCTCTGCATTTTTTTTTTTAATGCAAGTTCCTTTAATTTTTTTTTCAATAATTATTTTTAGCCATCTTTCATTTCTGCACTGAGGACTCCAATTAGTTCTTTGATTGATTAAGAATAGCAGCTTGAAATGTATCTCCTTGGAAATTTATCTCATTTCGGCACTACCATCATCCACTGCCTCAAGTAAAATGTTAATATTTGAGGCCTTTCCCAGTTCCTTCTGTTTGGAATAGAAACTTAGACTGAAGTCAGCTGTCCTTAATGCAATCCTGTTTTTACATAGAAAGCTCATGAAGTCCTCCCTTTCTGAACTCAGTAGAAACAGACAACTTAAAACTTCAGACCCTTCCCAGCCTATTCCCAAGGAGCCCTTTCTCCCCGCTATACTGTCTGGTTCTCACAGGGTTTTCTTGTTTTCAGTGGAGTTGTATATGTATTCACCTTTCCAAACCAACAGAGCCCTAAGAGCTGTGCCTTTCTTGGAAAAACTCCTCTACAACATTGATTTTTAACCTTGTTCACGCTTTCTCATGAGAATTGCTAATATTCAGCTGGCTTTAGTCTTTACTGCAGAAAAGTGGATTTTCCCAGAAGCCTTCAGAAATATCTCTCAGGTTAAGAGCACTATGGTGTCCCTCTTTACCTGCCTCTTTAAAGATAAAATAAAGACTGGAGAATTAGGAGTTTATAGCTTTGTATTGGAAACAGATAATGTGAAAGCAGGACTGAATTCTGATTAGCCATGCTAGAAGACTTCTGAAATGGTTAGCAGCTGGTATTTAACAATGGGGGAGTGATTATAGTTTCTGGCTGGTTTTTTTTNTGTTTTTGGCTGGTTTTTTTTTTTTTTTTTTTTTTTTTTTTTTTTTTTTTTTTTTGAAACATTACTAATGATTTTGGACATTAGTGTTGTGAGGCAACTTACATGCATTGTAAAATACCCTGATCTTTCATAAAGGAAAGCGTACAACAGCAACCAAAATGAAGATTCTTCTAATCACAAATTCTCAAAAGAGAGGGTGCACTTTTGTAACTGGGATATTTGAACAAAACAGAAAGAGGAGGAAATGAAAAATTACAGAACTCTGGACTTTTCCTATTTTTCAGTTAAGGGCTTACAAAGTCCACATTAGAAACTATGACACAATGGCTTAATTTCCAAAACTTGTCACGTTCTTTTTCATGTTCCCTGAACTTGAAAGGTACACAAAACTTAACATTTAAAATTATCAGTAAACTTTAGGAACAAAGAATTCCATGTCAAAAGATATTCCTTTAATCCATATTTAATGTAATTATGACTAACGTGACATTTAGAATGTGATTGAATTGTTGTGTGCTGGAGCCTTAAGACCGGAAAGCAGACAAGCACTTCACATCCTTTGCAGCTACTGCATAAAACAAAAAAAAAAATCATATTCAAATAATTTCTGGCAGCAGCATTTGGAATATAAATAGAAATGCTCTTCTGTCACAGAAAAAAAATAAGGGGCCACTCCTGCAATAAATACTTTTGCACTGGCTCAGGATTTTTTACTGCGGGATTCCATTGCTAGGCTATGACATTAGACAATTTTATTAAATTGCTTTTGAGATATTTGAAAATACTTGGCAGGAAAATACTTCAAAATGATTGGATAAAATTCAGTTTCTAAGCTAACAATCATGGGAATCCAGTGATAATGATGTTTGACTTAACAAATAACTTGATAGCTAAAATCACTTGTATTCTTGTGTGCCAAGAATGGTGCGTATCTTCACAGTGCCCTAGATTTCAGAAATTATATCTACATTCAGTAATCTAGCTTCATATTTCTTTTGCCTTTTTTTTGAGAATGGGGATAAATATGCAAGTTTTGTTTTTACTTTACAGTTGCCTCATGCTTTGATGTATGAATGTGTAGTACCCTTGTATCTTAGGACTTGATTGAAGGTGGTTGATGAGCAGCAGAGGTGCTAAGCTGTAAAGTATCTTTCTTTTAGCCCATGTCTCTTTAAGGTGACTCTGCTTCTAGTTACTTGATAAGTTAAACAACATTTGTCTCCTTTCTAAGACATGTTCTTACCATTTTCCTCTTCTTGAAATGACTCTAAGTAACTGATTCTGCTTTCAGAAACAGTTTCCTATTTGGTTAGAAACAGTAAGAAACAGAACCAAAGCCCTCTGTACTCGGCAGCTGCAGATGTTCAGGGCGACCTGGGGAGCTGTTCTTACCTGTCCCTTTGCTCGGCCCCCCACTGCATCACTGCAAGAACTGCTCGGGGGCAAAGCGTGCACTGCTCTACTCTTTGTTACATTTTCTGCCTTCTCTTTCAATGCTTTGCATCCAGCTCCCTGGAGAAGAAACTATTTTCAGTTTCTACCTGCCCTGAAAACTTTCATTTCTAGGGCCTTTATTTTAACTGTGTTTTCAAAGTGTGTAAAGTACTTGCTAAAGGGATAGGTGCTGAGATCACTGGTCTTTGCACAAAAGAGACCAAGCTCTTAAGGTGCCCAGCTCCTACTACTATCCACTCTTCACTGAGAAAGTGAGCACAGTCTGTAGGAATACCTGGAAATTAAGGCGTTTCTGAAAAAATACTTTTGATATCTAGGCTGCTTCTGCTGCCTCTGACAGGAAACCTTTACATTTGAGAAGAATGGAAATGAGGCAACTCTGAAGGAGTGTAAATCCGTGAGGAATGTCAGCAGGAGAAATTTCAATCCATGACCAATAGAAGCTAATTAAGGAGCAAAGGGAAGGAAGACCCTGGCTAAAAGAGGAGCAGAAACAAAGCACTAGGTGTTGGAAGGCACTGAAGGTGAGGAGGTTTAAAGGGGAGTGGTCAAAGAGGGGCTCAGTCACTGTGAAATGCAAAGGGGAAGGGTTACGGGGAAGGTGTCAGAGGATAGATAAATAGGAGAAAGCAATGTCAGAGGAATAAAAATTGTGTAAATATACAATTAAATTAACACAGTTCCATGGCCTAATTAAGTTTTGTGGCTGAAAATGTGTACTTTTGTAACATCAATTTTCTGTGGTGAACAATCAGTTTTTTTGCCATGGTAACCTTGTGCGCTTGCCAAAGGCAGGACAAGCAATGCCTGCATCACTCCTACTTCCAAAACACTTGGGTAAGTCAAAACATTAATATTAAAATCTTGTGTCATTGTAAAAAGCTTATTTTAGGGCTTTCTGAGATATGCAGTGTAATATTAAACCCTGGATGTGGACTTGTGGCATTAAGGTGTCAACAGCCAGCCCAAGGGTGGGACTCAGTATACCTGCAACTTGTACCATGTTTCTCTGACCTTACCTAAGCTTTCTATGCTTGCTTGACACCCAGAGAAATCACTGCAAGAGTCTTTTGGCTCTTTCCCAGAAGAATTAGGTTATAAAAATGTACTTAAGTCTTAAATTTCTTTTGTATATATAGGACCTAGAAAAGAATTTTTTCTCCCCTCTGGAAACTCAAGACATTCATGGTCTGAATTTTATTTGTAAAACTAAGTATACAGGGATGGATGTCAGATCAATCTGAACAGAACCTGATGCTGGTTACCTTTTTTCCAAGCAGATATCCAAGCAGCCTAAACCAATTTTAATGTCTTTCCACCTGTTCCCATATCCCATGCTGTGAAAATATCACTCGCAGCATTGGGAAATACTCTTTTAGCTGAAACTGGGGAAGGTGGGACTCTGCAGATTTCCAATAGCAACAGAGGAGCTCTATGTGTGTGTTTGGCTGCTGTGGTCACTACTGAAAGCAGATGTGGTTCCTGTCCTTTCCTGTCTGCTGCTTCTGCATTGCAGGGATGGGAGGGAGCACCCAAGTGAGACGAGAGTTGCTTTTTCTCAGTAGCAATGCTGACAGAAATGGATGTCAAAGGACAGGCTTGGTGAGCTGAACCTGACAAGCTCTGGCAGTGTTTTGCACTGGCACGGAGTCAGGAATCTCCCACAGGAAGACACAGGTTTCATTTTCTTAATATTATTCAAAAATCCCCAGTAGAGTATTGGTGAATAACATGGCTCTGGTTTTCACTAGGACATTCCTATTCAAGCCGTGCAATTCAAAACACATTTTGAAAAAGCAAGAGGAGAAATACATGAAAGTTGTTTAGGATCAATGTCTGACCATTTTTGCTGTGTTTAGATTTCTTTTAGTAAATTTCTATATACAAATCCAATAAGAAAGTCTCCTATTTTCAGCTCTGAAGTTCAAGTAAAACTTCACTGTTTTTTTTTTTTTATATCTTTTTCAATATGTCACTGGGAATTCAAAACAGAATTTTAAAAAACATCAAACAAGCAACCTACACTTAGAGGGAACTGAAAAGCAGGAGCACAGTGTAGAAAGTTCAGACATTAAAAAGCAAGAGAATATAATATGCTCTGTGCAATGCAGCTGTGGCTTAATGCTGATTTGCACATTAGGACTAGATTAGCATCACTCAGATGTGACCTGCATATTGAGTAACTATCACAAGTACGGTACTATTGATGAAAAATGAAACTGCATGGTGCACTTCAGATCTAATATACCACCCTTTTGTGTTTTTAGATTCTATGGAAGTGTAAAGGAAGAGCTATTACTTCCAAATTTTTATGAAATGCATGTAATTTAGTTTCCTATAAAAGTTCAGTTTGATACTCAGTATGTTTATAAAACAGAATATGATATTACCATAAAAAAGATTGTTTTTTAGCTATTCAAAGGCAAGAAATATTCAAAGAAATGACCATATAAATGTTGATTATTTCTATTCTGAAGGCAGTCAAATTGATTTAAGGTGTTATGGCCAACTTATCACAGATTTTGTGGCTATAATGCCTGCATGACTTGACTTTGAACACTTTAAACTTCAAAAAGACCTTAGTCTTGATAAATGTTTGATTCACTTTCAAATAAAATGTGATTTGCATTTGACGTGGGCATGTTGTGCAGGATGGCTCCCTAAGTTGTTTTGTGTCAGTTCAGTGGCGAGCTTTAGGATAATTACCTTCTGCAGCATTTTCCCAATACTTGACGACATTCCTCTTTGGAAAAATTAAAAAGATGAGTGTCCTCACTGAAAAACCAGGAAATAAAGGCACATCTAGTGGGTTGGTGTTTATATCTTTGATAAAAGTGCAGTGTGCTGGCTGCAGATCTTTCTTTCCAGGAAAGCTTCCCTCCAGTGCTGCCTAGAAGTGGGCTGGCACTGCCTCTGGATTTTGGCATATCTCACTGGCACAAACGCCCGTACTGCCTGTGCTTGAGGTGTAGGTGCCATAGCAGGGGTTTGGGGCAGGCTGGAGGAGTCACACAGTGAGAAGGGCTTGTCTGGGAATTGTGAAGGGTGGGATGGATGGGCATTGGGGTGGCTCCCCTTGGGCTGCCCTCCCTGCCTCTGTAGGCACTCAGCTGTGCCTTCTGCAGCTGTGATGGAAGACAGTTTTTCAGCCCATGCAAAGGTGAAAGAGTAACTTGTGCCTCTGTGGCTGTGCAGTGGGGGAAGCTTACTGTGTTCTCATGTCAGATACCACAGAGTTGCTTTCTTTTCTTTATCTGCCAAGCTAGAAGGAATTTTCATTTTTCCGGTGATTCCTAACAGCTTTCATAGCAAAACCAGATCTGTATCTAAATATTCATCTAATGTTGGCTAGACATACAGAAACGCTGCACAAGTATCACATATAACACACGTGCACAGGGTCTCTCTGCACACACAGAATGGCAAACTTGTATTTGCTTTTTAAAAATTATTATGCAAAGGTAAACCTGTCACTTCTATGTAGTAGATGGCATCAGGCTTGTTCAAGTGTTTTGTTTTATAGGTTTTGGGTTTAGTTTTTTTGGTTCACTGCTGTGTAGTGATAGACAGCCAGCTTTTCTCTAGTGATTCTGAGCTCAATGTCCAAAGGTGATATTGAGCTTCTTTTTAGACTTTGCAGACAGCAGTGGAAGGAAATCACATGCATCTTATAACTGAAGGATAAACTGAATTGCAAAACCTCAGATTCTTGCAAAAGACAGTTAACAGACACATAACAGCTTCAGGAGTTTTGGGGTTTTTGAATTCTGAACACATCTACACGAAACAGTAGATCCAGTTAGGGAATTGTGCTGTAAGTCATGCAGACAGAAATTCAGATTTTCTGAGTGGAAATGTCCAACATCTGGTTACTCCACTGTATATTGCTAAGGCAGATCTACTAAGGCTTTACTTTCTAAATACACCTGGTAGCAGATAAGGAACATTTAATTTCTGGCATAGTACAGAGTTCTTGAATATTAGGCTAGGAGTTTGCAATAAAAAACTTGACTGTTGATTTAATTACTATTAAGTTAATATATGTGTTAGCTTGTACATAGGAGAACAGCATCTCACAATTACCCAAATAAGGCTACTATTGATAGCAAAATATAGATATTTGATTTTTTTTTAGTATTGCCCTCATTCTCTTTCAAGCATGCAGATTTATCATGTTGACAATGGTACTGAACAAGTCAATTAAAGAATATATAAAATTTGTATGAAAGTTTATACCAGCGTGTGAGACCTGTTTCATTTTTCCTATAATAACATAAAAAATGGGTGTATCACATTGTATAATGTATCACATGTATAATGCCATGCTTTCTGCAGTGCAAAATAATCTTTAAAGGTGTTTTGAAGAGACTACATAGTTTGGAGGACATAGTAGCAAGTGCTTTCATTTTCAATCATACTACTTTTGTATTGCAGACCATCACCAAAGGCCACCCATTGTTCTTCTTGCATTTTTCACTTGTGTTTTGAATAGGTTACCACTAACGTCTGAAATTAATTCTCAGGTCCTTGTCCACTGCTGCTGTACAGCTTTATTTGCTGAGGCACAGGAAGCCAACGCATCCACCCTTAGCTGTAACTTCACTGCCTCTCATCCAGTGGTGAAGACCACAGCACCTTTAGTGATCCAACTGATAATGGGTGAATGGGACAGGAATCTGTGTATTTGACAGCTTTGTTAGCCCTACTACATTAGTACAAATTGTTGGTAAAACCCAGTTTTACTCTGTGGCCATGCTGCACCTGCAGTCTCATGAATTATGTTGCAGTACTGAAGCTCTTGTTAGCATAAACAGCAGGTATAACTCCTGGTGTGCCCAGGAAACAGTTTTGTTGAGCAATGAATTGCCAAGCAAACATAGTATCTCTGCAGCGCATAAATACACCATAACAATATTTTTACCTTTAAAATAGATCTTAAGAAACTTTTACTTTGATGGCTACACAAATGGAATCAGTGGTAGAGGAATTGCTGCAGTTCAAGGAGTTATTTTAGTCCTCTCTCCTAATTAGTTGCAATCAGTTAAACACACACTTATACAAAAAGTTCTACGGAGATCAGGAAAGGACATTATCAGATTTTTCAGGCATTGTTTCCAGTATCTCTAAACTTTTACTATAAAATTCATGTATAATTCTGTGCTGGTAAATGTTCTTAATCATGCAAGTTTTATGAAGCTTTTACATAAATGATGGCTTTAAAATAGCTGTATTGTTAAAAAACCCCACAACCTCCTCTAAGCTGTATGTTGTGAGATGTCCCCTGCCACACCTGTGTGCTGATGGCTGCTACTACATATCTGCCCTTTCTCTGGAGCAGGGGAAGGGCTGGCTGAAATTTTTTTTGTATATTGGGATTCCTTGAGTCAGAGGTATAAATCAACCCAATAAAATGCAAAATCAAAGCAACTAATGAAGTGTGTATAAAGAAGGAAAATTTCAGGTTATTTCCTGGCACTATAAGGAGTACAATCCTCAAGCTGAAATACATCTGAGTGAGAGCTCTTATGGAATATTTGCTTACCAAGAAACGAGATCCATTCATGCACAGTTTTTCTACAACCACAGCAGATTCAGGCATTCCAATCTGAGGTGAGAAAAAAGACAAGATTATTACAGTAGTATGAAATTTGACATTTGTAAACAAACTAATTAATCTTTCTGTGCTCAAATACTTGGGGTTGTGGAAATTGTTATACTACTTGACAAGGATAATTAGAAAAAGAATATTGGGTAAGTGTAATGCTTAGGCAATGACTTTCACATAAGAGATAAGACAGTACTCCCTCTTTCTTAGGAAGAAAGATTAAGGGGAATAAGAGCCAATAAATTGTGAATGGAGTAGACAAGAAGAAATTATGAAGCAGCAAATATCATACAAATGGAGCAAGGAGCCTAACAGAAATACTGTGGATTGCTGTGGGATAAGAAGCCAGAGTTAGAAACAGGTTAAAAGGTATCTGAGGCAAAAGCTTATCAGTAGCCATGTCATCATCCCACATGCCTGTTTACCAGCCTCTGTTTGCTCTGGTGGGTGCTTGGCTTCAGCACCAGATATTTGGGCTGTGTCTTACACTTACCATGATGATGGGCATTGCTGAACGAATTCAGGTTCAGAAACAGGATTTATTTTCTGTAACATGGTTATGGTAATGGTGTTTTTAAAGAAAGTTGATGTTAATTATAAATTAAAATGAAACTGCCATGTCCAGAAATATTACATCTTGAAATAGAACGGACTGCTAAATAGTAATTTGGGAAAAAAAAAAAACCAGACATGTTGGATTTCCTATTAAAAAGTAGAAAAGAATGGGTCAGGGCTGAAGATGTCCTAAAAATCTCAGTGTGTTAGATGGCTTGGAGTAGTTTTTAAAAGAGATGACACTGTTATGCATGGAAAGTGGCAAAAAGAATTAGAAATCTTTTAGGAATGAACCATTCTCAAAATGAGTTTTAGTATTTGCGATGCTTAGATGTAAATGTCTGTAGCAGTAGTGACCAAGTCAGATACTAGCAAAGAAATATTGGTTAAATAAGTTCTTCTCATGGACATAGTTATGTGGCTTTTCTAAGATAATTCTTTATTTCTAGACTACTTAAAACTGATCATGCTTAAATATTCAATGTGTATTTTATCTACTTTTTTGATATGAAAATGTCCTGTTCAGACAGATATTAATTTTCTTTTTTGGCCTATTAGCTGATATGCCTGGGTTTATAATTTTTTTTGCTGCTATGATTGGGAGATTCCTGCTTGTTTGCAATACAGAGTAGATCACAATTCAAAGGAGAGGGTTCCTGTGGTTGTTGGACCAGTGATTGGTTGTGGATTGTGTTAATTTGTAATCAGTTGCACTGGTGTTGGTGGAGAGGCAAAGAATCAAGGCCATGCACTCTCTGCTCTCGGCTTTTGCCCATCTATTTCTAGTTTCTAGCTCTGTCTCCAGTTACTGGCTTGATGAGCTGCTTTTGAGCTTTGCCTTATGCTATTAATCAAGCTTTTGTGTAAGGGAAAGTTTTGTCTTTTTACATGGTTAATGCATCAGACAGGTGGGTGTCTTGCTACTGGTTAGCGATGACCATGGAGCCTTTCATTTTCTTGAGACTGCCTTAACTTTTCTTACAAGGGCATTAAGGTCAGTACTGGGAGAGGGACCAGACTACGTGGCAAATGGAGGCCAAGTAAACTCTGAACACAACATGGAATATTTTAGTGTTGTTGCAATTACAGCATAGATGCAAGGTGACAGGAAGGTACATCCACATGGCTAACAGGTCTCCATTACTATCTTCACTTATTAATGAGGAAAAACTCAAAATCAGTATGGTTAGTTTCTATTTAGCAGTTAAGTTATTGATTTTATAAAAAATGCCTTTCATGAGGCTGGAAACACTTTGCAGAATGGCTAGTTAAGAATTTTTGTACTCATGACACAAAAAAATCTATATCATTAAGACCTTTAAATTTAAGAAAATGCTGAAATTGCACGGTACATATTTACATACCCATTTTACATATATATTGTGGCATCAACATGAATATATCTCTTCTAGAAAACTCAGCCTCAGTCACAGCACATGGAAGCTGATGTTACTTTCCTGAAGGTCGATATATTGCTTTCTGTTCAGTGCTCACTGCTTGTCTATCTTGTGTGCCTGTACTGCACAGTACTCAAACCCTTCTCTGAGCCCAGAATGATTTTTTAAAAAAATATCTGAGCTATTCTACAGCACTCTTTACTATCCAAGTGCTTTGGAAACACTAACTGGTTTTTCCAATACCACTCTCTGATGTGACTGTTTGTAAGGGCAGTTGAGGTACACAAGAAACAAAACTCACACAGTATCCAGTGGTTTTGGATACCTAACTACAACTATTTAGATCTAAGAGATATAAATTTATATTTGCATATTAAATATTTTGCCATTTTTACCTTTTGAGCAGAGCTGCCACTGTGGTTGTAGTCTTGCCTCCCACTGTTGGAAGTCAAGTACTTGGGAAATGTAATGTTTTTTCTGGGTGACTTGCATATCTTCAGGTAAAAATGTTGTGCTGGGGCAGTAACATTGTCTGATATTTCAAGGCAGAATTAAATCAACAGTACTATGTATTTGTTCTCTGGCTTTCAGCAAGCCCTGGCCTTGTGCACCTTACAATTTTTGCAATGGCATAGGATAACACAGAAACCTGCTGGCTTCTCTGCATTGGCAGAGGCAGGTTTTTGTGAGTGGAAAAGGTAATACGTGAAGAAGCAATTACAGGCTATCATGATGTGCATGTGAAAGATAGGAAATTCAGGCTATGGAGGCAGTCTCAGTTCTGGCACATTTTAGTACTTGTTTCTGTAACCCTAACAGCCTTTTTTTAGGGTTCATGCACATGTATGGCCAGTGTTAGAGTGGGGACATCCAGCACAGCCCCCAGCATATTGTCTGGCTATGGAAATGATGGAGCAGCTGGTGCTGAGGCTCTCTGGAGTGCTGGCAGTGAGAGCTGACAGCTCTGCCCACGGTGGCCACAGGCAAATGGCTGGGCCAGTCTTTGATACTCAGAATGGCCAAGCACTCAGTGTGGACATGCTGTAGTAATTGGTTTATTCAGCTGCTTTAATCAGTGTTGTGAGTGTAAGTATAGGCATTAACAGCTTGTTATAAAGTTGGAAGACTCGCTGTTAACAAGTATGAAGCCGGTAGTTATGGTGTGCCTGAAATTTCCCTGGAAGCCTCTGAGCTGTTGAAAGATTGTTATTAATTTTCTGTCTTGTATTCTGCATAGAACTGCAGGGTACTTCAAAACCATTCTAACTTCTATAAATTAGCCTGATTTCCTTTAAGCTGAAAGGCTTTGAGCTAATTAATCCTCTGAGTAGCTGTTCACAGTACTAAGTTCACAGCTTGGCTGATCCCTTACCATTATGGTGTGCATTAATTCCATGGAATAGGTTAGCTTTCTCAGGGTGGGAACAGTGGTCCACCTGTGATACATCTCCATAGTGAAACTGTTTGTGGTTTTGTTGTCTTTTTATTTTTTTAATTGTACATGAATAAGCATATGTATTTATACACAGGCAAAATGAAAAAAAAAATCATTTTCAACTGTGGCCTACTTTTTATGTGTGTACAAATGAAACTCCTGTGGGAAGACTTCATAGCATTATTATTTTCCTTGACAAAGATTGTACGTTCCTTCAGGTGAAAAGGATGAGAAACCTCGATGACCATAAATTCTGACTGTTGGTGTAAAGAAAGATTGGTGCTCTTACAGTTAGAATTAGGATAAACATAAGAAAAGTCCTATATACAAAATTATATGGAGTATTTGTGTAAAAACAAACAAACGGGATATAAAATGAGACTATATCTCCAATTGCAGGAATGGACTTTGTAAGTTACAGGTAGAATTCTAAAACCTGAGCCATAGTA
The DNA here is from genome assembly GCA_013400235.1 of Oriolus oriolus. NCBI lineage: Eukaryota > Metazoa > Chordata > Aves > Passeriformes > Corvidae > Oriolus > Oriolus oriolus. Next base: position 181,729 of record VXBT01007655.1, read on the forward strand.
TTCAGTAAATTATAAGGAAAAATATGATAACTAAAAAAGGCTATATGATGGAGGATATATTTTATGTATCTGAGAGGAGATTAGTAAGATAGTGAAAGATGTCTGAAAAGGAGCTTGGAATACTTTGTGCAATTCAGGTTATTTTAGATTTACTAGAAAGGACATTGTAGAACAAAGAAATGTACAAGCCAACAAAGGAATGACTCAAAAAACCCCCAAAAGCTCAAGTACATTAAATTTAAACAACATCTAGCAACTACTGTGTGTATATATGCGTTAAGAAGAAAAGATGAACAGTAGATTCTTAATGACATGCTGTAAAATTTAAAGCGATGTTCCAATATAAAACTAGACATACTTTCTGTGAAACGATTATTTCTTCCCAGCAGGAAATAAATTTGGGCATGAAATATCTTTTCTCTTATAAGAAATATCCCTGTGAGCAACATTTTTTGTATGAGTTGCAATGTAGGAGATCTTAACTTCTACCATGAATTAGATTTCTACAGAAAACAGGAGAGTACCAAAAACCTCAAGTTATATTAATATAAGTGGTGATTAAACTATTTTCAGTGCTTTTAAATATTTGTGCTAGATTTAGGATAAGATATCCAGTTTTCAAAGATAAATTCAGTAAGTGTTTCTGCTAGCTGAATATAGACTGAACTCTCTAAAGTGTTACATACAGATTGAGTACCTGTCTTAAGAGATCTGCAACTTGAAAAGCTGTCCAGTTCTCAAACTCCTCTTGAGATGGTAGTTTTGTGGTCATGCTTCTACCCAGGGAGAAAGACTTGATCTGCATGAGTAACACTGAACTCTTGCTTTACTGTTTTTCACTGACCTGATGTAGAAATCTGAGGAGGAAGTCCTTTTTGCAACTTTTTTCCTGTTTGCTCACTTAAAGTGAACGCCTTTAAAGGGTGATTTAGGAAGTACCCATGTTCTTGTGTGAGTGAGTGCAGTATAAGGACACTGGTTGTTATATCAACATGTGCACATAGCTGTCATTACTGAAAAAGCTGAAGTGTCTCATCTGCTATCCTTCAAAATTTCCTGCGTGTATTTTCACTGTAAGAGTGACTGACAGGTCAGTTATTGCCAGTGAATACCTTTTTACTACTTTCTGACTTGGCAGAACACTGAATCTGGCAAAACTCAACTCCTGGAATTTCAGAAATAAGATAGAAGCTCTTGCATCTTAAATTTGGCCTGCTCAGAATAATCTTCCAGGTGCCTGGCTGGCATATTATGAAAAAATTATGTTGAATTTCATAGTGCTTCGTAGTGTTCAATGTTTCATAATGTTGGCTGCGAGTTTTTCCAAGGAGGGCATCATCTTCCTGGATGACAGGAGGCAGCAATACTCTCTTTCCACCGTATGCAGAACCAGAAGAGAGAGGTGCATGTATTCCTTAAGAAATTTTGCTTGCCTAGTTTGAGTGCAGGAGTGATTTTGTCAGCTGTAAATTCTTCATGTGTTGTGAAGGTGGGAAGCAGCTGGGTAGGAGATGTGTGAGTTACAGGCTGCTTACAGGAAACAACAAAATAACAGATGGCATCAGGTGTGAAACATGAATAATGTGAAGTACAGATATTTTTGTGGTACAGCCTATTTGCTGACTGAGTAGGCATAAGCAGTCCCGGTTCAGAACATCTCAAAGGCAAATTAAAAATAGCGCTTTAAGAATTTTGCAGTTCAGTGCGTGCTGCCAGCCGTGCCTGCTCCTCCTCCTCCGACTGCCCATCAGGCCAGGAGCATTTTCTGAAATGCTGAGGTGCGAGGCACTGCTCCTGGCTGCCAGCTGCCCTCTGCTGTCACGTTCCTGCACTGCCTGGTGCGCTGCAGGATGAGCTGGAGCTCTGCCCTGCCCGCTCCCCCAGCTTGTCGTCTCCAGGCATCCTCCTCCTCCTACCTGCTTTCTCTCTGCTCTCCCCCCACACTAAACTGTGGCTACTTCTTCTGTGTTGACGTTGCCTTAATTTGTATTCTAGGCTCTTAGGACCTTACTCTTAAAAGGCTGGTGTTTATGCAGTGCACCTCTCTTCACTGAGTGAGGCAGATTTATTTGGGAAGGCCGTGCTCAGTTGTGTGCTCCCAAAGGGTCTGTAGCATAGGTGGTTGAACCTTTGTGCTCCCAAAGGGTCTGTAGCATAGGTGGTTGAACCTATGTGCTCCCAAAGGGACTTTAAGACTTGCAAGAAATATTTTTCCATTTGTGTTTCAGTCAAATTAAACATAATGAAAAGAGAAAAAAAATAATAAAAACCAGGGACACGGGGAGGCTCATCTGCGATCCTGCATCTTTTCTCTTGATGCTGATGTTGCCCCTGGCTCGACCAGTGCTGTAGGTTTCTGTCCTTAAGTGTGTATAACAGAAATGGAGAATATTGTCATGCACTTCCACTTGCTTTCCACTACCCTCAAGGGGATTATTTCAGGAATTGTTGGCTGCAGAGCCCCAGATTTGATTACTGATTCTACTTAGTGCCCTCATACTTCTAGTTCCTCTGTGTAATGTATCACCTTCCATGGTGTGATAAACCCAAATAAGTATATGCACTTGAACACGTGTTGGCTGTGAGGGCTGTAGTGGGGATATTCTTGAGCAGAATACTAAGGCTTCCAGAGTTCCCCAGATACAGACTGGCCACAGAAATGGTTTCTTTCCAAACTTCCAGGTGCTTACATAAAATTTTGAAGCAGATTGTAGATACTTGAATGTGAAGCAGCACTTGCCTAGGGCAGGTCAGGCTCGCTTGCTACTTGAACATTCCCTGGAGCCTCCTGATCTGCTGTGGGCACTGGCAGACTTAAAAATGTATTTGGGTACATGTGTAGAGAGTAATCTGCTGTTTTAAAAACTTGTATCTTACTGGAGATATTAACACTTCTAATCTGTGCTGTTTACAATTGCAGTCCTCCAAAAAAAGGTAGAAATCTGATTCTATATATTAAGAAGTTTTTTTTTTGAGCCCTAATCATAAAGGACATCTAGTGCTTGAGAACTACCAAATTTCAGAGGAATCTAAATATTTGCATTCTATACACCAGGTCCTCTAAAGAGAAATTCATTCCCACACAGAACTTGTTTATCAAAGCAGAGTTAACACATCTTTACACTATATATTTGCAAAAGTTCATTTCTTAGAGTCTTAATAATGTGCAAGCAACGTAAAGAACAAGTTTTTTCAGGCTACAGCTCCTTGGATTTTTGTAAATTAAGTTCTCAGTTTGTGATTTCATAGAGATAGTTAAAAGGCAGTATAAAAACTGTTTCCTAGATCATACCACTGGCATTTCTGACAAAATACTCTCTATATGTTCATGAACATAAACACTAAATGTGTTAATCTTATCTCAAAACTTTCAAAGTCAAGTTCTGCTTTGCAAAACCCCATAGCAGCTGCAAGCAACTTTTTAAACTGGATGTAACATCGGAATACTGCCCTCAGGAAAATATACTTGAGCAAAATAGCTCAATGGAATATTACTGTACAGAAAATATGAACCGTTGTCCCTGTTTGCGTTTTCCCATCTTATACGAAAATAATGAAAGTAACATGACTTACCACATACTCTTTTTTTTTTTCTCCCAGGCACACATGTTGGAGTTGATTCCAAATAAGTTAGGGGAGCAGTTTCTCATGTCTGCTCTTCCTCCTTAAACTGTCCCATATGTGTTTTGTTGTTGTTAGTGTGATTGACAGGCTTGGCATTTATGGTGGGTGGGAGAAAAACATTCTTAAAGTAAAAAGCTAGAATATACACATAGTCTAAAAAAGTCTACAAAGAATGTTGGAAAAAGAAGCCTTGCGTACAGCTATCTGTCTAGAAGTTTGATAAAAGTCTTCCTAATTGGTTTTGTCCTTTTTCTTTTTTTCATTTAACAGGAAATAAAAATAGCAACATAATCAACAGAAATCACAGAGTCTGAAAGGGACTTGGAGAGATCTTGGCAGGGCTTCAGCAGAGAGGCAGGATCAAACACGCCTGGAGGAAATTGGGTCAGTTTCAGAAATCAGTTTGGTAACCCACTTTTTTAACTGAGTTCTTGGGGGTGCATCAGATACTCACCATGTCCTTGAGTGGAACAGCAGGAAGATGATCTATAATAAATTTTGTGCTCTACTGCTGGAGGGAGCAAAAAGAATTGCCTGTTTGTAAGGATAATTGCTGTCTAAGCACCAGATGGGCTCGACTAGGGCATCCTCCTGTTTCTGAAGGAGCAAACCCAGTTTCATTAGCATTTGTTCATAAGTTGTGGTTTAGGAAACTCTTGTGAAGTCTTTTCATTTTCAGCACACTCTTCAATTTGGTTGTGTCTTACTGAAAAATGAGGTGTCTATCTAAACGGTATAGTGTTTATCCCATGGAAACCACTTCTGGCTCAGTGATATCCTGACAGACTTCAGGATTATGCTTGTTATGCAGCACCCATGTTATTAACAAAATCCTGAATATGATTAAGACCAGGACAAACTCCTGTGGAACTCTACTTGAAATACTCTTTGAGTTTGGAAGTGATTCACAGGATATCTTCTCAATGAGAGTCAGATGAGCTCTTACAACAGACGGTGCCTTAGTCACATTTCTCTAGTTTGACCATGATGATTTTTTTGTGGGACCTCATTAAAAGCATCAGTGATAATATGGGCCTTATGCCCCTTATCTAGGTAGCTATCATAATGAGGAAGGAAATGAGACTGTTTTGACGCAGTTTGTTCCTGAAAAGTCTGTTTTTACTGCAGAAACAATTTATAGGTATATTGAGGCCCAACATTTGCATTGTATGTTTGTGAGAATTGAAGTTGGGCTGACTGTTCCGTAGTTTGCTCTCTTCCTTTCCCCCTCATGTTCAAGGGGAGATGTTTCCCCTTCTTTAGTTATATGATATGCAAACACAGAGTTTTGAGTTTTCTTTGTGACTGAAGTAGATTATTTTTTATGATTTTGATAAGTCAATTAGGGAGTTTTTCAGAGGCCAAAGAGAATTATGCCTGCCTAAGAACTTCATGGATCTTTGAAAATTTCCTTATTTTCTGTCACAGTGTTTTCCTCCATCCTTGTTTCTGTGAGAGCACTCAGTACAGTAGCAGGGAGAATCACAGGACATAATATATCTGTGTTTGTCCAAAAGTTACAAAAGTCTTCATGTTATAAAATGGGAATGTGGGTTTTTTAGATGTCTGTTGTTCTAGTTTTGGTATGTGGCATTTCTTGGAATCACAAAAGACTGAGATCCAAAGAAGCCTCAAATGGAAAAAATACAAAAACAAACCCCAGACCCCAAAAAAACTTGCTTAGAATGGTTAGTACCTTTGCTATAGCAAGGCTGTACACTGATGTGAAACCTATCACCTTTAAATCACTTCCACTATATGCAGTTTGCTGCATGAATGTGCCCTTTTTATTTATTTCAATCGTTCTTCAGCCCATTTCTGGGGCATGTTAGTTTTGACTGAATTTTAATTATTGCCAAATGCTAGAGGATTTTGTTTGCATGTTTTGTCACAGAGGCTGGATACATGATATAAACCCCATTGTCTCCAGGACAATTGCTCTTTGTGTTATCACTCAACCTTCTGAAATCTTTTTATATAGCTTTTCATTGTTGGTTTGACCTTCTCTTTGGATCTAGCAACAGATTCAGCTGTTATTCTAGAGAGCTTTGCCACAATAAACCATGCATTAAAAATGTACTTATTCTCACAGGTATTTGTTTGTAACCTGGATTTTGAACCTAGTTTTCTTTATCTTTTTAAAAATTCATGTTTAACTAGTACAATAAAATATAACAGTAATAAAACCACAACCTGCTACAGAAGTGACATTGTTCATTAGAAATTCTCTTTGATTTTTTTGAAGGCTGGAATTGATGCTGTTGTGCTTGGTTGTGATATCCTTTGCAAGTACTCAGTATTATTTGCTGTTTAACTGAGCCACTTTTTTGATTATTATTCTTTTGAACACCTTGGCAAAACTTGCTGTCTATTCCCCTAGATTCATGTGCTGCCTTGTATAGTTTGCACTTAGACTTTATATAGTTTCTTTATAAAACCTTTCCTTTGAAATTCAACTGTGTTGACTCTTCTGATAAAATACTGAAAAATGTGTATGAACAGCTTTCCATCTGGCAGCATGTATATGCACCAAAACCTAGTGAGTAAATTTAAAAACAGAAAATCAGTAGTATTTCAGTGTCTTGCCTTATTTAAATAAAATTCCTAGGCAACTTAAATTTGAAATGCTGTGGCTGATGCTTGTTTTAATTTTTTTTTTATTCTTTGATGGATTTTGTTAGTATAATGAATTCTTGTTCAACCACTATTGATTTTTGTGAGGCTTGAGCACTGATATGTATAGAAAGTATTTCACCATGCCCATGACTCTTGATATGAAATAAATGGAAAAATGTCAGAGTAATACTTCAGCTCCCAGTGGACATCATGGCATGGTATTTTACAGTGGTAGATCTCAGCAATGCTGACCTTGTTGGTGCATATATACTGTATAGTACAGTGCCATAGGGTGTTATGGTACTGTATTAGAATGTTTCTGTGATTCTGACATGCAGGTTTCATTCAAAAACTTGTACCAGGTGAGCTCACGAAGGTCAGAACTTCAGTTGTCCTACTTACTTAGAACAATTGAGATAAAATTGGACAGGATAAATAACTGGATGGGGGGAACAGGACGCTGCAAAACCCAGGACTTTCTGTAGGACAGAAGGAGGTCTGAGGGAAACTGGTTAAATGTCATATAGAGGAGGGAGAGTCTGAGAACAGAATCTGCAGTATAAAGTTGTTTGGGCGAGATATTTATTGCTTATTGTCACAAAGAGAGCATGTGGAAGGAAGGAAGGAAAAGAGCAAAAAGTGATTTTTTTTTGGGAGGACCAGAGGGTTCAGGGAAGCATGCTATTCACTATTCAAGAAGGATGGGGTGGAGCATCTGTGTCAGCTGGCCAGCATCCAGTTATTGTTTGGACCAAAAATAAGCAGACCTTCTCTCTACTTCCAATCAGCAGATCTCTGAAAATGAAGCTGGGAAAATGAAGTTCTGAGCCTGTTAAATAAAGGCAGACAAAAGAAGGAATTCCAAAGAGGGATGGGGGCTTGAAGACAGATTGAGAAATAGATAGAAGATAGAGAAATTGAAGAGGTTGACAAAGGAAGATGGTTTAGAAGTGGGAGGGTACAAAAAGTAAAGAAAAGGAGAAAGGAGACAAGCTGTATAAATAGGGAATGTTTCTCAAAGTTTCTGGATTCATAAATAACGGCTTTTACATGTCTTATGTCCTTAGCCTGCTAACATCGATAAAACCTAATGAGCAGAGTTTATTTGACAGTCAGCAGAGGATACGATAAAATCTCAATAAGTAAGAAGGACCTTGAAAGCTGAGAGATCTATTTTTTTTTTTTTTTTTTACATTCTGACTGTATTTGGGGAGATATCAAAAAGATATTTCAAGTGATACTATATTTATGATAATAAAATGTGAAAGAAAAAATGCTATCAAGAAGAAAATGACAAACTGCTTTTGAATTTTTCTTATTTGACTCACAAAACTTAAACTCAGTAATTTCATAACCCTTTATTCTAGATGCTTTTTATTAGCTTGATTTTGTTTATCATTTAGGTAATGGTAATGTTGTTGAAAATCTATCACCATGGTATTAAGTGAAATTACGTCTAGATAAAATGCTCTCATGATTACAGGAGGGATATGACAGGAACAAACACTCAGTGACAGATTGTTTCCCACGCCAAATGTGGAGGAGTCTTTTATTGTTATCTGCTGAATAAAGCCAGAGTTTGGTGTGCTTATCTCAATTCTCTTTTCATTTTTCTTCTGAACTTGCTTTTGTCAACCTTCCTCCCATACCTTTAGCATCTCCAGTTCAATTGTCACAGAGATACTCAAGAAAAACTGTGAATTTTCTCACAGGTATTTTCTTTGCACAGTGCCAAAGTGCCTTGTATGAATCAATGACAGTACAGAGTTGTTTCTGTTTATTCTCTCCTCTCTTCCAAAGCCCGAAGCCAGCCTAATCATGTTGGGTTCTTTCCAAGGAAATACTGTGTTGCTTATTGGAAAAATGCTGGGGGGAATTTTGTTGTACCTGGTGGAATTAGTGGGAATGAGGGTGGTAGTTAACTGCTGCTTATATTGGTACCATTAACTTGTATCTCAAGATTTTTTGCTGTTTCTAGGGCATGTACTAGGAAATGCTGGGCTCAGTATTCATGCATACAGGAAACTAATGGAAGATACTCCAGGAACACTTCTCCTGAGTGTTGTAAACATTCCTCTGATAAGCTTTTTAGGGGTCCAGTTGTGAGGTGTTTGGTATGCATCCATCTACTGACAGCATTATAAATGTTGCATTTCTGACCTTCAGATTTTCTCTTTTGATCTCTGGTTAAATGATATATTTGCCAGTTTGACACTGCTGACATTCTGTCTGTTTGGTCTAGCATTGTTATACCATGATTCCTTGTGATCCCATTGTCATGGGAACGATATATCTCAAATGATGAATATACTTTGAAGCAATGTGGGGAATAAATACACTGGCTAAACTTCATTTGCAAGAAGAGTATTTATTGTAAAATGCCTACTTCAGTGTACAGTAGAAATTATTTACCTAATGTCAATGTATTTAAGAACACTGCTGTTTTATCAGATAGTATAAAGGAGGATAAACTACTATTTGGGTGGATAGTAAGGGTCTTAATTATGGTTTTAATCAGATTTCCCCTTAGTTTTGTTTTTCCTTGCATTGCTTTGGGCAAACCTGCATTTGCAAGACAGTAAACTGAACAGTAGTAGAAACAGAAGCTTCCTGTTTTCCCTCAATGATGAATGCTTCACTTCTGCAGAAGTGAACCATAAACCATAGGAAGTGAGAAAGAGAAGAAATGAACACAAAGATTTGCTCTCTAGCATGATGTTTTTCATATGCTTGTTTTAAGTTTTTGAACACTTCAAAAGCAGTCTTACCTTAGAATTCCATGCCTATTTTCAAAAGTTGATTGGATGTATGATGTGAATAAAGACTTGATAATGTTACCTGCATTCCTGATAAATTGAAGTCTGTTTAGATTCAAGTATTTTATGAAAACTCAGTGGGAGTTTTTTACGTATAACCTTCAAGTCCTTGTTCCTTTGTTATTAAAATGAAATGAGAACTTTAAAAAAAAAAGTTGACAATAAATGTCAGGCTGATAAAAACCTCGCCACTGACCTTCAAAGCAATGAGATTTGACTATGATATGGTTATCCACTGAGGCCAGAAGTTACAAATCAGATGATGCTGTGATGACTTTCATCCTCTGGAACGTACATGTTCTGCATAACATCCCATGCCTCATTTTTCACCTCTTTTCCACTGTCCAGAGCATGATCTATTATTTGTGCTTGCAATTTTGCATCTCTCCATTGTTGGCAGGCTGCAGCAGAGTTCCTTGGCAATTTTCTCCTCAAGCTGCCCCCCAGTTCGTGATACTCCATGTGCTTCCTTGCTGTGCTGTATGGATGATTGGCACATCTGAGTGCAAAAGCTATGGGGAGCATATGCTGGCCTAGCTACACCTGGATCAGCAAAATGAAATGGAATGGCTCATAGCTTACAACAGATTAGAAGTTATTTAATGTCCTAGTAAAATTGCTTTTAACTGTATTCATCTCCGCTCTTTCCTGTTGACTTGGGGGGGCTGACCTTTAGTTTGACTTTCAGGCATGGAAATAATTTTATCATTTAGAGTTAATGTCCTGTCACAGCGTGTGCTGCAGGCACTCTGATCCAGTGTCCCTATTGCATCACTGTGATGATGCCATCGCTGTTGCTTAACCACCCATTCCATCTTTTGGATTTCTATGGACAGTTTGGAGGGTGCTTACATCAGTTTCAGTCATGTCTTTGTTTCTGGTTTTAAAGAAAGCTCAGTAACATGTAGGGGACAATAACTACCAAGTAATTTTCAGGTTGCACCTGGAAAGTCTCACAATCGCTGACTTGTTAAATAATTTCTTTTTTCACTGAGGATCTTCCTCACTTCTTTTTCCCCATAACTTCATCTATCAAGACTTCATAAATAATTGCAGATCTAAAAGGAAGCTTGAATTGACGTATTGAAACATTTAAATGTCTTAAGAACTGAGGTTCTGCTCTGGATGGACTGAACTCAGGAACTTCACACTACTATTAATAACTATTTTCATTTTCATTTTTGTTCTCATAACAGATGAGTTGCACTCAGCTCTCTTACCTCTTGCGTTTTCTCATGGCATACAAACCTCTGTGAGTCAACACTTTCTGTAAGAACAGAACAGCAGGAGAGAAAGGCCAGAAAAGATGCAATATTTTTGTGAGGGTTTTCTTAGGTTAGTCTCCTTCAGATTTTTTATCTGTATCCCAGGAAACCTGAGAGCCCAGATACTTGCTGGTCAAACTAAGTAGGTTGAAACATCTCTCTCGTACAAGTGTGTTTAAGAATCTCTGAGAAGGTGAGGAACATCCTAGGCGGTATATGGTGGCCGGCTTTGGCTATGTCTCTGAAAGACTGGCTTTCACCCTGCTGCCGATACAAACCGGACTGAAAAAACAGACCAGACCCCTCTGTTTGCTGTGAGGCAATATATTCATTCACAAGGATTGCCTTCCTGCCTCCTATTTTTTTTTTTTTTCCTGAGTTTCAGTCAATTTGTCTGCTTATAGATTACAAACTGCCTGTGGGAGTAGGGTGTTTTCCCCTTCTTGAAAGATTAGAAACACCTCAAAACCAAGGCGATTCCCTTGTGGAAAAGCAGCTTTGTGTGTCTGTTCACGCTGTCTGAAAGACAGCGCTTTTGTATTTATGGTGTTTAATCTTCTAACAAAAAATCCTTGCCTATACTGCCTATAACTAGTAAGAAAATACCTTTACAATTAGTTCCCTCTGTGAACTCGTTTCAAAAACTCAAAAGTATTTTGTGCAACTGCATATAGAAGAATCCTAGAACATCTGCCTTACAAAGAAGATTCTATTCAAATGCAATCAGTCTCAGAAAGAGCAAAGTTGAAGTTTAGCATTTAGTATAAAATTTCAGTACTATTTGATAGCTTCATAATAGTAGTATTTAGGAGAAATGTTGAATAACCTTTCCTGTTTCAGAAGGTATCACCTCCTTTAAGACTTAGTTGTAAAATTTTTGAGTGATAGAGAAATTTTGGGTTTTGGGTTTAACATTATTTGGAAACTTGAAAACCAAAATCAAGTAAACTTCTTGAATGGAGATGACACCACCTCCTTTGTTCATAGAGGAGATGAAAATAATACTGGGAACTTTGTCAAATGTTATATGGAGTTTCAATATTGAGGCTTAATTTTTTGTGAGGAGATTTTAGTAGGTTTTTGCCAAGTTCCCTGGTTGATTTTATCCTTTGTATTGTTTGTACACTTTGAGTGTTCTAATAAATGTTCTAAACAATTTTTTTTGCATTAACTCCCACAGAATATGCTGCAGAAAATTGTTAATCTGATTACTTCGTTTAGATATCTGAACTGCAAATCCATTGCAGATAAACCCATTCATTTTTATAAACTGAGTAAGCAAAGATAAAAGCACTTTCAGAAAGAATGCCTTTTAGTGAACAGTTTTATTAGAATGACCCCAGAACCACTCAGTTAAAGTTCAGGGAGAAGAACTTGAATCAAATGAAGTACTGTTTATTTCCAGAGAGGATCTTAATCCTTAATATGCTTTACTTAATGTTACAGGATCTTCTGGGAGAAGTTAATGCTTGCTGTTCTTTGAAGTTACCAGCTGAATTTGCAAGAGAACAGAGCACTTTGCTGGACTGACACAGCACAAAGGAGGTGAAATCATATCATTGTTAATGAATGTTTTTCAGCACATTTTGAGAAGATGAACCAGTGTTAAAAAGAAGTGAAGAGGATCAATGGCAACTATACATTTTACTGTTTGAATAACATTTTAGATTAAAAATACAAACACACTTTCCCCTGCCTGCATCCCCTTCCCTCTCCTCAAGCATGGTGAGGACGTAGTAGAACAGGGACTGTGTACTAACACAAACTGCACTGAGAAATAAGCTATTACAGTCAGTTATAGCAGGTGAGAGACCCTGTGTGTTTTCAGTCACTACTGGGGTGAAAACAGAAATCAGGAAAGACTTTCTGAATGGTGAAAGCTATTTTAAGTTGAATAGCTTTTAATCTAGGGCAGCTGATCTTATATAACGTCTATGAGTAAATCTTTCTTCTAAAAGATTAGCACAATGAAGTGCAAATCCATTCTTAAACAGACTGCTTGATTTGGAGAACGAGCAGTGAACTTGGAGGTGGAAGTTATTCCCACCAAACATACAGAGAGAGTAGGTGTCAGTGGCTACATACCTGTACAGTACAGTTTTCTCCACTTCTACAGGAAAATGTATTGAATATAATTTTAATTAGGTTTCATTTCACTGTTCTACATTTGTTGCTTACAGGATTGACAAATACAATTTCAAATAAGTCACTTCAGTGGCAAATCTCCTATCAACAATGCTTGGATGTATTTATTGTCCAGAGTAAATTCCAATAAGAACACAACACTACTCAGCAAATCCTGATTTAGTAAATTCTTTTCCTATATATTTATTCTATATATTTATTCTGTAATGTAATAACAATGATCAAAAATGCATTTTGAAGCAAAATAATGAATGACAATCTGCAGCTGCAAAAATCTGTTATCACAAGCTCAGTGACATGAGTTTCTAAGATGGGTTGTGATGCTTTAGGCCTATCTTAACTCTGTTGCTATATATGCAGTGCATGTAGGAGGTGGTAGCATTTAGTTAAGAGAAATACAAAGCACTATAATGTCTTGTTGCAGCAGCCCATGAGGGGGAGTATTCAACTGCATTGAATCCTTAGAGCTCAGGAACAGAGAAAGAAGATCTAATTTAAGGCAGTTGATATGTTGACAGTGAAAAGTAATATCCTAAAAGAAGAGTTTGTCAGTTCTTTAGACTCAAAATAATTTTCACCCCATGTATACATAAAATCAAATAAAAAATGTCTTATTGACCCAGAACCAGTATAATTAGTTTTCAAAAATGGAGGGATATTTTTTTTTGTTGCTTGGAATAGTTTCTTCATTTATTTGACTGGTTGGTTAATTTATTAAGTGTTAAATTGGAAATATTTATACATACAAAATTACTCTTTCGTTTTCTTTCCCGTATTCATGCAGGTTCTACCTGTAATTTTACCATAGATAGTTGATGTACTTCTTTTATGTTGATGTTGTTTACAAAAGGACCTTTTATTGTGACTGCTGTAACTGAGATAAGCATCTAGCTCACAATACACATTCGTGCAGGAGACATTTGCAGCTGTCAGAGTTGGCAGCTCATTGGCGTCTTTTGAGATCTGTGGATAAAACTCAGTGCAGATTAATGACAAGATATAGGATATATGGGGTTTTTTGATAACTGACACTTGATATCAAGGGGGCTTAGCATGGCAGTTGACTATTAGTTTATCTTGGCAAATTTTGTGTGGAAGACAATAGAGTAATGTCATGCTTTGGAAAGAAAATGCTGTATTTTGCCTTTTATTTGGGAATCTCCATGTTCTTGTTAAATACTACTTACACAATTTAAGCAAGTCATAATTACCGAAGTCAGACAGAATTCTTAACGTTCTCCTATTTGTCAGCAATGAAAATACAACAAATACAGAATTTTGCTCTGTACTAGTGTGCAACAGCCTTTCACTGAACCCCTATAAGCAAAATATTGTGCTAACTCTAGAAAATACTTTCAAACTCATTTTTATTGCTACCAGTATATGAAAGGGAGAGAAGTGTTAAAGTTTCACCTTCTTGTTTGTCTGCTAGGGCTGGTATTCCCCATGTGCATACATCACCTTGTAAATAGAAGCTGTGTTAAGATACGCCAGGTTCTGACTTTGATACACTTTCTGGTGAATAGATGTTTGCTGATTCTATAACTTCAGGGCTTAATGTTTGCTCAGTTTGAAATGTGGTCTTTAGTGAAGGCTTTATTTGAAGATGATCTACTGTCATTGATTGTAAGCCTAATGGATTTTCTCTCCACTTTTGGATTGATTAAACAGTGATTTCTGAGTTAGACATTTGGAAATAAGTGATATTGAACACAGGCATTTCATGTATGTTTTTAAGCTTTAGTAAGCCAAGTTCAAGAAGTGTGTCACTAGTAATTGGAAACAATACCTTTATCTCTATCAAACTGTCTCTGAAAATGGCCAAAAATACCGAAATTTTTCTTAGTGAGCCGGAGAAAATGATTTCATTTTTTGAAAGGATTACTTTTTCTTGAAATTTCATGTTTAGAGGAAACAAGGAATGTGTTCTTAGTCTGGAACAGTAGTTACCCTTACTTTCTCAGGTGAACTATTTGAGCATTTGATGTTCCTTCCCTTCCCTTCCCCAGCAAAACCAGTGATCACAAGAACAGGAATTTTAGCTGAGCTGTTCTTAGCACAGAATTGTCCTCACGTAGCAATATCATCCCTTTTTGTTGAAGTAATTATCTTAAATTGTTCACTGAGCAATTCTTTCTCCATTTCAGTTTACTGTTTAAATATTTCTGGATAAAATATTGCTAGATATAACATTGGAATCTGGCTTTAAAAGGCAATTAATTCCCATTTTATGGACAGTATTACGAGCTTACAAGTTTCAATTAAATTTATGAGATTAGGTTAGAAGAATTTATATTTAGAACAAATCACATGAAGAAAGAAATTAAACCTCTGTGGTTAGAACCAAAGTTTATGTGAGGGGTCAAAAGGGTCATATGTGCAATGAGACTGGACTTGTCATGTCTTAAAATGGCATGTATCATGTTCAGCCATTATGCAAAATATTATGGTATAATATTCTCTCCTGGATGGTAGAGTAATAAGCAGCTGGATAGCAAGAAAGTGTACCTCTGGTTAATGTACTCCCTCACTCCCTGAATCCCTCAGGAAAAGTCACTGTCCTGAATCTCTGTTGATATATGACTTCTGTCTCCAATAAAGTCATACCAACTGAATGATAAATGTTTCCAACTTTGAGCATTTGACCTACCCAACACAGACAAAATGTTTTTAACATTCATAGAAGTGAAAAGTGTATGTGTGTGAATGCACCAGTATGCAAGTTAAAAGCACATTTCTTCTGCACCAGTTGTAAAGGGCACCACTCTTCCCTAGATCCTACTGAATACTTGTTTACTTATTTAGACTTCTGAAAACCTTAGCTGAGTCTCTTATTGAAACATAAGTTTTTCCTTGCCATCTAGTCAAGTTTCAGTTATACTAGCTGAAGCAGAAATAACCCAGAAGCTGGCCTTAAACCAGGAATGAAGATGAAATGATTTCTACTCAGTGTAAAAATCACAGCACTCATCTTGGTCTTCTTTTTCATGAAGTCTTCAAATAGATTTGTAAATTTGCAGGTGTTAAGGCTGCAAATGACTAGCAGTCATTATAGAATGTACCCTTTTGCATAACAGAAATTGATTTATGTAAGAAACCCCCTTGTTTTATATCCAGTGACTGTGATTGAACTAAAAAGTATGCTTGATAAAAATATTCAGTTTTGATAAAGATTTTCTGGTGTTTAAAAATTTGCCACCAATGCATCTGCACAGAAATTGATGAAGGTGAATAGGTCACATTTGCCACGTATTTCTGGTGAGAGCTTGAATTTATCAAGATGGCTGCATATTGCATCATATCAGTCTAAATATATCTGAGTCTATCTCATTAGGGCTTGTCCTGATGTGTCAAAACATGACTATTGGAAACCAAGCTCATAGTTAAAGGAACGCCTGCAACTTATTTAAGCAAGAGCATACGTTTAAAAAAACCCAAACCATAGTCAACTCCCACCCCAAACACTGTTCAGTGCTGTTACCAAAAGCTAACAAAAGCCAGAGATCCAACACATAATATATTAAACTGATTGCTCTGGGATTCATTTTCCTTATGCTTGTATAGGACTCAGTGTTTACAGAACTTAGATTAACCAGTAAATGTCACCAACAGAATCAAGTGATTTTTTTTCTTTTTATTTCTCATTCAAAAAAAAATTGAAATAAGAATAGCCCTAAATTTAAAAATAAAATAAGGAATTAAGAGAATAAATATTTTGAAATTGCTTTATGTTGTTTGGCTTCACATCAAGTGAAACACATTTTTCAGCCTAAGCTGAGTATGGGTTATTTTTGGATAATTTATACAAGGAGTTTCATTTTTTGTTGAATGAACACTTTTAATCACAGAGAAGCATTTAGGTTTCATTTTGTGGACAGTGTTCTGCCTTTTCCAATTAAACAAGTATTTCTTTCAACAATTGTTCAGCAAATGAACCAAACCCACTTTCTTCACTGCTTCTTCACTCCATGAGATTCTCCGCATTCAGTATAAAGCACTTGCCCACATGAACAAACTAATTTGTCCAAGAACTATATTTAATTAGGGGCCTCATAAGATCACTTTACAGGATGAAGAGAAGAGAGAAGATTAAACACAAAAGAGGTGCAAAAGCTTGGCTTAGAATTCTGCAGAGGGAAATTATTTCTTTAGGAACACAAAACCAAGCCAGGTGGCTTCTTCTGAATCAGGTCTGGCTGTGGTCTGTTGGACACTGTCAGCCCAAACACAGCTGTTGCCGCCCCACACCTAACGCCCTTATATGAGCAGGGAGGTTTCTTTACTTGCACAGAAATTAATTAACCATAAACCCATTGTGGATATATAATCCCAGCAATCCTCACCCCTGCTACCTTAACATTGTCCATATGCCTGATATCGCTGGCCTGAAATTGTAGTACTTTTAGGCTATGGGATTCTATTGAATTCAGTGCTTAGCACTAGTGAACTTGGAGCTCCAAAGATTTAACTTGTTCATTAATATTCAAAAATGATTCCCTTTAGCCAAAATCCAGCACAGTTTTCAGACCCTTGCTCACATCTGTGCTCAATCAATTTTATCATTTCTAGGCTTAGTCTAAAAGACAGGCAAATGAGCTTTGTTTTATTTGAGCCTAATGATTATCCTAACCTAATTGTTAATATGGATATATTGCATCACACAACTGAAAAAGATTGAAAAGCAATGGTCTAAATGGAAGGTGGATGAGTTTGGAGCTTCTAGTCACTTATGAAAAACAAAAAGCCTGAAGAGTGCCAAGTATGCTTGCTTAAGCTTGCATATGTGCCTATTTTGAAATGTGAGGGAGGGGAATGTTATTGACTACTTTTCAGGCATATTCAGCATGAATTAGGGTAAAAAGTGGTATATAACTGTTCAGGTGTACCCGATTTATTTGTAGTACTGAAGCAGACTTGGCAATGTTGAATGTTTTTAATGTATCCACTTTAATAAATGTCAATTAAATGTGGCTTCTTGGGAAAGACAGCAACAAGACAGACCTTCAGTCATTGCTGTAATGACAAAATAGTCTCAAACTTGACAAGAAAAGAGCCTGAGTGATCATTGTTTTGATGTATTCCTAAAATCTTTCTTGCTTGCTCTGGAGATAATTGAGGAGGCTCTGCAGCCTTTCTTAAAAGTAAGTTATTAAAGTCACTGGCCCTACTATATATGAAATACCTTCTCAGCTGGATCTTCCAACCTCAGTTTGCTCAGGCTTTGCAAGGGCAAGGTTTTTCAAATTTTCCCGGATGGTTTACAGAGTCAGGTGCAGCAGTTGACTTCTTTTGGCTCAGAAGTTTTGGAGAGAGGCTGAGTTGTAAGTTTTGATGTCAAATGTACACTATTGTGAGTGACGAGGTAGTAACAAATTGTAACTCCTTCTGTTGTGTACTCAGTATTTAGTAGTTCTATTTGACAAGTTTACTTTTCCATTATTTTCCTAATGATTTTACTCAATGAATGTGCTAGATTCCTGTGCCAAGCTGTGTAAAATAGCTTTGAGAACACATTATGAATGCAAATACATAAAGTAGAACCGAGTCTGAAGGAGTATTGCCAGTTGCTACTTCTTTCCTGCTTAGTCCTTTGAAAGAGTTTTCCTCAATTTCTGGCCCTTACCTTTACCCTTCTAGGTTGTACTGCTGCTTGTTTACCCTGGTATTTGTGCTGTAACCTGCTTGTGGGTAGTGCAGCTGTGGAGGTGACATGAGGTGATCCTGTTGTGGTTTGCTGTGAAGCAGAGGGAGCATGGATGATGGCTTCCTGTCATGCCACAAAGGCTGCCAGGTTTGTATTTTGTTTTCTCATGATTTTGACCAGTGAGCAGTGATGAGAATATGTCTAAATGGTTGCTGAAAGTGAAGAATATTACTTCCTCTAATATTTTCTGCCTCAAATGTGGGTTTATTTTTATTCCCTCTCAGAAACATCTACTCTTACAGCCTTATTTAGGTAGTTTCTTTAACCTGCCTTTGTTCATCATTCATCAAGAAATATTTTTGTTTAGTTCCGTTTACAACCAGAACAGTAAGGGCCATTGAAAAATTGATCGGAACCTTTTTTTTCAGCCATGTAAGCTGAGCATAATTGCCCTCAGTTGTGTCCCCTCTTTGTCCCCTGTCACATGTGTGTCCCCATCCCACCCTCTCTACTTGTTTTCAACACCTGTAAAATGTGCAGGAAAGGATCAAGAAGACATTTTGACTCACATAACCCATATACAAGTGAAATAAGGAGCCAGGAAGCCACTGAGTGTGTATAAAAGGAAAGATACACTATACATATAATTACTTGTGACAGAGAATTTTCGGGATTTACTGAAGTATGAAAATATACATAGATTTTTCCCTCTGCAAGTTGTGCAATATAGCACATTTTGTACTTTATTAGATCCTACACAAGATAATGGAATGATCAAATTTTCTGTAGATACAAACCCATACTGTTAGCAAAATATAATTTTATCAATGTTAACTGCATGGTTCAGTGATTATGATACTTACATGCACACACACCCCCCCCTTACAAGTCTTTAATTAAACTTGTGTGTTCAGTTTCTCTTATGTCCCATTTTGTTTACATAAAATTTCATTACTCAGAAGAGACACTGCATTGCTTTCCCATACATTAAAAAGCGTTATTACATCTTACATAATTATTTGAGTAGTTCAGTAGTACTGAGTATCTTTCTCCACAGACTTTTACTTCTTGACATGATTTTGATATATATTCACTTACAGCTGTCAAAGCTGTAGCCAGTGTATGTTGTTATGGCTTCCTCATTCTTTGAAGGTTATTGTACAGTTGCCGTGTGTGTTATGTTGAGATATTCAGGTGTTCTGTGAGCACAGAATGGTGGGTAAGGCCATAAGACAGAAAAAGTAGTATTTTCCTCAGTGCCTCATGTAAACAAGTTGGTGGTTTGGCCTGCTTATATACAGGAGATTTTCTCCAATTTCTCCTATTTTACTATTTGCTTTAGACAGTGGTATCTTGAGTGGTAGGCTGGTGACAGTTCTGTGGTGCTTCACTCAAGCTTGCAGAAGGGTCAGGAAATGAGCTAGCTGGGTTTTGAAAACATATATGTACTTGTCAAAATACTGTTTCTTGGCTATATGATAATTTCGGCATCTGCTGGTACTTGTTCTCCATAACCATTAGCACAGTCCCAGGATTTAGGCCTTTCTCTCCTCTAACTTGTCCTGATTTTACATCTTTGTAAAATAACACCATTGCACAGACAAATTTAGCCCCTATTTTGTTTTTCATGTTTGTATGGATGACATTTTGAATTCTAGTGCATTGTAAACCTCATAATGATCTGCCAACAGCAAAAAGACCCCGTGATATTGAATTGTGTCGTTAATAACATCACAAAGTGCAAAGTGACTAAAAATAGCATGTATTTTTAGTAAATCTTTTGAGTAAATTGTAACAGAGCAGCATTTGCAAATATATTTACCTGCTTTATAGCCTTCCTGCTGTCATGCTTCATAATATACGATAATAATTAGTTTAGCATGGGAGCAGAAAACCAGAAGGATATGGGAAACCTTATGGGAAGAAAGACATTGAAGCTTTCTGGTGAAGTCCTTTCGTATGGTGTGTTCTTGTGATTTGTCAGTTAACTACTGAATTACCAGCTTGATTAACAGTTATGTGAGAGTACTTTGAGTCTGACTTTTTACATAGAAGAAAATTAACTTCCATTTCTTAAAACTGAATCCTCTCTGCAGCAGCAAACACAGGAAAGAGGAGTAAAGCTCGTAACTACTTCAATTAGGTGCAACTGTACTATGTCTTTGAAAAGTATAAAAATGTGTCAAAGCTTGTGATGGAATTTTCTAATTCTAATTTTCGGGTGTGCATCATAAAATAGTGGCATGAAACTTGCACCTGTCATTTAGAGTCATAAATATGACTCTAAAGGCTGCCTTCTCAAAAATTTTCTATGGACGGTGCTTTTTTTAATAAAGATTGACCAACATATGTTCACAGCTAAGTAAACATGTAGTGCTACCCTGGGACACGGTTTCTAGGGGCTATTGCAACTTTGATTTGACTTAGTAATATTGAGTTTTCTGCAAAATGAAACAGTGGAACCTTGAGATAGCCTGGAAAATGAATTGCTCATAGCTTGGAGAAACAATTTTTTATGCAGTTGGAAATAAATTGACTTTCATTGTAGTTAAAGGTAGAGCCATCAAATCCACACTGCAAAATAAAAAATGTGTCAGTATTTTGTGATACTCCAGGTAGCTGCCAAATTATTAGGTGAAGTCAGTAAGAAATAGAAAGTATGCTTTTTGTGGAAACTGTGTCAAGAGCTGTTTTGGGTTAAAAAATCCTGCTGCCTGATGCTGAGTTTTCTGCTATGAATTAATTACCCAGCTAGGTTACTTCTGCTGTAATTAGTTCTGCATTAGTGGAATGCTGAACCTCAATAAATTAAAAAAGTGAGAATTCTGCTCCATTCCGCTCTGCTTTTCAGCTTCCTCCAGTTCAAATTTCTAGGATAAAAAAATGGGCTTCTAATTGATTTTTCCTTCACCTGCAAAATTCACAACACATCACTTGGATGAACATCTGTTTTGTTTTCTCTCTGTAGATAACACAAAGATATGTCTAATCCTCATCAGCAATTCCTTCAGCTTCTGTAATGCTGGCTCTGACTTCTTCCTACAGCTAATTTCAGTGGAGTGTGCAGAAAGAGCTCTGTCAGGACTCACCGTGCTGTTAGGTGTTACCTGTTGCTTTTGTTCAATAGCCAAAAACTGAGATAAAGTTTATCTTGGTTTGACTTGCATAAACTTTTAAGAAGTGGGCATTTTGTATAATATTATTCATAAGTTTTTCTACCCTCTGCAACAACATTATTTATGGTAGTTATTCTTTCTTACTTCTCTCTTTTATATTACTTGGTCAGATTATCTCCTCAGCTTGATGGTGTGGGAACATTCATGTACTACTCAAAATTGAATGTATCGTTGAAAAATTTCTGTGAATCATGGCAATAGCCTTTTCCCAGTTTTCATTATTTTGGCTTAGGTACATCTATCTTTATTAAATGCATAACACTTTAGTACCTGTAAATGCAGAAGGCTTAATGTCACACATACTGCTCTTTGTATGTTCTGTAATGTAAATAGGTCTAGAAATGCTGCAGTGTTGCTGCAAGGTGCATCGGTTTTACCACCTAGCAACTATTATAACAACTAATTAAAAAAAGATACATGAACAATTGAGATGTTTTGTTTGCAGTGTCCTATTAGAGGAATAGGAGAGGATGTAAATATTCTTTATGACATAATTAATGATAAGAATTGTTATTATAACAGTGTTATAATTTTATTATAATTTAACAGTGTTAATTTCTAGTATTGTATGGTTCAATAAGAAGTTTCTGAAATGTCCACAGAAACGTTATTGATTCATTGTTGAGATAAATAATATTTACAGCTGCCTAGACTGTGCAACCCCATTTGTGTAGCTCCGCATCTCTGGAAGGTTGCTTGGTATTTCTCAGTTAATGGAAATGTCTTTAATACTAGCAGTGAGATAAATGTGACCAGCTAAATAAGTGGTGCTCGATATCCAGGCAGATTTACCTCTGTAAACTGTGCTTGGAAGAGATGCATAACTGTCAAAGGGGTTGCCTGGCCATGTATATTGATGGGATTATGCAGATATGTCTCTGCTTGTTGCTGAAAGTTCACAAGGCTCTCATGAGACTAAAGTATAAAGAAAACCATTGATGTACCAGCACAAAAATCAAAGAGTAGTCCAATAACAATCACAACAAGGAGAAGCAACTACCATACACAGAGTAACTAAAGAGAACAATTGTAAACCTTGTTACTGAACAGAGAGACTGAAGGACGAGTGAAAATAGTAGTTTCCAGGGAATACAGGCATATTGATGTGAGTAGCAAGTAGCTCCTGCTAGGATTTGTCACCAATTACTTCTCCCCATGCTGTAAGGGAGAACCCTATTGCTCTATTTAATTATTCAGAACTATGACATTGCTCTTCCCTAGTTTCTTCAGAAAGGATTTAGGAAAAAAACCCCTTTCTAGAATACTTGTGTATGCAGTAAATTAAACAAGCTGTTAGCTCTTGGTATGATTTGAGAGATGTTGCCAAATAAATTCTTTTTATTCAAATTTTCATCTTTAATTAGGTAGCAAAAAAAAAAAAGATAATAAACTATTTCGATCATATACATCAGAAATATTGTACATTTGATGACAACTACTACAAAATTTTGTGTCCTCTCTAAGTCTACTTTACTTTATGTACCAAATAGTATCATACAGCCATGTGAGCACATTCAAAGCATACATTTAATAATATTTTTGAAATTCTTGGCCATATGGCTTCTGACGGAGTTTATCATCTTTGACTGGAATAATTCAAGCACCTATACCTCAGAGCTGCCCCCTAAAAAATATTCTAGTGGTTCAAAGTATATAAATATCACAGAATCAATTTGGTTGGAAAATACCTCTGACATGGAGTCCAACCTTTGACTGAGCACCACCTTGTCAAGCAGACATGGCACCAAGTGCCACATCCAGTCTTTCCTTAAACACCTCCAGGGATGGTGACTCCACCACCTCCCTGTGCACTCATTCCGATGCCTAATCACCCTTTCTGTGAAGAAATTCCTCCTAATGTCTAACCTGAATCTCCCCTGGTGCAGCTTGAGACTATAAAAAGGGAAATGAGAGAATTCATTTTTAAACCAGGAAAAACACCTGCTGTATGATTTTTAGGCACTGAGAGACTGGTTGAACAGGGATAAATGATAAAGGAAATGCTTGGCAGCCAAGAAAGCCAGAATTCAAAGAGAAGAATAGTGATAGGAATATCTAGGCAAAAACAAATACGAGAAGCATAAAAAAATTTCCACGAATTAGTTCATTGGAAAATACTGAATTACGGAAGAAAAATGACTAAATGAAAAAGCTAAGGAAAATTAATCATTGTGAAACAATACTGCGTGGGATGCTGTTAAGCCTATGTGAAATAAGAAAGCATCCAAACAATCACTTCTCTGATTTGTATTGTTGGTACTTGAGAGGTGCTTTCTCTGAAGGTTAGCAGATTGTATGTATGTATTAAAAGCAAATTTCACCATTCTCCTCATGAAAGCTTCATGAATGGACAAGTATATATTTTAGTTTATAAAATATTTACAATGCAGCTCACATGACAGCAGGGCACTAAAAGACTGACAATAATCAAGAATGTGCAGTGAAAGCATGTGTGAATACTGAAATTCAGAGGAGCTGTACTTTCCATCACTTTTCCTCCCAAAGAACCTCCCTTTGAAGTTGATCAGTACTCTGGGCCTCAGGCCTGTACGAGACACTGTTTGAGGAGTTTGGGATGCTGTTGTTGGCACCCACATCACAAGTGATGAAAAATGTTTACGTAAATGGCCATCAGTATTTGTGTCTCATTTTTAATCGTTGCCTTTGATAGTGTGCAAAACTGATCCACAGCAAGAACATAAAAGTTTGCTCTGGATTTCCCTCAAGGAATGTGAAATACTCTGAACTCCATGAGACTGTAACGAGATGGAAAATTTCTGCAAGTTTCTGTGGTTTTATGCCATGAATCATATGTGGTGTCATGACTCAGATAAGAGTATAATTTTCCTTTGTTATAAATAAGAGACGTGCTTTTCCTCTGTTGTATTTTCTTTCTCCCAAATGCGTGTTCTACTTTCTGTGGTACTGTCAAAAATATTATGATATAATATTGTAGGAGAGAGAGTTATTCACTCATCTGGGATATGGAAATCCTATGAATTTTAGAAGATACATTTAATAAAATTGCATCATTGGCAGAGACTTTTTCATATTATACTGTGTTTATTAGAGAAAATCTCTTTGCATTAGGTTCAAAGCCAGAAATTGATTTCCAAAGCAGCCGAGTGCCTAGGTTGCTTAGATATTTTGAAAATCCCACTAGGTCTCTGTTTGCAGCTTTTTGGCACCTAAATACCCTTGAAAATCTGGCTTAAGAGTTATAACAGTAACACAAAGGAATAATAACTTGTTATTCATGCCAGAAGGATTTTACTGGCACTGAGCATATTGATGTTACACTGGAGAAAATTATATTTACGTGTTTTAGAGCACTGAATTAATTATAACATAAAATAAAACTTTGTTTAACATATGTAAAAAATCTGTTCTCAAATACATTATTCCTTGTAGGGATTGAGATAAAGTGTTTTACCAAGCCTAGGAAAGCTATAAACAGGGAAGTGACCAGTGTTCAATGGTTGATTAGTAGTCTGGAAAAAAGACATGGAACAACCAAAACAGATTGCTCAGCCTTAATCCCAGATCCATCACTATTATTATTTTTTTTTTTTTGCTTCCTTGCTGCTATTCTTTTGCTTAAGCTTCTTAAAGTCTGCTTGTCTGTTTTCCAGTTCCTATGAAAATATCTCATATAATTTCAAAATAGCCTTGAAATGATTTATTTTGACAATTTTAATGTTATAAATCCAAAAGAGGAACAGATATTTTGGCTTCTGGGTTATCCTTAGGCAAGGGAAGAAATGAATGAAGTCTAATCTATATACTGCACTATGTGTATATTTTCTTCATGGCCTCAGGAAAGCCCCAGAGCTGAAAGCTCTATATTAATTTTTGATGGTTAGTTTCTATTCTGATGAAAAGTATTTCTTTATATCTGCAATAATACAGTTGAAGCAGCAAGAGCTATAGGGCTCAGAAAATGTCAGCAATACATTTACAATTTAATTTTAAACTCAGGGCCGTAATTGCAGGAAACAGGTTTTGACTCATTTTCCTGAAACTCAGGTTGTACATTCATCTATGATAAAATAACTGAAAATGTAATCGATAGATCTGACGCAGGGATTTTTCCACCTTGCTTCCCCTCCTGAATGTGAGCAAGGTGGAAAATTAACATATAACATTTCTGATGTGTTGTGAAGGACTGGTAAAATCCAAATTCTCTGCTATGTTAAAAATAAAAATCCAGCTTGATGTGGGAATAGGGATATTTACCACTGAAGTAGATTTGTGCTGAAATAGATGCAGATGCTGTAAACCTGGTTGTTTGTGCTCACTTTGCTCTGATGGAAATTCAGGGAGATACGGAACTGGATCCAACATGACATTGGCAAAAAATTTTGGTGTCGTTCTGCGACGAGCAGTACCCCCTCCCCTAGATGAGGAATGTATATGGCCTCCATAGCTTTATCTGTTTGGAGGTCACTGGGTGCTTAAAAGCAAAAAGCTTTTTTTATTTATGTTTTCACTTCTGTGACTGCCACAGGTAGCAGGGCCAAAACCAGAGAGCAATATTGGCAATGCATGCCAAAGGTACATTTCAACACATCTCAAATGAGTTCTCTTTTATTTATTTTTATTTTTTTAGTAAATTGAATTTAATTTAGAGAACTAATGTGCTCTGCAATTTGGAAAAGTAAGATTTGGAAAAGATTTGAAAGCAGAAATTGGTGGAACTGAGCTATTAAATCAGCTGCAGATCTGATTGAAATTTTGAGATGATTTTGCTATGGTCAATATTATTTGGATAGTCTTTGTAAGCAATGGCTGTTTTAAGGAATGAAAGCATTTTTGCACCTGTCTGGAGTATTTCTCTTGAAGAAGTCCCAGCTGGTAGAGAGCGAGTGATCTTTCTGCTTGTGTACCACCTGCTTTTGATTTCAGAGGGGAAACGAGAAAATTACTTCAATGGGTGGTGACATTAAATAGAGCTGTTGCCTGGCAGAAAGCACGTTACCTCTGTTTTACCCAAGTGAAAGCACTTCTACCTTGCATCATGGATAGGTTCAAAGCTCCAGCTGTAATCTCCCAGAGGAAGAGAATGAAAGGATTAGATTCCCCGAAACTTTCCTGCAGTTATGATATAAAATTCAGTAACTTTGTCATTTTTATTATGCAGAGGAAGATGGGGATGACCAGAAGGATGTTTTTGATGGAACTGGGAAGAAGAAAAGGTTTCAGAGTAGAAAGTGAGCTAAGGTAGGAAAATGTTTATATGTTTTGAAATAATATGTAGTAATGCTGTTTGAAGCGTTCTAATTCAATAAATATAGTCATGCAAGTGACTGTGATTGAAGTCTTTGCCTATGTTTTTGGTGGATATACTTGGCCCTTCCCATTATAAATACATTGCAGGGGTTCAGTGGGTGTTCCTAGTATGTGGCTTATTTCTATTGTCTTCTGGACAGAGAGTAGGGAAATCACAAACCGTAGCAAAATTTCTGATTTTTCACTTTTAAAATGTGTTTCTAATTTATCTTAAATCTGCCAATTTTCATGAGTCTGCATGTGAATTGTGTCTTTAGCTCATCCAAATCAGTCATTGTTTATTTCCCCTCTGAAGTCAGGTTAAGATTACTCTAATATTAATGGCCAATTTCTAAAATGAAAAAAAGTTAAATATACAGGAATGGAAAATGTGATGGGTTGAGGGGGGCATTTGTCTACATCGTCTCTGGTATTATAGTGTTTAGTCTTCTTACCCTGACGTGAGTTTCAAAGTTGTAGGCTAACGCCTTGGTGCAATCTAGAAGAGCACTGGAGAAAAAAACTTAGGAGTAAAATACCACAGATGTGGCATTTGAGAGTGAAAACATACTCCAGCTTCAGATTTGTCTGGTTTCAGTAAGCCAACTCATTCTGAAAGAAGCCTTCCTCCAAATAGTTCTTTACATAAGTGCTGGTTATGTCATTATGCAGTTTTCCAAGAGCTGCATCATTATATAGGTTCTCTGGAAAGCTGGAGGAAAGCCAAGTATTGATCATTTCTCTGGATCTGTAGTAAGATAGTGTACAACTGGGTCCTCCCTATAAAAGCCTATTTCTACAGATTTTTTTTCAATCCCATCAACTTCGAAAGCCTGAGGAAGAAGGGAGGGTGAAATAATTTGTAAAGCAAGATTCAAGCAGGTATCGAACAGAAGTAGGCAATTGGCATCTGATACAAAACTAATTGAATTCTTGGGGAAAAAAGAAATGAAGAGTGCTGTTCTGAATCCTACATTAATAATCTGTAGAGGGCTGTGTAAATGCATTGTCTGGGCTGCTTTGACACACAAGTATTTATTGCCAGTATTTCAGAGTTTCTGTAAGTTGCATGAGGCAGGTGTTATGTTTAATTTCAGCTTAGCTGCCACTGGATAAAACAAAACTATTTAACTGTTGATTTTTGTCTTTGAAAATGCCAGAGGAAATGCTAAATTTGTTATGTTCTGTGCCAAGAAAACAGCACAGCTGTGCAGGTATGAGAGGGAACTGGAGCACAGCAGCTAAACTGCTGCTGTGAGCATAGTTATGGCAAAGTTCCCAGATCTGCAGCTTGGTACAAATACATAACATATGAATATTTTATATGAAGTGAAATAAACCACAGGAAGCAGAAGCTGTATGTCTCTAACTGATATTTTTTTACTCAAGAATAAAGATTTGACAGTTTAATTAAAGTAGAACATAGCAGGGTTAAATAATAATAAACCCAACAGTATTTCATGGAGATTCATTTAATCTGTGTTTGTAATCTTCTACAAAAAAATAAATTGGGATTTTTTCTTTTTCAATGGACTCTGCTCTACAAGTTCCACTATATGGAGAGAAAAAATTGTGCTATAGCATGACAGTTTTCACATTTTTGAAGCATAGTCCTTTCAGTACCTTTCTTATTTTTCCAAAATGCAGTATGTTTATTGCATTGGAGAGTTTTTTTGGTAAGTTTTCTATGGAGTGATTCCAGTATTTGTCATTGTGATTTCATGACTTAATGAAATTGGTGATTACTTGTTTGAATAAGGATCACAGAGATAGGCCAAGGGATTTTCTTGGTTTTCTGGAGAGTAATTTGCTTTGAAAGGTTGTGCAGTCTGCCTTTAGTAGCGCACGTCATGTTTTGAAGTCCATGCTAACCAGCAATCTCCACCAGTGGTGACCTCTCTGCTTTGACAGGTTGATGGCTTAACTTCTCCAGGTGTTACAGAAGGGTTGCAGAGCAATCTGTCAGGTCCATTGGAAATTTACTGTATATGCACAAGGCTGTCACCAGCACGGGCTAGCAGAAAGTCACAGAGACTTTCAAACGGAGGTAGCTGCCATCCAGACGATTTATGTTCCAATTCTAGCTTTATTTCTATAAAAATAGTGTCAAATAGTGACACTGCCTGTCTGTGCCTTTCCTGCAAGAAGTTTAGGAATCTTTTGCCTGATAGAAATTAATGTTGGAACATGTTTTGGAGATACCAAGGTCCTACAAGGTCACGGAAATGAAGAATTTTCTCCTTTCTCTCATCTGTTTTGTGTGGGTGACAGCCCCCTTGTGGGCTTTGTGGGGAGCGGGAACACTCAGAATCATTCAAAATTTCCTACCAAGTCTCTATTTTTCTAAACTTGCTGAGAAACATCACCAGGCCAGAAATAAACTTACAGGTCATCCTAAGTATGCATGTAATATTTTCTTGAAATTAAACTTCGTCCCTGTCCGTTATTTTCCTGTGACAGGTACAGAAGTGTGTCTTTTTAATCATGTGATCCTTTCCAGTGTTGTTCTAGCGCAACAACCCAAATTTACTGTGATAACATTTGTGCTATTGTATTTTTAGGCAATAGACCGTATAATGTATTGAACAACAATTCAAGCTGTAAATTTTATATTCGCTAAACCATCATTTTTGCTAGACTGGCCTAGCAGCAAGGAAGTGGTGTTTAGATGGAGCATGTAGTTCATAAGATTTAATTAATGAACGTTTGGTAATGCCATATGTAATGAACAGCTTCATATATGTACAGAAAGCTTAAATATCCAGAAAGATATTACTAGCTGTAAAGTTTTAAATAATTATTTTTAACTGACCTTTTAATGTTGCAAAGCTTTCACTCATTGATGAGGAATATTGGGAAGAGGCTGTCAGCTGTTGTCAAGCAGCCTTTTAATTATGGTACTGCTTGTGTAAGACAAATATTTTCAGAATTGCAAAGAATGCACATTAGGTTAGTGTCTATGGAAGGTAAATGATCCTTCAAGAAAGAAAATGCTGCACTTACAGGAGCTGTCAGACTAGAGTCTTTCCTCAAGGCAGCGTCAGTGACTGGAATAGATATATGGTGATATGAAAACTTAAGTGCTTCCCACATCCTAATGTATAATATACACTACAATTTTCAGGAAGTGGATGGTAAGTAAATACGGAAATAACAGCTTTGTATCTGTGTACAGCTGGATTCAGTGGAAAAAAAAAAGAAAACTTTTTGTGTACTTCTTGACAGTGACTCTGTCACTCATATTGTGGCTGAGAACAACTCTTACCTGGAGGTGCTGGACTGGCTGAAAGGACAGGCTGTGGGTGACAGCTCTAGGTTTGAACTGCTGGATATCTCCTGGTTCACAGCCTGCATGGAGGCGGGAAGACCAGTCGATTCAGAAATGAAGTACCGTCTCATGGTAAGACAGATCCTGCAGTGCAAATACAGTAATATCCGAAATGAATGCTTGTGATTTTATATTTTTTTTAACTTAAAACATAACATAATTGTGTTGTGATATTATTTTTGAATTTTAAATTTTTTTCTCTGAAATTTATATGAGTAATTCACAGTTTTAATAGATGAAGGACACCTTCCATGCTTTCTTTATCAGTGTCTGGTAATGCTGAGTGACTGTGTCATCACAGGTTACAAACTGTTGATACAGAATCACCTGGAAGAGACCTTAGAGATCATCCAGCTTCCACTGCCCTGCCCTGGGCAGGGACATTTTCCACTAGATCAGGTTGCTCAAAACCCCATCCAGACTGGCCGTGAATCCTTCCAGGGATGGGGCAGCCACGGCTTCTCTGGACAACCTATTCCAGTGCCTCAACACCCTCACAGAAAAGAATTTCTTCTGCATATGTAATTCAAATTTCCTCTCTGCCGATGTAAAGCCATTGCACCTTGTCCTATCACTCTGCCCTTGTAACAAGTCTCTCTCCAGCTCTCTTGTAGCCCCTTTAATTACTGGAAGGCTGTTAGTTCCTCCTGGAGCCTTAAGGGGCTGAACAGCCTAAGCTCTCTCTGCAATATCCATCAATGAGAGACTTGTTCCTGTTCTGGTACTTGTGGTATTTGCTCAAATACATCAATATCGTGGTAAATATCCCAGTGAGAGCAGTGCATTTCAATGGGCTCTTGATGGAATACTTGCTCTCCTCAAAACAATGCAAAAATATTACAACTTTTGCTATAGCAGGGTGATCAGCTAACAGCTGGGCCCTGGAAGGATCTGTGAAAAGAAGACTGGGGTAGTCCGTGGACATGTGTTTACAGACTTGGCACCACGGAGTAAAACTGTGCTAAGAGGAAAAAAAAGTTCTATTATAATCTATTATCTCTCAATGGAAGCTGTAGGATGGAGGATATTGTACATGGCAGGCTGATTATTTGATGAATGTTGTTTGACCTTGAAACAATGGATGATGACGTTTTCCTCTGATCTATATCTGACAAAATTATCTGCTAATTTCTCAGACTGGAGCATAGTGAGAAGCAGTGGTATTCAATACCTCAGCACAGACTGTAAGTGCTGATGGGGGTTTGGTGGGGATGCCCAGCTCGTGCCACTGAGCCATGAAAGAGGCCCTGCACTGCAGCTGGATGAAGCTGTTCCCTCGTTCTGCACCCGCCTGAGCCTCGCGGTGATGGGTTTAATGTGCACCGGAAAAGAAATTAATTCATATGTCAGGAGAACTACAAGTCTGATCTAAAGCTCTCTGAAGTAAAGTGAGGGATTCCTGTTGATTCCCAAGGGTCTGGATTAGGCTCTGTGTGACCTGTGGCCACGCTGGGACCATGGCAGGATGTGCAGCATGTGCTCTCCTGAGAGGCACAGAATGCCTGAATATTTAACAGCAACACTGCGCTGTATTCTTCATCTTGATATTTAGATTATGAAAGATGATTCATAAATACCATCCTTTCCCAAGAAAAACTGTAGCTCCTGATTTTTTTTTTTTCAGTCATGTTTCATTTTCATTGCCAGAAATTATTTTTCAGGTTTTTACATATAAGAAATACTGTTTAGTAACAGTTTGGGTTGGGGGGGAGTGGGGAGTGAATATACCAGATGGAACTGTCACTCTCAGATTCAGCATGATTCCATGATAGAATGTGTGTTTATATTTGAAATCCTTCCAAGGATATATTTTTGCAATAAATTTATAATATTTTCAGTGAATCTCTTGGAGGGAAATTAGACCTAAGAAATTAATACAAAAAGAAAAAAACCCGAAAGTCAGCCTTGTTACTGCTGCTTTATTTTATCTTATAGGCCATAAAAATATAAATACAGGGAATGCAAAGAAGTTCTCTAAACAAGAAATGCATCAAAACCATGAACAAAATCCCGTGAACCTTCCTGAAAGTTTCACATCAGCATTAAAAGTAAACCAAATTACCCTTTATGTACATTATTAATTTCAGCAGTGTGAGGAGACTTGCAGATTCAGATAGCTCAGGAAATATGTTTTCATAATTTTTTTTCAAAGCAAGAAACACCTTTGTCTTTCTCCAAAATTCTTCCATTTTTTTTTTTAACTCAAGGAGAAGGCAACTGCCTTTGTTTTCTTTTATATAAAACTCCTTTTGGAATATTGCTGGAGCATAAACTTCTGAAAAAGGTATCAGCACTGTCAGGAGATCATTATTATACTTTGAGACTGGCTCTGAAAGTAAGAGCTTCTGTTTTTATTGACACATAAAGATTTCATGCTAATAAATGTGGAGTACAATAAGGAAGCCAGTGGCAGCCATAGTGTTATTTTTAAAGCTTATAGTTAAGACTAATCTTAATTATGTAGTTGCTCTAAGGTAATAAACATTTTTTAAAGCAAACAAGGAGAAAACAAGAATTCTAGGAGCGTAACAAATTTAAAAATAATTTTATTGTTGCAATGTCACTGTGCTAATTCTTTTTTCTGCCTTGAGAAATGAGGAAAGATTGAAGTAAAGGTTAATTTTCTTTTTAAGTACTAGACCGAACTCATACATAATGCAATTTAATTGGAATTTCACTGAAGACAAATTTGGTTCGTTATGTCAGACTTTTAAAATGTGAAATGAAAGTGAATTAACAAACCTTGAACTCACACTAGATCATGAAGGTTTTGAAGTAAAAGGAGTGGATTGCAGTGGGGGAATGTTTTGGGTGAAATCTTATCCCCATGTAGTTTTGTGGTTAAATTCCCATTAATATCAATTGCAGTAAGATTTCGTCTTTCAGATCCTATAGTAGCCTATTTGGAAGGTCGTTCTTCATTCAGGACATTTGTTTTACTGCATTAGTAAAAAGAAATGCCCTTCTCCATGCAAAACAAGGGGAATAAAGTCAGAGTTACAGATCATTAGTTAACATCCTAATTACAATTGTCATTAAAGTACATCTTTCTGTGGTTGCGAATGATCCGAGAGGTGCTCTGATGTTAGTGATTTATAGGGAATAAAAGGTTGGTTGACCAGATTTAAGATGGACAGAATTATTATTGATTCATTCGGTCACAGTTGACTTTTAGGATTAGTAGCCATCATTTAGTTTAATAGGCTTTGGAAGTATGGTAGGCAAATATCTGCTTTAAAAGGGAAGCAAAATATTTCTCTCCCCTTTTCCAGAGACACCTTTCCCACCACGAGCAGATGGGTATCCTTGACAATAGCAGGACGTGGACATTAATGTGTACACAAGGGCATCCCCACATGCTGGAAAGTACTGGTGTTTCCTGGGTTATGGAAGAGAAAGAGACAGAGGGGAGGCTTTCAGAGGGATAAAAACAGAGGAAGAGATCCGTAAGGGTCGCTGCACACTCAGCAGCCTTAAGAACTGTGCTGTGACTGCATCTCTTCTGCCTTTTCCTCAGTCAGAACCTAGAAGTTGTTAGCTAATTAGTTTGTTTGGGGTTTTTTGGCGGTGAGTTTTTTTTTTTTTCCCTAGAAAGGAAAAGAAATTTATTTATTTGAGCAAAGGATTTTTCTCCACATTAGGGAAAGAAAGTGCCATCTTTTGATCCTTTGTCTTATCTTGTGTCAGGAAGCTCATATTTAACATTTTCTGGAGCATCTCACTGTTTCCTTGCGAGAGAGAGAGGCTGTAAGTAATGGAAGAAATCCTTCATACTGGCAGTCAGAGTTTCTCAGGAAATAAAAATGAAACTTTGTCTGCCTTCATAAAATGTTGGATATCAGAGGACTTGATTATTTGGTCAGTGCTGCCTGGGCTTTACAAAGCTGCTGGCTGGTTGTCTCTCTGCACTTCATTCACTGCTGCTTCATTTTCTCATTATTTCCCTATGTCATTATACTTCTTGGTGTGTTAAAAAATTATTTGACAAAGAGCAAAATAGCCCCCCACAAGATTAATTCTGCAACCAAGTCTGTCTGCTTTACAAATTGATGCTAGTGGTACCGGCTGTTTTGCCTGCTTATGCCATGTGGAAAATGTCACTGTGAAGGAGCAGCAAGTGACATTCTCTGCAGCCTGGATGTGGGGTAGGAACTCTGACTAGCTCTAGTGATTAAGTAGCCTACACATTTGGATATTTTTCAGTGGTTGCCCCTGTGCAGTGTACTGTAATTTCATTTTAATGTAGCGTTATCTGCAAAAAAAAAAAGGAATTTTTAATACTTATATTTTACAATTTTTCTCTTTTCTGTGGTTGCTTCTTCCCAGTACTAGAAATTATTTTTTGAGGTAATGAGTTTCCAGGATTCCTCATTCTACACTGTAATTGCTGTTGATGGAACTCTAGGTTTGTCCCATAATACGTACAAACAATTTTTCCCCATCTGGTTTTCCCACCAAAAAAAAAGCAGTATCAATACTGCTCATGTTCTGCTGCTGATAGATCGTTTCTATAGTTCACGTGCAGGCATCATAATATTCCCTGCAAATCAGACTGTAGTAATTACTGTTTGCCAGATGTTTTTGCTGTTAATTTCTATCCAAAGTTTCTTCTGTTGTTATATATAATCAAGTCCAGTTAACTAAATGCATAACTCTTACAGATTAAGGAAAATGCTCAAATATCTCTGCTAAGGCAGGAACAGGATGTTTAGGTCCAGTCTATCACACCCTTAAATGCACGGATCTCCTGTATTAGTTTTGCCCTCCTCCACAGTACCAGGTATTGCTGCATGTAGGGCCCTTGTTCTTTGTGTGTCTGTGTCCTAGTGAAGGCAACAGCTTATTAAATATTCTATGTAGTAGCATTCTATTTGTTCACAATCTTTGCAGCTGGCACTATCATTTCAAGCAGTATATTAGCACTAATACATCATAGTTCATATGATTTAAAGTCAATTAAAAATGTGATTAATGAATGTGTGCAAAAGTGAATGAGTTGTGTTGTTGTCCTGACTGAAGCCCATTTTGGTTATTCCCAAGACTGGTTTTACACATAAAATAGCTTTCTTCCTTTCAGTGTATGCTATGAAAACCACCGTATCATTCACTGCTCCTTCAGCTGTATAAACTGAAGTAAGCATATACCTTTTGTATATAAAGCAAGCAAAGCAAGTATATAAAGTAAGCAAATACCTTTTGTGTGTGTGTGAATACTTTTATTTAACTACTTTGTATCCAATACAGAGGCAATTTAGCATGAAATTGTATTTGGGGGTGTGGTTATGAAGATACACACGATGCTTATAGGTTTCCTACCCGTTTGTCTGTGTGATTGGATGCAGGGGAGAAAGGGCTCATCATTCCATTATTGGTGTGAAAATTTCTTTTAGGTATCTTCATGATATTTTTTATTGTTATTGTCGAACCCTTTCCCAGTGGCTTTTGGGTAATGCAATGCAATATGTTCTTGACACATCTACCAAAAGTTTTCAAACAAAAGGACCAAGAGGAAAAATTACAGAGAACTGCTGCAGGTACTACATGCTTCTGAAGTATTTCAGTTTTGGCACACTAAAGAAAGTGAAGGAATTGAAGGACTGGATATAAAAACTGCAGAAAATCAATGTGAGATTGCCTTTTCCTGGGTGCTCCCTGGTCAGGACACTCATATACTTGGGGGCTTGTGCTCAGGACTCTCCTTTGCCATTGGGGTATTGTGGCTGTATTAGCAGGGATCAAATGATGCAGCAACATGGAAGTTTAGCGAGAGAATGATCATTTATTAATTTACAATACCATTTATATATCCTAGTTCCATAAAACCATTGGACAGTGTTCACACTTGTCCAGGGGTGATTAGCTAAAGTCCGAGACACCCACTTCGGACTCAATTTGTTCAACATGCTATAAACAGAACTTCAAAAAAAACACCAGATGTGAAAGTTATTTACAAAACCTATCTTACTGTTTACATAACTTGCGTGGTAAAGGAAAAATTCTTACAGAATTAATGCAAGAAGCTGAGAAATTCTCCTGCTAGCAGCATTCCAGTATCCACAGGGTATGGCTCTGAATCCTGCCTTTCAGAGAATTCCCATCTATCGGGGTGGGTTTCCCACAGACCTGTATGACCCTGGTCTATTTTGCATGGAGCAAAGTTAGGTGAAAAGTGAATGAGCATGGAGGCAGCCTGGAGATTAGGAAATGCCCATTCGAGTTTTGCTGTCTGGCTTCTTTTTCTTACTTCAGTGAACATGTAAAAATGACGTCTTGATTGGATCAGCCAAATTGGGAATTGGCACAGGGAGAAACCACATTCCCAACTGGCTGCTGAGTGATAAAAGGATGGAGATTACTCTTCTGTAGCTGTTTATAAATGTTTCCTTCACTCTAAAATGACTCCAATATTGAACATTTAGCTTAATGAATTAAACCCCAGAGAAAAAGTTTTCTATCATTTTACCTTCAAGAGGGGAGAAAACTCTATTTCTAATTAATACAAACATTTTTCCTCCACTACTGAAAGTAGCTACAGACTGAAAAAGTCAGTTATTTGAGCATTTTTCTTTGGTCTAATTTGGTCTAATATCTCTAATCTTGTACTGAACAATCTAGTGTTTTCTGTGAAAACTCTGTTCTTTAGATCTTATCTGTTCTTAAAGCTTTGTAGTTTTTCAAATTTACTGCAGTAGTAAGAGTAGTAGAGACACACATCATTTAGAAAGACTTTTGTTTTTTAAATGGCAGTGCCATTGAAAACTCCCTGGAAGAACTTAGTGCAGAAAATCAAAAATCCCAGTAATCACCAGATAAACTGGTACTGTCAGTGCAGCTGATGTGAAATCAAATGTTTTTCCCAGAAGGATGACAGGACCATTATTATTTTCTTGCCTGCTCTTCAAAGGTTTGTATTTTGGGCTCATGAAATGTATTTTTTAGTATTTTTAAGCTATTTGCCATGTGTGTCACCAACCGTTTTTCTTTCCTTATTAGGAGCAATGTCAATCTCCTCCTCTGAATACACCTGAATTGGAAATGCCACCATTTATTGCAACAAAAATATCTCAGTATTCATGCCAGAGGAAGACAACTTTAAATAACCACAACAAGAAATTCACGGTAATATTTATTCTATCCATAAAATAAAAACTAGCATAATTAGAATAATTAATATAGCACTTGCCTCAGTATTTTCAATGGCACCCTCAGCAAATTCATGAGTAAATAGGCAGCACAATAACAATTAAAAAAGTTATAAATCTTCCATACTTAAATTAAAATTGAGTGCAAGCTTAATTGCATCCTCTAGGTATTGCTGAAAGCTTAACACAGTGGATCTTTAAATACATTAATAGCTTGTAAACACATGAATTTTTAAAACAAATGATAGAATAA
The DNA here is from genome assembly GCA_013400235.1 of Oriolus oriolus. NCBI lineage: Eukaryota > Metazoa > Chordata > Aves > Passeriformes > Corvidae > Oriolus > Oriolus oriolus. The sequence goes on from VXBT01007655.1 coordinate 219,006, forward strand.
CACTCCAAAAATGTCTTTTAGCCTTTCATTACAGTCTTATTTGACAAGCTGGAAGTATGATAAACAACAGATTGGTTTAGGTGAGTCCACTGTTCTTCACAATTGCTGTGCTGTCTTTTGGTTTGCCCAAGTGTTCCGTTCTTCAAAGTATGGTTCTAAACTTTAGATTTTCACAACTGAGCAGTTATGAAAACAGACTGCATGTTAATTACGTTAACATCACCAAGCCCCCTTTGAATTGTCTAATTAAATGGAAATCTTGGAGACTGTCATATATCCTAGTTAATGCTCATAAAACTGCACATTTCAGAGGGTATGAAAAGTCTGAGTCCTCTGGTCTAAATTCCTCTGGAGTTATTGTGCCTAATGGCTCCTCCTGGCTGGCTCTAGATGCTCAGTGACCGCTATTCAAAAGGAAACATTTCTCAAATACTCTAATGTAGTGCAGTCTAAATATATCTGGCATACTTACATGCATATGTTTCAAATATAACATCAAACACCTCCTCATTTTTCTAAAGCTTTATTATTTCTTTTGTTATAATTTATAATTGTTATGCATATGATTCTGCTTTGTGTGTGCCTATAAATACACACAAATCTTTGTAGGAAATATTATTTGTAAGATCCATGTAAAAAGAATAGCAACAGATACCAGTTATTTGTGAATATAAACCCTTTACAAGGTAAATACTAAAACCTCTGGGAATTCAGAACTAAAGATAAACCTACAAGCAGCTCAAAAGTGTCTTGGTCTGGGAATGCCCAGTTAAAATTAAGCAACCTAAAATTTGGCTTGTAGTTATGCATTGAAATAATCATCAATTATATCAGTTATGGGATACTATTCATGGCACTCAAGGAGGTTAAACTGTATGTTTTTTTACAAAAAGTCAATTTTTGAACAACGTTATGGCAGTTGAGTTTTGAGCCTGTTTTCAGCCTGAGGTTGGACTAGAGACCTCCTGGGGTCCCTTCCAACTCCAGTGATTCCAACATTCACAAAACTGCTTCTTTTGAAATGGCTGTATTCCCCTACCTCCTGCTAGAAGAACAAGGCTGTGATTGTAACCATTTAACCTCTTGAAAGCAGCAGTTCTTTTTCACTGTTTATAAATACCAAATACAAGCTGCTGTGGGGGAAAATGTCAGACCAAACATAGTATGACTGAAACATTATGTAAAATACCAAACTTCACGGAGAAATAGGAAGTAAGTGTCTTAGTTCTACACTTACTGAAAACAGTAGAATGTGGGACAGGGCTCTTTGCTGCATTCTCTATATTAGAACATTTTGTCAGACATTCTAAAGGTAAAAAATTAAAAGGAATGTGATGGATAATGGCAAAGTAAAATGGTTGCTCCCAGAAGGCACAATGTTGCTGATTTTAATTATCATTAACATTTAAAACACATTCATTGAGTGGTTCCTGTTATACCTGTGTTATCCAGAGGCACTCCATAAATTACTTCCAGGTTTACCAGTGCAGCAGTGTTAATGTCAAAGTACAACTTGTATTTGATAAGTGAATTTAGCTGAACACATTAGAAGTGGGACAGTTTGATGATGGGGAGTACTGAGATTCCCTTCTGTTACCCTACATATCAAACATTTCTGAGTCTAAGTAGGCACTGGATTTTGTAGTGACAAAGGTGTCAGTTTTTCATCTTTAACGTATTTTGAGAGTAACTTCTCCTAGTGCTGTATTTTGTTTCTGGAGGTGGAACTGGGCAAGTTTTATCGTGCTTGAGTCTGTCTCAAGCATCTTGAGAATCACCATCTTGACAGTTGTAATGGAATTCCTTAGGGCTGTTGCTCTTTTTCCTTACAGCCAAAGCTGGCAATAACACCTAAAAGGTTGGGTGTTCATGGACTGCCAGAACTGGCTCTTGCCCTGGAGAACTGCCAGTTAGTCTGCCTAATGTCACAGGAGCCTGATTTTTAGATTTGCTGTTGTTCTGTTGGTCATGTATTAATCCTGTAATTCACGTTCTCAAATAAAGTCTTCCAACAGATTTTTCAGCGCAAGCACTTAGCAAATGCACTGAAGCATTGGTATAATTCACTTGTGCATGTTGTGGGCAGCAAACCATTAAATGATGGATTTTCCCTGGGTCAGTGCCATACATCCTGAAAATTGGGTCCATCTTGAGTTATGTGTTGATGGTAGCATTTTGTTATAAAAACCTTATTATGTGAGCCAGGTTTGTTCCCTTTTCTTACAGATTTTCTGCTTTCTTTGGTCAGCTTGTTCTCTGACCATGCCTATAACAGGGGCACAAAACTATTATTTGCTAATCCATTCTTTGATGAACTCTTGGATTCTTCCTTTAACTGGACTTTGCCCTAATATGCTGTATCAAATTCCTCTTTCAAATAAGTAGTAGTTGTATTTGAGAAAGTGTAGTAATTCCATTGGAACAGTCACTAATAGGCAGCAAGGTGGGTACAGTAGGATTTGTATGTCCTGGTTTCTTGGGAGAGGCACTTTTGGGGACTTGATTTCTGAAGAAATTGATAATTAGTGATCCTTTTTAATCTTGAGTCCTTCTCTGCATATATCATGAAAGACTAGTTATTAAAAAGAAATAGCAGAGATATGTGATGAGAGCTCATGAGGAAAATGTGGTGGTTTAATATACTAGGTACAATTCTATGTTCAAATGTCTCATGTTTTCCGTCTGTTGTAATAGCCAGACTTGCAGAAACTTGCAGAAAGTTGCAACTAACCAGTTTTACACATGGAAGAAGCTACAGAAGCGTTGGCAAAAATTGCAGATGTCAAGATTTCATTATTATGTTCAGTATGGGGCAAATCCCAGCCAAATAATTTATGAGCTGTTGTGAAGTAAGGCTTGTTGTGTGAGGAATACACTAAGAATGTCAGATGCCAAGGAGGAGACAGTGGCACCGTGTTTCAGTTCATGGAGTAGAAATGCAACTGGTTCAGACTTGGTCTTCCTGCAGTCTTTGTGTCCCGTGGCCTCGGGGTATGCAGGCTGAGAACCTCTGCTGAAGGCTTTGCTGACCTGGGTGCTCCAGGAATGCATCCGGATACAGCACCCTGACTCACAGGTGAGCTGTGGCTGCTCAGATGGGTAAAGCTGCAAAACAAAAGAGCAGATCCTTTGAGTGGAGTCTGTACAGTAGCAAGATTCCTTTACGTTTGTCTTAAATATTAATGTTATTGTGGAATATAATACTACAATATTGTTCTCTGGCTTATTTGGAGCTATCTTCCCTCTCCCAGTGAAAATATACACTTGGAGGCTGCATTGTGTTTTCTTGTGCTAAAATAAAAGGAGTCGTTCTGCTGTGCCCAGGAGGGGTTGTTGGATTTGAATACTAATATCAGACTGCAATAAAATTCAGAAAGACATTCTTCTGTGAGGAAAATACAATTTAATTCTTACAGAAGAAACTAATTAAGTCAAAGGCAAATGGTTCTGTGATTCTGAGGCTTATTGCTAATGCTACTGAATGTTACTTTGCTTTGGCTGTTACTCATTGTAATGAGAATGTGGATGTTTAGCATGGGAAAGATGCCTAGTTTCCTTTCCACTCTGTCAGAGAAAAAAATATTTCTTTTTTATTTTTCTTCTTTTGTATCTATAGAAAAATGTATCAGTTATGGCAGTGGCATAAGCAATTATTATTATTACTCCATTTTAAAACAGACCTCAGAAGATCCTTTAGTTTTATAATGAACTTGGGAGCTGTATAGTAGAAAACCACTAACTGAATGGATACTCTTAATAACATGTAGTGTCCCACTGACATAGCTTACTTCAGTAAAAATTCTCCACACTGCACCTCAGAATTATGATGTGAATGTGTGCAAAGTGTATACCTATTCAAAATTAATTGGTGTTTTCATCTAAGGAGTAAATATCTGCTCTGATTTATGAGTGTGAAGGTGCTTCATAAAATACAGATTATAAATACAACTTTACTTTTCAGCAGTCCAAAGTTGTATGATACATTGAGCTTATGTTGCTTTATTTGACCACATTAATATATGTAATATACATTTTGTATTTTATATTTCTCATTACACAGCGTGTCTTTTATGTAGGGCATTGTTATGTGATTAAAACTCACTGCATTTCTGTGCTGTGTCAGCAGATCTTTTCTCACATTTGTATTGTTTTCTTTTATATTATCTGGAATAATATGGAAACTTCTCATGAATTCCACTCTGTTTCAAGAAATTAACATGTTATTGTTGGTTAATATGAGGAGCAACTGGAACTAAAGTATTTATTTCTGATAGTAGTGTTTATGCAATGAGACCATGCAAATTATGCTCTTATTGTTATTCTCAGTTCCTTTGTTTTTCTAGCTGACATAAGATAACATGATAAAATCTTTGGATCTGGGAAATTGTTCGTCTTTTCAGTACAGATACAAAACCAAAAATTCAGACTGAACAAAAATGGGTAATTTCATTTAGTTGGAAGTCACTTTAGTCAACACTACAGATTGGCTTAAATTGCTTAACTCTCCTTGAAATAAACACCTGAAAGTGTTTATTTTCTCTCTCAGCCTAGACAAAGGCCATTCACATGCCCGATATCTCTTCCCCCTGAAATGCAAAACTGAGATTTACAGTGGGTAAAGAGAGAAGAAAATTATTTGAATGAAGTTGCATTCTAAAACTTTGGTCAGTTTTGAATGGACATCAAACACTGGTGATGCTGATGTGATGAGAAGTAGGACCTGTCCTTTGGATTTGTAACTTACTGAATAAACAAGTAGAAAAGAGTGATTGAGAGGGAAACCAATTTAACTCAAATTGCTGTTCTGATTACAATAGTTTTTCAAACACTTACCATGTAGGATTTTTGTTTTTTTTAATCACAATTTGCTATTTAGCTCTTTGGCAGATTGAAGTTACTTGTACAATAGTGTGTTAATATTTTTTTAATTTGTGCTGCAGTTGTGTTTGCAGACTCAAGCAAGACAGGGGCCTTTTTTATGAGAGATGCTGTACAAGCACATTGTAGAGAATTCAAGCCCTGGAGTGTTCACATTCCTCATAGAGAGCGAATGGAAGATGCCAAGAGAAACAGTGGCAGGGAGGTGTGAAGCAGCTTTCCAAGGTCTCACAGCAGAGAAGTTGTGAGGGTAGGCCTGGCAATAAGACAAGTGCCCCCTCCGCAAAGCTGTAATAATTTCTTTACAAAACAAATTAGATCTAAGGTATGTTTTTTGGTGTGGTAATATTGGTGATGTCTGTTCCAGCAGAGTCTTAAACAGAGTTTATTCAAGACTGTTTTGCAAGTAGCAATGGAGCAGCTCTGACATCGTTGTTGAAATGAGCAGGATAGTACAAAATAGAGCACGGGACCATTAGTTTGTTTCGCTTTTCTGCATGACTTGTACTCTGATATTCAAGCTGAATGTTATTGGATCGGCTGTTCAGCAGGCAGAAACCAGCATGGTCTTATTGATTATTGTTTTTTTCTGAGAACCATTCTCATATATTAGTTGAGAATCTTGCACTTTTTGTTGGTTTCACTCGTGTGATTTTTGGCATTTATAATGTTTTACTCTGCAGTTTTGCATGTGTAAGATGATTACTGGTAACTTTGTGTTGTTAATAATATTTTATCTTATTAGCTCTTAAATACCAGATATTAAATGAGATTCAAAATTCCTCTCTACATCTGGCACCTTTCTTATTTTTAGCACAATTCAGCAAAATCTTCGAGTACTTTTGGATCTGACCCACTGGAATCTGAAAGTGCATTTAAATGCCAAATTTTTCCACAGTCCAGGTCTCACCAACAAACATTCCAAAGTTTCATACACGGAAGTAAAATTTTCAATAACTGAAGAACTGAAATGTGGCCCAACTCTGTTTCACATTTAATTAGAGCAGACCCTGCAGAGTACTCTGAAGACAATGAAATTCCCATGTGCTGGAAATCTCTGGAAATTTAGTTTCCTTTTAAACTTCTACTTTTTAAACAGGTAATCAGAATATTGGTCTAATCGATAAAGTGGAGGTGAGGTGCTTCATGTAAGACATATAAAACTTTAGAATAAATGGTCAATAACTTTCCTTTTTATATCCCCATAAGCAGACTTCACCAGAGATCTATTGCATTGTAAGATTTTTCTTAGATAATATTAGAGTTTTATATGCTTTTCCTCTCTAGAATATTACTCAGTATGAACTTTACTGTTCAGCAGACAGCAAGTCCAGTTGCTGTCTTTTTTTAAAGTAATATTTTATTAAAAAAAGTCAAAAGCAGTTTGATGTTAAAAGACAGATCTGTAATTAGTTGCAGTATTTGCAGGCAATGTGTATTTTTGTACAGAGAATAATGAATATTCAATACTCTTTAATTGTTTATTTTAAACAGCTTAATGAGCTTCACAAAGGCAGGAAAACACTGAAAAATGCAAACTAGAATCATAAAAATGCTTTGATTATGTTTTCTCACTGACTTAGTAAACTGACTGAGTAAAATGCACTTTTCTGAAAACTGCCCTCCCACCAGTGGGAAGGGACTAACACCTCTCTGCAGCAGGGTTAGTGCTGGTGTTTGCAGACAAAATTATCACAGTGGCTGATTATTCAGTGTAGAACACTTAGCAGATGTGCGTGTGAGAGACTGCCTTTTGAGAATGAGAAAAAACATCCCTAGATTTTTTGAACACTCTAATCAAGAAGATGGCTTTGCCAGTCTCTGCCATTATTAATACATGCTGCTGAGTAGCTACTTTTGGGAACTGGGAAATTTGGGAATTTTTCTGGCTATTTTTATCAGTATAGACTATTTTAACAAGAATGTAGCAATTATATCTTTTTTACCTCTGCCCCTGCTTAATGCTTTTTGTGCTAACTGCAGTAAGAAATTTTTTGCCAAACACTGCTTTCTTGAGTATTCATGTGTACAGATTATAAAGAGAGGAAAAGAAAGCAAAAGTAATCTTAATTTTGTGAGTCGAACTGTAAATATCACTTGAAGCAGCAATTAGCATACTCTATTGCATAGTAGGAAAGAATCTTTAAAGCTGATAATGAATAAAGTCTGTCAGAACTGGGGAGAACATCCAGAAAACCCCACAGCAGAGGAAACATCGGACTCCTTACCCCACTTGTAAAATATATTTCCCCATTTGCTTTGCAATACTGTGTATGCTGTGTTTTTTCTTTCATATAAAAACTGGGATGAATCCATGTTGCTCATGACCTCAAACTGGTAGTTTCACCTTTTTCTGCATTAGTTCTCTTTCTAAATGGAAATTATAATGTGCCTTTTACCAAAAAGTGTGTAATTACATACAACATAATCTGTCAAGTAAATAAAGATCTTAAATGTGGGGGGAAAAAAGCAGTTGAATAAATCCAACGATCAGCTGCTGCAAGAGATTTAAAGACAGCTGTTAGAAAGCTAAGGCTTGTGCATTCTTTTTCTAATAATTGGGATTTGTTTTGTTTTGTTTTGTTTTGTTTTTTCCCAAGGGAGCATTCTCTTTCCTCTTATTGATTCTGTATACCGAAGGGCTAGTTGAATGTAAATGATAGTTGAAACTTCCAGATCAGGCATGTTGCTAAACAGCTGTCCTTCTCATGAGATCTTTCATGAAATGTTATGAAAATGGAATTTCACAGCCTTTACTAATGAGAGTAGCTGGTAAATGAATATGCAGCTAAGGGGAGGATTCTTAGAGTGAGACGGACAACAGGTGACTGATTCTTAGGGATACCAAGGACTGAAGTTATACTGGTGATATAGAATAAAGCAAATTCTTTATATCAAGCCCTATTTTTATACACTTTAACATATTAGTGCCAGAAAAAAAAAGGAAATGAAGTGCTTTTGTTCAGCTAAAGTACCTATTTCTTCCAAAGAAATTCTGTCAAAACAATTAAGATCTGACATTTTTGTTTTGTTAAGAGGAACGTTTTGCCAATCCTAGGGTAAGTAAAGACAATGTTTTCTTGAAGATTTAGAGTAAAACCTTCATTTTGTTTCAATGAGACTATAATGTTTATTACATAAACAACACACCACGTCATGTGGTCTGTTTTTCTAGAACTGACCAAACTATGAAATGTAATATGTAACTAATCAACATTCATCGTGAAAAGGATATTTAATTTTAAGAAATTGTTCTATTTTAGTGATCTAAATGATGGTAGCTCAAGTAAAATCTCGTTGTTGTTTAAATGAGGCTGTATTCATTCAGTGCAGGGTGATAGATACTGTTTTCTATTCCACAGATATAATAAAGAGCTGACTTCACTGGACTTGCTGTCATGTCAGTTAGTGGGCATTTACACATGTGGCATTTAGGATGTACAAGGCCTGCTGGTTTTTACTGGCCTTTATCTTCCAGCATAAAGCACACTTAAAAATCAAATGAAAATCTAAAATAATTTTTCTTTAAACTATATAAACTCTGTATTCATTACAAATGAAATGAAATTTGAGACTAAACATGAATAGTGAGGGCAGGAAAAAGACACTTAATCTTTTTCCTTCCTACTATCCACTGTAGTCATGGCTCTGATAAGCCATTTGCTGTATCTTGATTTTACTCATGTTTATTCCAAAAACATTTCTGGACAGGCAGTTGGCCTACAGGTCTGGGAAGTGGTAACTGCAGGCAAATGTGCACTGACAGCCACTTTTCTGGTTCTAGGTAAACACTCTGAACAGTGAAAGTTTCTTCTAGTAATGGTCCACTCATAAGCATTTCTGACGAAATCACTTAATTTTGCAAAAATTTTTGAAATTTTTTGAGGTTTGTGTAAGATTTCATTCCAAACTTGTTTTTCCAGCTGCTAATCAACTAAAAACCTTCACAAGTTCTTAGGTTATTCATAAAATTATTTTAGGTTATTCACAAAATTATTTTGCAGCATTTTTTCTCTCTCAAAAGCTGGTATTCTACAGTGGCAAACAGCAAAAAAGTGTCTCTACACCACTGTGTGGTCTGTTCCCTGCATTTCATTTCTAAAATTTGCTGCTATTAAGATATATATTTATATATATTCTGGCAGGGAAACAGACCTCAAAGCTAGATAAATTCCATATGGATCGTTAAAAAAAACCAGCCTATAAGGATATTCTTCCAGTATTTTTGAGTGCAATGTTAAATAAACCAAACCATGGATAGCTGAAGAACCATAAAGAAAATGTGTTTCTATTTGCATATGTTATACATCTGAAAAATGAGGAAATGGAGAGTTTGTTCCCTAAATTACCAAATAGGAGCATGGCTACATGTTCAAAAAGATGAAGATGGTTTCCAGTATTGCCACAGGTTCCTATTTGGTTGTGTCTGAAAAAGCAGATGTTTCATGCTGATCTGCTGGATTACTTGTGGTTGGGCATAATTCTAAAAATTATGGCTCTATTTCACACTGATTTATTAGATCTGCATAGAATACAATAGGCATATCTCACAAAAGGTTTTCAAGTTTGGCTCTGCTACAGATCAAAATATTTTCATATATTTTGTCTCTAAAATTTGTCTCTAAAATACCTTTTTTATGATACCTGGAAAACTTCAAGTTGTTAGAAAATTAGTCTGGTTTTTTTTTTTTATGAACTCTATCTTTTCACCCTAGTGTAAAAAAGTAATTCTTGAATTAGCATACAAAGTAACTTTTCTAAGGAGCATACTGAATATTTTAAGCTTTTATTAAACTTTAACTTTTTTTTCTATACCTCCCCTTGTCCCAGGATGCCTTTGAGGTAATGGCTGAAAATTATGAGTTCAAAGAAAATGAAATATTCTGCCTGGAATTTTTAAGGGCAGCTTCTTTGCTGAAATCTCTTCCATTTCCAGTTACTAGAATGAAAGATATACAAGGGTTGCCCTGCATGGGAGACCAAGTCAGAGATATCATTGAGGTAATGTACTTCTGAATTATCTGCCAGTTGATTCTTTTGCAGATCTACATGTACAGGTCACGGAGAGGAGCACTGGGTATCTCTGTTGCACGTAGAAAACCATCTGCATTTCCTGTACTAAAAATGTGTTATCCTTGTTTCTAAGAATGAAATGATTTCTGGAAACTTTTAGTAGTAACACAAGGCTCTGTCATGGAACCCCCACTCTTAGGAATGAGGGGAACAAGTGAATAAATATAAAGGAATAAATAAAGCAGTATCAGCTTCGCATGTAATTTCTAAAGGCTCACTCTGATTTGGATGCAACAGGTTAAGTGTTAATAGTTTTGTTCATGTGACTTCTGCCTTTGGCAACATCACTTTGCTCACCTGAATGCTTTATTAGAAATACTATTTTTTGCGAAACTGGTAAATATTTTAGTACTTTAATGTTAAATCTTACCTTGCTACGTTATAGCAGGTTATATATAGTTGTTGCAGAGCTTTTTATCCAGGTGATGGATGAACTCTCCATTCTTACAGGAACTTGGAGTATTCCCTGCCTTTTTCTTTAGTTCTTAGCCTTTTCAGGACCCACATCTCCAGGTGCTGCTATTCCAGCAGGCAGCTGATCAGGGGTCTCAGCTTTGGAGGGGTCATTGCTGAGTGTTGTGCTTCGCTCTGGCTCCTCGTTTGCCCCATTCTGCCAGTTAAGAATGCACAGTCTGAAGTGCTTTTAGTACCTTCCAGCTGGGGGGCTGGGACTGCAATCATGATCCCACAGAAAATAGGATGGTTTGTTGGGGTTATATTGGTGGTTTTCTTTGTTAGTTTTGTTTGTAGTTTTTATCAGAAAGACTAGAGGTAGTGTACACTCCAGAAAAAATGTATTTGTTCTTACAGTGGTCTTACTTTTGAGAATAGAAAACTCAACCAAATAATGAAATCTAATTTTCAGGAGAAGTCATTGATAGCTTATGATAAATAACTGCTTTCTGGCTGTGACTTTATGAGTAAAAATGTACTGTGTAATATAGTCCATGGTCCCAGTTTCTACTTCATCCTTGAGTAAATTTATGAGTAAGTACTGTGAAATTTATTCCGTGGTTCCAGTTTCTCCTTCATCCTTCAGTAATTTTCTGTCTTTAAAAGGGTTGCAGAATTTGATCCAAAGAAAATAAAACAATATGCTTGCTAAGGGTTCTGTTTATTGATTGATAAATATTGATACAACTTGATTTTAGATTACTTTACTAAATCTTATAATTGTGGTAAGATCTTTCAATTGTTTTTTTAATTTATTTTTTTATAAGTAATATTTTTTTTTTGTCTAGGAGATTATTGAAGAAGGAGAGAGTTCTAGAGTTAAAGAAGTGTTAAATGATGAGCGATACAAGGCATTTAAGGTAAATCCTTTGAGTTTTGTTGCTGTTGTTTAAAATTTCCTTCCCTTTAGTAGAACTTGGACAAACCCATCAATTTTATTATAAAGGAACAACCAATGTCAAGTACAAAGAAAGACAGATCTTGAATAAAAAGAAATGGAGATCAAGAAACTGTGATAAGGAATAACCTGAAAAAATTTTCTGTTTTTAATTGATGTGATGTATACATAGTTGCTCTTAAGTGATGTAACGCATACTCTTTGCTGTAAGTTTAATGCGATATTGAGTTTATTTCTGCCTCAGATGATTGTCGTTTAACACTACATTTTATTCTCGAATTAGGAAAATACCAGGTGAAGAAGATGACTCAGATCTATTGTAATTCTCTTTTGTGTGAAGCAGAAGGAGGACTGGAGCTGTTTCTTCCTTAGGGAAATTGTAGAGTCATAGTCACACTACTTCATAGTTGCAGCGAATCTAAATCACGTAAATACTGCAGTTCCCATTTCCGAAATATTAATTGAATTCTCCATTGCAAACGTACAAAATGAACAAACATTTTCTCAGTTTTATCTGCCTTTTTGATCCCTCTAAATACACTGCTTCTGTTTTCAGAAAAATTAAAACAGAGTAAAACAAATGGGACTATAATTCTCCCTGACATCACTCAGTTTTACTTCAGGTATCCAAAGGCTCTTCCATTCTCTCTGACCTTCAACACAGCTATGGAAGGATGTTCAGTGACAGTTGTTGATGCCATCTATAGCAATATTCAAAAGGAGGTGTAGAGTCACATGTGTAGCGGGAATCAAGAAGCAGACTTGCTTATTAATGCATGATTGCATTGCAGCGTGATGGAGGAACAGCTATTAAATCTTACACTTCAGGATTCAAGAAAATCTCTTGGAGATTAGAATAAAACCTGTCAGGGGACAAATTACCTCAAACACACTTTATGCCTTGTTTCACATACAAAATTACAACAAACTTAGGTGGGTCTCTTGTTAGCTGAGCACGTCTCAACATTTTGGCTAAAATAGATGTAAGCAGTTGTTTCCACCAATTTTTTATGAGCTTCTAAGAAGAATCTCATATTAGTGAATTCCTAGATTTTACTGTTTAGCATAGTCCTGGTGCCTGCTGCTTCATCCATCATGATTTGAAAGATCACTGCTGGCCCCAGGACCATGGTTATCAAATGACTGAACTGAGTTATAGTCGATGTTTTAGATGTAGGGACATGAATTGACAGGGTGAGTTTGCCTCCTTATGAAAGTGGGTGCTGCAGAGAGCGAGTTCATGTTATTCATTTCACCAGCTGAAAAGAATCAGTGTTCCCATACACAGCTGAAGAAATGGGCTCCCTGTTACTTGTGCTGCACTTCTGGCAGCATCTCTAGCATCTGTAAATAAGCTAAATAACAATGGATCTTAGTATGGAAAGAAAAAGACATGTTTGGGTTTTTTTTCCCCTAAAAATCTGTGTGCATAGAATCCGTTTTCTTTAGTTCTCTCTCCCAGCATTAATTGTCTCTTAGAATCATTTAAAATGCATTGATAGACCCTTTTGAAAATATTTCAGCACTAGCAAAAACATTAAAAGATAACAATCTAAGTATTTAAAAAATCGCATCCTTTTATAAGTGTCCATGATTCAGAAAAAGAATAGGTAATTTCACCTATTATGTACGAAATGTAGGGCAATTCCTATTTAATATTATCCATTATTTTAATTTTCTCTGTTTTTTACCTTAATTATTTCCAGTGAATCAATATCTTCACAAAACCACAAAATAAAGGTAGCATGGTTGGAATTCAGAGGTTGTAGATTCAATGGAAAACAGCAGTTATTCATGTCTTACACAGCTACTAACTGAATTCCATAACAGTGCAAGAAAGTATGGAGAGCTTCAGTATTGACAAACTGAAAATAAAGAATGTGCTTTTAAGCAAGCATGAAAGTTTTCCCTCTTGCTTTCATATCACTGTTCATCTGAGATATCGATCCATTGAATAATGCTTACAACTGTGACATTTTTGCTGTACATCGTTTCATGGGTTATAAGTTTGTGAACAACATTGCTTTGGAATAAATGGAATATAACCACTGAAAAATTTCTGGTAGACTGGTAGATTTTGGTTTGGTTTAGGTTGGTTTCTTGTGTGTGTGTTTTTTAATTTTTTTGGGGATATATGTGTGGTTTTTTGTTTGGGTTTTTTTGTTGTTTTGTTTTTATTTTTGCTTGTTTATTTTTGTTAGTTTTTTCCTTTTTTTGTTTGCTTGTTTTTTTGCTGTTTTGTTTTGAGAGCTGGTAGTGCGTATAACACAAAGCTGTAAAGTCAGTCAAATTATGAAGAAAATCTTGTGACATCTCTTATTCTATCAGGTCAGTGTCAGGGAATCGAGCTACCTAATGTTGCTGTTGGCATTTCTATTAAGAAATGGAGTAAAAATAAAGACTACTACCCATATATCGAACCTTGGTTAAATGTGTACATTTTGCTAAATTACACAAAGGTGCTGGGACTACTACTCTATTATTGTTTAGATCTCATGATAATGAGAGCTGTCCATGTATAAAAACAGTCCTCTGTTCAATGTAGTTTTGCAAAAAAGCGAAGATGTATTTGTATACTTTTGTGATGCTATTTATCTTCAGTGTGGGATTAACTCTGCCCATTACTTTCCTTGTGAAACCTTGCTGTTACCTACTTATTATTAATTCACTGCTCCTTTAGAAAACAACCCTGAAATGTGTGTTTTCCTACTGACCTTAGCAATTTACTTCAGTCTTTGGAGTGGGAGTGAAGACATCTGAGAAATGGTACAGAATGGGTTTGCGAACCGTGGAAGAGGTAAAAGCTGACAAGACCCTGAAGCTGTCAAAAATGCAGAAAGCAGGTAAGGTGAAAGTGTCGTAAAAACTTGTATTTCAGTGCTCTGAGAACTTGATAACAGAAGCACAGGGGAAGGCAAAGCTCATTTATATGTCTGTTCTCTTGCTGCAGAGTCTTGTGAATACTGAATTATTAGGTGGAAATAACATTTGGACCAGCTGAGCTCCTAATTAAAAATAGTGTCATTCAAAACATAGGAATATGCATATTTCTAAATTGCTTGCACAGATACCAAATGAAATCTTTATACACAAAATTATTAATGGTTCATTATTGCACAGGTTGTGAAAAAAATTACAAAATTGGGAAAGCCCAGAATTACTTTTCAGAGGAGATCCCTCAAGCAGGCCTCCCTCAAGGCAGCCCTACTTTAGAGATAAATCTAGACTTGTAATAAAGTACTTATAACATTCTTTCCATAATCCTAGCACATCTTAGCTTTAAAGTGTTAAACATGGTTACATGAATAATTACATGAATAATACTCGTTCCCCACAGATTTTGTGTGTGTGCACTGTTTCCCTAAATAAATGAATTAATTTAAACAAAGGAATTAGTTACGTTAAGGAAAACATTCTATAATATGACACTAAAATAATGTAACTTTATTTTTGCATTAAATATGTGTGCTTCACATCACTTCAGAATCCTTTGGATCAGCTTTCTTATACTCATTCTCCTTTGTCCTTTTTTCTTTTACGTGTCATAATCAAATGTGAAGCAAGCTGCTTCATGGGGTTCTTTCGATGCAAACTCTGTGATCAGAAATAAGATAGCTGGGATATTTCACATACTTCTGAGCCCTGTGCTTATGCAGAACACCATTATTCTGGGAAGACTGCCTTTTGAAGGAGTAGATCCAAAAATGCCATTGATGGGAGCTGGTAGGGAAGTCAGAGTAATTTATAAATATTCAGGTCCTCAGAAAGTGGAGCAATTATTGTGACTGATATGTTGACAAATTACATGACAAAGTATAATGACAAAAACGTATATAAACTCTAAGGGAAAAGATGAAGGAAGAAAGAGGCTGTCTGGCCTGTGATCCCTTGCACCCACACCACCTGTGATTTGGGCCTTGAATAATGCTGTGTAGATTTTGATATTTCTGTGGAGTGATCAGCACTTTTTGCCTTTGATTTCCAGGGTTTCTCTACTATGAGGACCTTGTTAGCTGTGTATCTAATGCAGAAGCAGATGCAGTAAGCTTGATTGTCAAGAATACTGTGTGTACATTTCTACCAGATGCTTTAGTTACCATAACTGGTGGTTTCAGGAGGTGAGTGAAAACAAATGAGGTACTTGGCTGTTTTATTCAGGTACATTAAAAAGAAGATGTTTGTGTCTTGGAAAAATCAAAGAAGCTTGATGGGAAAGTATCAGTTTATTTTCAACTTTTTTTTTTTTTTTGTGGGTTCGTTTGTTGTTTTATTTCAAATGGGAGAGCAATTTATATGACAGCCCCAGGTTATGTGTTTTGTTACTGTAGATGGTTAGTTTTACTGGATCTGAATTCCCAATGCTGATACGATTCTAAGGCCATGCTTGAAGGAAAGGTACAATAGGCTTAAGGCAGTCTTGGTTCGTTGTGTTTTTGTGTGGGAGCGGGGGGGTGGTTGTGTGTTTGTTTAAGGAGATCTCAGTCACATGAGTTTGAAATGTGCTGTGGCAGAGTTTGTAGTGTTAGAAGTATACTTGGAGTAAGCAGTTACTAAAATGACTGTAAAGCACTGGCTAAATTAAATATACATTAACATTTGGATAAATGGGATGATCTCAGTATTCCTTTCCTGGCTGAGTTTTTTTCCTAGTAATTTTGATTTTGCTCTGCAAAGCCAAACCTAAAGCTGTTGCTCGGAACAATTAATTCTTTTAGCACTTACTTGAGAGCTTTCTTACAGCCACACAGCACAGTACTGAAGACTAGGAATAGTCTTCAGGAGCTCTGCTTTCCTTGCTCTATTCTCAGTCCCCCATTATGTCCTTCTCATTCTACATGTTATGCTCTTAAACCAAAAAATCGCTCGTCAGAGCTTCAGCTCTTGCTGCTTATTTTGTTACTTCATAAAACTTTGATTATATTTTAAATATAAAAATATCTTTCAAAAATACTTAAAGTATTCTTGTAGAACTCAAAATGTACAATTCTGTAACTGTCATGCACTTAAAACTGGTATGAGAGCTAAAGGTAGAAGAATATTAATAAATAATGTATCACCTGTGTGTTTTGTTTTGTAAGCCTAGATAGGTCACAGACTCAGTCCAGTGCTAAATTAAGACCTCATATAATTTATAATTTCTACATTAAAGTGACTATGCTGAATGTTTTTATCATCTTTGTGCTATTTCATGATATTTGTAATTATTCCTTGTATATCCCATATTTATTGTAGGAATGTTTGCAGCCTCCAGCTATGTAATTTCATTAAAACTGTGTTGTCAATAAGAAGCATTAGGCTTAAGTAGGAACCCTGACCAGAGGTATAAGAACAAGATAAAATTTTATCTTCAAAACCTCAAGTGTCATCATTCTGTGAGTCTTTCTTTGAGAGATAGGTGATGGTGCTCTCCCCACTGATGCAAATCAGTTCAGGGACTTTGTGTTTTTGGTAACTTGGATGTAACTGATTAACACATGCCTAGATGGGTCAGAGCCTTACAGGTTATTCACTGAAAGGTCCCAGTTCTTCTAATGTGATATATTTGTGAGCTTTGTTGGTAGCATAGTTTGCAAAGTTTGAATCTCACAGATCAAATAGCCTTTTGTCTTGCTTATTGTTGTGGAGATATGATAGTTAGTAATTCTCTTTTTTGTTGAGAATAAGCTTTTGTATCTTTAAATGGGTGTATCAAGCCAGAAGAGAAACTATTAAAGTATCTATTGATGCCTACTAGTGGGAAATTCTGTGTCGTAATTACATGCCTTTAAATGTACAGGAATATATTAAACTGTAAGTTTTGATATGTCAGTCCTAAATGATGTTTTACCAGCCCGTGGAAAATAAATGCTGCAGTGTAGGATTTGCAGGTAACTTGATGGATTGAGGTACCTCTTTCAGACACCTGTATTTTAATTGCTGAGTTTCAATAGGGTTGACTACATCTGTTCTGTTTTGCCTTTCTCTTATAGTGGCAGTATTCTTCAGCCAGAAGTTTGTGTAAGCTAAGTAGCTCGCAATTTGCAATTACCATATTACTTTTTGTTCCTTTCATCATTATATAAATATTTTAATAAAATAGGCAAATTGTATCATTTAAACAATGCCCTCATACTTCACCTTGTACACTGCTAACATATGAGAAAAAACAGCTCATGACTGGTCTGAGTAAAACATTGATTACTCAGGAACCAGATTTGTCTTGCTTTGTATTTCTGTTTCATAACTTGGAAAAAATGAACAGTTGACTGTTTTCCTCCAGATTTTTGATTGGAGAGTTGGAAGTCATGAGTCTCATAAACCTAACTATGCAGGAGAATTGAATGAATTACAATGAGCAGAACTTCCATAGTGATCTACAGCTATGGAGATTCAATAGAGATGAAACTAGAGATGAAAGTTACATTATTTTCTCCAAATCTATTATGTATATACATGGATGGATATACTTAATATGTTACCAAATATTTTCCTTTAAATTCCTGAAATGTCAAGAAATCAGGTGATGTAGAAATTGTTTTAATCAAAATTAAGAAGCACAGTATAAAGTTAAAGAAAGTAATAAGTTTTGTTTTGTTTTATTTTAAATCCCAGCAAATTTCTTCATGGACTTTTCTTTGGTTAGATTCAGCTATTACCTCTAATCTTCTGTATGGTTTCTTTTTCTAGTCTTGTAAAAAATAAAAGAATCATGATGGTAACCCTTCATATCTCCCTAATTTGAAATAATTCAGGAGAAGAAATTAATAAATTAATGAAGTCTGGATGAGTTTATCCCTTGTTGCTGTCCTACAGAAACACTTGGCTAACTGCCTGTAAAACACTCCTCGAGTTTCAGTTAGTATCGTTTGAATTGAGAGGTTGGGAGAGTTCTTTTTTTTCATCCTTTTCCAACACTTAGCTGAGTCATTTTGAAACAGAAATTGCAACACTGAAATGCATGAAAATACAGAAGAAGAGCAATTGTAGTTATGAAATACATTCCACACCATGTGGGTGTATTTTATTTATTTCATTGTCTATTCAGGGAAGGTGTCAGGAGGGTGACTGCAGAGAAGGAAGGACAAAAGATGCTGATAGTGCAATATAAATCATACCACGGACAATGTTATTAGAAAGCCTGAATTTGCCATGCAGAGTCTGTTTGAATTGGCATGGTATTATTTTCAGTGCTCAGCCTTTCTTATTTTGAGATATAAGTTAATAAGACAAATTCTGAGGTGGGGAATAGCCCTCATAAGTTACAAAGCCACTGAGGGTGAAGTTTCCTTTCCTACATAAACAGAGGCCCTGGGATGGGGAGGAAAAAACCCCTTACTCAGAAGCAACCCCCCTGATTAGTAATGCACTTGTCCCAAATATATCCAAGGCAGGAGTGTAGTTTAGGCTAATGTGTGTAATCACTTTTAAATGAGTTAAACTGTGGGCCTGACAACTTTTTTTCCTGGATATTAAAAGTGTAAGTTTTACTCCATGAAGAGAATTAAGGAGATTTCTCTAGTAATAGCATTATCTCATCTTGTGTATAACGCTGCATGTTACAGAATTTTTTATTCCTATGAGCAGTGTGTTAATGCTATTAATAGTAATATTAGCATTGTTGTAGGGCTGTTACTAATGACAAGTAGACAAATAACTTCACAGTAAGTTTCATGGCAGTGAAACTGGAGGAGTTTTTCCCTTTTTCATGTAGTTCCATATCAGTATACGGCTTCAGAACAAGGTTGCCATGCAGTGGAGCGTTATCATGATCAGATAAGATTCTGGATTTTCGTTAACTTGATTTAGCTGCTGATACTTGGTTTTGCCACAAGACGTGATCTAGATTGAGGGTGTCATTAGAGCAAAAATTCTTGGAGGAAGCACTATATACCATATGTAATTTATGGTTTCAATCTCTTTACTGGTTATTCATATCTCAATACATATACCCACAACCCCCAAATTTGGCTGGAGAAGTTCAGAAAAGGATTGGGAATAAGAATGACATAACATAACCGTAATAAAATACGGTAATAACCGTATTTTACACACACACACATATATATATATAATAACTGAATTTTCAGGATGGCTTTCTGTGTGCTCTGTCCATATGATTCACAAAGTATTTACAAATTATGTTTCAATTTTATTGTGTTGCATGTAGCACACTCAGTTGTGGTTAGCTCTGCAGCAGCAGAATTGTATCTCTATGATGTGAGGACATGGTTACTACATAGGCACTTATTTTTTAGAAAATTATCTAGGCATCCTCTTGGTATTATGATTTCACTTCTCACTTTCTCAAATATTTACTTGTGTTGGCTTCTCCTACCTTAGACTTTAGAGAAAGTGAAGTAGACTGAGGAGACACTTTGTTTTAGGTAATTTTTCATATTGCAGTTCTTAAGTTGTTGAAGTGTCTTGGGCATTGCATCATGACGAATAACTAGTGTCTCTTGTCTTTTATTTATCCTTGTGGGAGGTTAATTTTTCCATGCTGTGTCAGTCTTCAGGAAAGTTTTTTCCCAGACTCTTACTGTTATCTCTGTCCTAACACGAACGTAATTGCAGATTACTACCTCTCTGCTTGAATTTTATATTATCTTTTAAAAATCAGGATTGGATGCTCTGTAACATTTGTAGGTAAGAATTGTTAATAGAAAAGCAATGGAGAAAGCAAAGGACATGTTCAGTGTGTTCGTCAGGCACCACTGCCATACTTCTGTATATTACGATGCAAAAAATTCTTTCCTGTGTGCAGTGACATTTCCTACAAGGCAAAGGAATGCATAAAGTAATGACACAGGACAGGACTCTGGTCTTTCCTGTTCTGTACCAAGAAAATAATTTAAAGATATCTCTTCTTTCAGTCTTGGAGATAAAATAAGATGAAATAGCTGAGACAAAAAAACACTTTGGGAGATTATTTTACAGGTTCATGCAGTGATAAATAACCAAGGTTATTGTGGCACCTTCGTTTCAGAAATAAGACTTCTATATGGCATCTGGAATCACATTTATCTAACTGTATTGGCACATGCTCATAAATGAGAGACTCTGAGATTGAATGTGTGAAGAATATTATGCTTTCCAAGCTTTTGGAATATGTGCAGGACTTTGTGGTTTATTTAACTGAGCTTGTCATGTGGTTTCTGGATGAACTTCTTGATAAATCATAGAACATTTGATCACAAGTTCTGATCCTGATAAAAAGCTCTATTTGACCTTTTGATTTTGGACACTTCTAATAATAGTATTCTTTTGGAGGCTGTATATATTCTACAATGAGGTTAGAATACCTGACATGACACCAAATATTTTTTAGGTTCTCAGAGTAAATGTATTTGAAGTCCTATTACACAAATTATTTTCTTTCTCATAAGATCTAGGATTAAAATAGTTCCAGACTTACTAGCTAAACTAATAGAATTAATTTTGCAAAAGATTCTTTCGTTAATTTTTTAGGCAAACTCCTAAGCGGAGGTTGGTTATTCTACTTACCCTTTGTTGTTACGGTGTAACTTTGCATTTGTGCTGTTCTTAGATACAGTTATTTCTACACTTTTATTTTACTCCAAAACACAAAACTGTGGTCAGGAAAGATATAAACTGTATCCAGGTACTCAAGTCCAAATACTGTAATTTCTGCTCACTTTTTTCTACTGCTGTTAAAATAAGTAAATTTTTTTGTCTGCTGGTATTTCATTTTTTTTCCAGGGAGAAATATGCTGTAAGTGAGCTGTGAGGCAAGCTGCTCGCTGAACATTTCAGCTGATATAGTAGTTTGCACACACTCTAATTTAAGCAGATCCTGGAATAATCTAGCAATTATTCCAGCAACAGACTGAAGAGACTGCTTGGCTTTCATTCATGAGCACAGCCTTTCCTCCGATAAACTGTAGGCTACTTTGGATGAGATTTTTAACCTGGAGGTGTTCTAATCTGATCTGGTTTTCAAGATTAGTGAAGCATCTTTCCTTACCAAACTCCCTAAGATTAGGAGTGTTTGAATTTGAGGGATTAATATGCTTCTAGTAAAAATATTCTCTGGCAGGATTTGGAATCACTGCAACTGTAAAAGAACAGAGATCATGACTAGTTTCTGTTTTTAAATTTCTGTAATCCATTAAAAATTAAGTTAAGAAAGGAGAAAATCAAATTAATGGGTAGCCAAGTCAATTTAGAAGATAATCTATTGGAGTAATTCAGATACTTCCTTTTGTCATTAGAGCTTTGATTATTTTTCCACTCATTTCATCTATTATTAGCCACAATGAATCATGAAGTAGAAACTGATGAATAAGGTATTTGGGAGTCATAGACAGAAAGAACTTTGTAAGAACCCATGAAACTTCATAAAATTGAGTACTTAGCAGAGCACTGACTTCGAAAACCTTTCAAAAACTTGATTCAAAATTTTTTACATGCGCTACTGTACCTGACCCTTTCCTACTTTCACAGGCTTTTTAGCTTGTTAGAAGGATGCTGTTTAGCTATGTGCCTCTCTCACCTCTAAAACTAGCTCAAGTGGTCCAGCGTGGAGCTGGCAATGGAGGTGGCTGATTCTGTGAAGCCAGAAGTTTTACACTCTATATAAGTAGAGCCACAAAACTCCGTGCCTTAGTTTTACAGTTTCCATGATCACCCTACACCTCCTGGAATGCACTTGTAAGAGCCTTTACAGTGTTAGGTGTTTTCTGTTTTGTATCAGTTCTGATGATGACTGCTAGTAAGTAAGCCAGAGCAGTACACTTGATGTTATAAAGTAAGATGTGAAATCTCAGACTGTATTATTTCGGGAATGTTAAAGTCTCTTTTGTTGGCTTTTTCTCTATTTTTAAGCTGAATTGGAAAAAAAGGGGTATGAAAACTAAAACCAGGGGTTTCTATTTCCTTGTGAAGCAGTCAATCTGAAATTTTACTTATGTACTGATGCATGATCAGATTTGTTACCATTTTAATCTAGACAAAGTTTTCATTTGAAACTGATGAAAGTTTTTTAAGTTAGTGCATTGATGGATGCTTTGTGCTATCAACAATATTTGTCATTGCAGCGTATAAGGAATATTGGAGTGTCATTTTCAAATTGCAAAGGCAAGCTTGTGGTGACAAAGCAGCACACTGCAGGTACGCTACTAGATGTAAGACAGGGCATTGTCTTAAAAATAGATTATTTCTTTACACATCTTCATGTCTTGATCATTTGATATCCAAATGAATTCAATGTTAAAATGAAAAACAAAGTGAACAATTACTAGAATAAAAGATAGTTTACACATGAAGGAAGAGCAGAATGACAGCTAATAATGGTATTTGAAAAATTTTTCTCCTTTTGCTTTTTTTTCTGATTTGCCCTGTAAGGTCACTTTCAATCATTTTTGCTATGTAAGGGTCAGCCACTTGGCACTTCTAGGTTTCTAAATTACATGAAAACACTTTTGGAATGCTTGCCACTGCATAAAAACAAAATGTTAATGGCTTCACTAAGTCAAATTAAATTTTAATGGCCATGGTTTAATTTTTCCTTTTAGCCCATTCACATCCTTTAAGTAGCATTAAATGTGATTCAGTTGTCTTCTAATATCACAGCGGACCTGAATAGCCTTTTCAATTAGACTTTTAGATGAAGCAGATCTGATACATTCTAAATAAATAAAGATCTCTTTTTATTGGTTAAATGCTGATATTCACAGCTCATTTAATCCATTTATAGAGACGCGATGTCAAAAGAGGAACCTTTTTTTTTGTGCAATGCTAGTGATAATGTGCAGAGATGAGACAAAGAATCGCAACTTTGTTTTGTCAGTGAATGGAAATTAAGGAAGAGGAACTCAAAAAGATCTATTTAAGACTTTAAGAAAGATGCATGACTGAGAAATGATGAAAATTATTTGACAAGAAGTCACACATTAAAAGCATTTTATGAAATGGTGTGAAGAATTGTCAGTTAACAATGCACATTCCCCTCATAAATTTATTGTGACATCTTACAAATAATCTAATGCCGTAACAGTAGATACCCAAAGTTTTTAAAGTTGGTTCATTCTATACTAATATAAAATGTTTTCATTTAATCTTTTCATGGATTATTTTACTGTTTACAACATAGCATGCCTTCTACTTACACAAAAAGTAATAGAAATTGTTAGAAATCTACCACAGTTTGTTCAAAAGCATCTTTGATGTCTCCATAATTCTGTTTGATGTATGTTCTCATTTTTGGATGACAGTGTCTCAAAACCTTCACGATGTAACAGAGACAACCCACTGTGATAAAACCTTCCCTGTGTATGAGGGCAGGCATGGGGAAAGAGGCTTCTGGGTTTACTGCTCAGCATGGGATGCAACAAAAGCCATCTGGGGTGTCTGATATGTGGAAAGCTGGGCTAAGAGTGATTTGGACTGTAGATGGATCTTTTCCAGTGGCTTTGCTTATCAAAATGCAAGAGAATAGTGTTGTCATTAGCTAGAGTAGACTTCAGCGCTGAGTTCAGTTTTGCCATTTTAGTAGCTTGTGTGAGTGTCAGATTGTAGCTAACAGCTAACTTGCTTTCTCCCGCTGTGAAGTCCCAGCTCTGAAACAAATACGGATCTCTCATGACGGCTGGCTCATTAGACCCACCTAAGTGGGAAGGAGCAGTGACAGCTGTCAGTACGAATTACAGCACTCCCAGCTCCGAACTGCAGAGGTTTCTGCACTGCCACTCTTTAAGATAATAAATATACCATTAGAATTCCAAAAATGTAAAAACAGATTTTGCATTATTTACACAATTTTCTGGACAAGTTTTGCCAAAGTGAATGTTTTCAAAAGTTATAAAAGGGGGTTATAATACAATTATTTATAGTCCTAATATATCAATGAAATTTACTTAATAATGTATATTCTACTGACCATTCCCATTTTAAAAGGTTAGCAATAAAAATTGTTGTGGTTTTTGTTATGCTAGGTTAACTGAAAAATATTAATTCGTCATTTTAGAACAACTAGCATATGCAGTACTGGTTACTATTTGCGTTATGGAAATTAAACCAGTAAATTACCACGTTCTGGTATGACTTATATTAAAAACATTCCTCTGGTGTTTTGGAAGGGGAAATGCTTTGACTTTCATTGAACACAATTCTTCTAATAGACAAGTGTGCAATTTTAAGTGAGCGTAAAACATGTGTTAAATAAATTCAGAAAAGGTCTTTTGCATAGGAAACAGGTACTGGTGCTTGGACAGTGTGAATAAGATACTACATCATCCAAAAAAGAAGTCACATCAAATCTGACTGCCCCAGGTATTATTATAACATATAATCTGGGGCTGAGGCAGGGAGGCAGGTTGCATGATACAGAGCATGTACTAAAATTGATTTATCAGTATAATTTAATAAGCTGGAAAACCTGCTTCCTGCATTAGGGTTGAACTGTTGCTCTTTGAATGTTTCGGTAATTTGGGAATAGATTAGTATGATATGTCATGAAGGAATAAAAGCCCTTATGATTAAAAGGGAAGCTGTACAAATAATTGGTACCTAACATTAACATGTCCAGAGATGTATTAATAGACTGAATGAGCTTCATTTGCAAACTCTGTAGAAAGAAGGACAAGCAATTCTTTACAAGAAAAACTTGTGCAAGATCAATGATGGTAACCTTAGAACTATTCTGTAGCAGAGTCATGTTATATGTGCTGCAATGAATTTGAAGTGCATAAGATAGGGCTCAAGCAGTTTGCAGACTTGTTCTTTTTTGTGCTACTGATATTAGGCATATTATTTTGGGATTATGATAAAGGGAAAATATGAATAAGTAACTTCAACTAAGTATTGAATTTTATTAAATGATTCATTGTGCATAAGAACGTCTAAATTCTGTGACGATTTGATTCATTCTTTTTGGAATTTTATCTTAGTGGCTTTTCAGCAATGTTTGGGTTGTTTGTTGGTTTTGGTTTTTTCTTTTTAGTTCTACAGGCTAGGAGAATTTGTATATTGCTGTTTGGGAAGAGGTACTGCAAGCCAAAAAATATCAGTTGTGTTAGGGAACATCTCTATACCCAGAAATTAATTAGTGAATATGAAGTAAAGCATACATTTATGTTTAGCGTTACCTGTAACATACCTACCAAAATATTTGACTATTATTTGTTTTCTGTGAAAATTTTCGGTTCTAAATGAAGAACTGTGCAGAATTGTAATTCTTTTCCTGGTAGGGGCTGTAATTCAAATGTTTTTCTTTTCTTTAGCAAAATGAGTTTTCTAGTCAGAATTTCTCTTTCATGATTAGCATCAGCTATAGAAAATTCATACTGATATAGTGTCATTTCATCTAAAGACAAGGGTATATGCATCTGCAAGAGGTAGTCAAAGGCACAGAAACCTATATGAAGCATCACAATGCCTTTTCAAGATCACTGAAATATTTTGATTGAGGTTTTAGACAACAAAATGAATTGACAACTTGTACTAAAACATTTCTATCTCATTTATTTTTAACTGTCCACCTAAATCCTTTTGCTTTTTCTCATTTTCTTGACCAAGTCTACGAAATCCTCACTGTGAATAATAGATTGAGTGATTAGAGAGAGAGAATAAACAATCAACTATAATTATCACTCAGAATTTGTAGCAAAACCAAACGTTTCAAGTCATTAGTGATTTTTTTTAAATGGTTTGTGT
The DNA here is from genome assembly GCA_013400235.1 of Oriolus oriolus. Lineage (NCBI taxonomy): Eukaryota > Metazoa > Chordata > Aves > Passeriformes > Corvidae > Oriolus > Oriolus oriolus. The sequence goes on from VXBT01007655.1 coordinate 244,960, forward strand.
TTTTTGCTTTTTACATGGATATTATGGGGAGGCGTTGTATTTTTAAGTACTGCTCTGAACAGTCACAATAATTGGAGAGTCTCTTACAGACATAGACATGAATTCAGCTAGTATCATGCCTTGATTTCTGAAATGCTCAGCCAGTGAATTTAAATGGATCAATTTTAATACTTAGGCCAAGAAGTACGTTCAAGTACAATATTTAAAATATACCACTTGAAAAGTATTTTCCATGTATAGATGAGCACTAAGGATCTTACAAGTTGTCTCACAAATCAATAGCTATAAAGTAAAATATATTCATGATACTACATCAAAACTGATAAATAAAAAATCTTCTAAAAGTTATAGAGCATTAGGTACAAGGAGGACTATTAAGACAGTGAAATATACTCAGGGAAAGATACAGTAGCAAGATTAGAAAAAGACGGAGGAGATTTCAGATAAAGTAGTATGATGAAAGAGAAACATAAAGCACAAGAAGTAAAATCAAAGACATATATGGCTTTGATGAGATGGAGATGCCTAGTTTGATAGTTCTTTTCCTCACATGTTATCTATAAAATAGTTTCAGTGGGGTTCACCTGCTAAGAAAAGGGTGCCTTACAAAATCGAGGCCACTCAAGGTGGGAATGGAATGAGGAGAGACAGACAGAACAATTGTCTTCATAACGCTGAGAGACATGCCAAAGAAAGTTACATTCTTTCTAAAGGAAAATTTAATCAGAACTCTGTATAAAGGGTAATTGAAACAAAACTCTGGCAGCAGTCTTAGACTAAGTTCCCAGCAGTAAAGTCAACAGTAAGGTAGCATTAATAAGCCAAGGATAGGGCTTGGCTATGATTAAGAGGCTTAATTAATGTGCTAAGACAGACAGAATAGCGCTAATGTTACTTTGCCAGCTTTTTTGTTAGACATATCTGGATGCACCAGAAAACAAGTGTCTATTCTTGTTCTGTTTCAGACAATGGTACTTAAGCATCTCTTACCTATGAACTCCAGTGCCTGTGCCTAAGTGATTCAGGACAGAAATAGAAACAATGTAATACATTTTGTCTTGTGTGCAGTCTTTCTTGGATGTGTGTTGTTTCCTCTGAGAGGTTTCTGACGTCTCAATGTTTTTGAGTATATTTCTTACTGTTAATATGCTTTACTCGTAAGGGTCTCAGGGCATCTGTGTCAGAGATGAAGTTGTTCCAAAAATTTTGCACTCTCTTAGTGAACAGTTACTGTGACAAGCAACAGTGTTCTGTGGTTCACCGTGTGCAAAAGAGGTTTTGCAAGCTCAGATGCCGGGTGGTTCAGAGACTGCAGGATCAAATGCCTGATGTTTTGAGTCAAGAGATCAAAAATCAGTTCCAATTATACTATGTAGTGCACTTTGTCATTTTTTCTATGGTTTTATTCCTAGGAACCTGGCTTGGAAACAGGACACTTGTAGCAGAGTTTACTTACTGCTGTGAAATACTCAGGAGCAGGAGTCAAAAGTTTATTGTAGAGTGGTTGGTTGCCGTAAAGATGGTTGACAGCACAAGCTAAGAATGATGTTTTCCTGTCAGATAATCATGAGAAAAGCTGCAAACATCGGTGACCTTGCATCCAAGGGATACATTTTGCAGATCCCTGTGAGCAAGAGTAGCCATAACATTTTAATTAAGTGTGACGTGATCTTGCTAGTGGTGTGGGGACATAATAACAAGGAGGTAGCTAATTTTTTTTTTGTTACAGTATGAGTCAGGATATTTTTGACATGTCAGATAACAAGGAAAAGACTAAAAATGTTTACAATAAATCATATATGAAAGGCATGAATTAAAAGGTAGAGTCAGAAATAATCCTTTTAGTTGCTTTCAGTTTGGAAAGGGTAGAATATATTATGGATTGTTGCTGTACTGTGGGAGAGGTGGATGGAAATGTTTCAGGCAATCTTTTTCAAGAATGGAAAATCAGCATTAAATAGCAGCAAAACCTGATAAGATAGACTTGATTATAATCACCTGCTATGGTAGCTGTTCTGTCATATCACTAGGGGCTATCTTAGAGAGCAAAACCCCCAAATCTATTAAAGCCTTGTGGATTGCTTCTTCTCAAATACATACTTATAAACTCACACTGGTTCATAAAGTAATAACCTTACATGCTGTGTCTTGTGCTATTGATCAAGGATGGCAGAATATTTTCCTTTTATCTTAGCATGTCTTACACCTAGACACAGGTCCAGTGGGTAAACACACGAAACATTCCTGATTATCTGATCCTGTTGCAGAGGTTAATGTGTCCAGTTGCACCTAATTTGTTTACATTAGTAATAATATCCTCATTGGATATGATATCCAGCGGGGATGTTCTCTATTGGATATAATATCCTTATTTCATTGCTGCTTATGAGATGTCTTGATGTTGTTATAGTATGCTTTTGTATCTCTACAATAAATGGTACTACACCCACACTTGGCTGATGTAGATTTTACCCTCACCATTCCGACCTTATAAATGAAATGTGAACAACCTATCGGTCTGTTCTCACTGAAAGGTCAGTGGGAGCTTGGACACTGATTTCAGTTGAATCAAGACAAAATAGGGGGACACTTTCAACTGACTGTTTGACAAATTGAACTGGCAAGAAATGGTGACCCAGGGAATGGATCTTCACATTTCACCTGAATATTAAAATATGTACCTGTACTGAATGAGACATTGAAATGTCCCATTGCCTGAGGCCACAAAACAGTGCAGGTTGAAAAAGTCAGGATTGTTTTCAGAAAGAAGTCAGAACAAGAATGAAAGAAATATGACATGACCGGTTCTTTGAAAGACTTTCTGAAAATATATGGCTAGAGCTTTACAGTATCTGGATCAGGAAGGACACAGAGAGGGCTCTAAGAAGGTACATTCTCAAACAGAGTATTTCCTTGCTGTGGTTTGGGAATTATGGAAGCTGGTTAGTAATAATCAGAGAAGTTTTCAATTTAGAATTAAATCGACTAAGTCAACTTCATGAGCTCCTTAGGCTGATGGAGAATCACATCTTGAAGCAGAGCAAGCAAATTTTGTAAAGAAGGGTAACAAGGTTTCACAATGGAGGAATTTATTCAAGTTAGAAGTTAGATTTAATGACAGGCTTGTCCACACTTTAAAAGGCTTTTCTGGTATGCGTATACTTGTAGAATATATTGGCAGCCTTTCTCTGTGGAGATGCAGTGTTCTTTTGATAGGATAGTTTAAATGATTTGCTCAAATGGAGTAACCTATTTTGGCCCAAAGGGTGTAACTGCTGGCAAACAGCGTGCATGCACACCACACAGCAAACCACTGATGTAGACCAAGGACACAAGTTTTGAATTTCAGTTTGTTTCTCTGTAAAGTCTAGTTTTCTAAGTGTATCCTATAGATTAGGAGTAAAGTCCTCTTGCCTTAGAGAAAATTAGTAGATAGTACAATCCAAATTAAATATTGAAAGAGAACAATCTCATTTTCTCTGCATTATGCTCCTGTAAAATTCCCACCTGCCTTACTTGCAGTAGAGGTAACTACTACTGCAAGTGCAGTTATTGAAAATCTGTGTCAGCTCAATCCTGGAAAGATTTCACAGTTCACTCTAAGGGAGTGAGCAATTTTCTTAAATCTAACCAGACTGTACGTGTGCTTGAGGTTTAAACTGCGCGTATTTTTTTCAGAAATACTTGAGTAAAACTTTAGCATCTTGGTAGAAAGGCTAGACTCAAACTCACCATGCTGCATCTGTCTGCTGGCAGCTACCCAAATGTTTAAATTGAAATTTCTGTACTGTATCCCCTTTGATGGAATAGATTGATCAAATACCTTAAAGTAATCACAACTAATGTAGAATTACACATGTTGCCCCAAAATGCCAGAATTCAAAAGTTGGCTTCTCATGTCTTTGTCACTAACCCAAACACATCAACAATTACCTACACTCCTCGGCCATTACACCATCAGCTCAAGCAAAAGTGTTAATCCTACTTTATGTTAGCATTTCTGGGAGATGTCTTTTTTCTGGTTGTCTTCCCCCCCACCCCCACTGTGGATGCAAGCAATCTATTTCTCAGTTCAAGGAATTTTAATAGAAAAACTGTCATGTTTATATAACTTCCAGTACAGCTGAGCAGGAAGCAAATAGAAACCTTTATTTTTATGGTAGGTTGATTCTACAGATTGTCCCATCACTGCCAAGTAAGTGAAACCCAGGCTGAACATTTAATATCATACAGACATTCTGAAAATTCATATTTCTTTCCTCGCATGAGCATTAATATTGTCTTTTAAATTGTTTAAAGTGAATGTTTTGATTTTTAGAAATGCCAAAGTAGACACACGTGGAAAAGAACTTTTTGATGAAAGTTTCTGTGACAAAGGGATATGTTAAAGGAATAAGCCCTTTGAAACACTCAAGAGAATTAGCTGGAGAGAATTAAAATGGACAGGCTTTAAATTCACGTTTTCAATCTACTACAGAAAGCTTCAGGACAGCAGAAATTGTTGCTATAAAGCTGATTGTTAATTTTGTTAAAATATCAGTATAGAGAAATAACTTTTATTTTCTTCTTTAAAATAAAATACCCTATCTTAAATATAAGCTTATATACATTTATGAGATTCTGAGTAAAGTAGAAATATAATTCTGAACAAAGCAATTTTGTCTTGGACAAAAAAAGTCTAAACTGATAAGTGGAAACCACCTTAGTTGCAAAATAATTTTTTTACTGGTTACAAAAAAAAAGTGTGACAAGCAGTTTAATGAGAGCATTTTTTTAAATATACACCTTTCATAATTAATAATGCAGACTTTTATTTACTTATTTCAGTAAATAATTTTAATGCAGCTGACCTTTCTGTTTTTTCTGCTGCATTATTAATGATGTTGAAGAGATGCCTAGGTATTGTTCTAGCAATGTATCTGTCATTTAGTTGAGGTTTTGGTTTGCAACTAATGCTTTTTGAAATGTGGCACCTGAGCAGTTTATGCACCAGCTGAGATGGAAACAAAAAACTGGAAAGCTTTCTGACTTATAAATACAGAATGTCAATGCATTGCAAGCATTCCATCCTACCTTTAGGTATTCAGAGTACATATATAATCTATAGCCAGCTCTGGCCAAATTTCTTCTCTGGCAGAACACCAGCAGAATGTGGACAGTACACCTGAATTGGTCTTGTAATAGCTATACATAATGGATAATCCAGATCTAGAAGGGTCCAGTGCTCTCCCAGTTTGTGGGAGTCTGTCCTGAAAAGTGTGAGTCACTAATTACCTCCAAAGAAGTCAGACAGACATCCTAAAAAGCTTAACTTTCTCTTTCATCCTCTCATGTTAATTTATTTTTGGATAGAGGGAGAGGCCATTTTCTTTACCTTCCTTTCTTAGTGTTTTGTTTGTTGTTGTTGTTTTGCTGTTGTTTTTTTAGTTTGTTTGGGGTTTTTTTGTTTGGTTTCTTTCCCTAAAGTACATCATACTCTCTGATAATTCACCAAAATATCTGGCATCTGAGTACACTGATCTCTTAGTTGTACTCTTCAAAATTAGAGGTAATTGAATTTCCTTGTCTCTCATTTTGCATAATTCTAAATTCTTTTTGGCCTAATTTTAATTGGGCCAAAAGAAACTAGGTACTTCAGGATGTCTGGGTAGGTCTAGTCTGAAATGCCTCCTCTTATAAATAATAAAAACGTACCTTCTCTCCAGTCAAGTCTGATTCCTCAGTACTTCCTACATATTGGAATATATTCTTTTTTCCTGCAGGTTTCAGAATTAAAATCTGTAAAATTTCTAGTAACTAAGGATGCTGTACCACTGTCTTACAGGCTGTTTCTTAAGAGTGAGAAAGCTTGTTTCCATAGAATATGCTGACAGAAGAGTTTACACATGCGAAATGAGGTAGATGTTTTAAGACTAAATTCATCCGTATACCTCACATTTCAGCTGAATATATGAGATCCCAAATCCACATCAGTACTTGTTGGACTGTATGATCTTTTTCAAACAGTGCTGAAGTGGTTTTGTTTTGTCATTGATTGGCAGTGGGAAAAATTTGTTTATGCAGGAAGTTTCTATGATGTCATTTGAAAAGCTTGATTGAAATGAAGGGTAATTTAAAGGATTTGCCAAGACAGCAAAAGAGAAACTTCAGCAATGTATTTCATGACTTTAAATAAAACTGTGACAGATTGGTATGGTACATTTCATAAGCTTTAAAGCTTGAAATTACATGGACAGCTTCCAGGTACAGTTGCGTTATTTATATGAGATTGAGACAGCAGTTGCAGTGATTCAAAACTTAAGCATAGTATTGTTTGGCTTGGTGGAATAGTGAATTTACTCCAAATAGACGATTCAGAGAGGCTAAAGCTGTTAGCAACAAAAAGTCATTTTGTGTGCAAGCCCAAAGTAATAAATATTCAACATCAGGGTATAATTGGTGACAGCCACGTTCAGGCATCCATGTCATGGAAGGAAGACAAATATATTCTTCCCATAGAGGAAGAACTTCTTACTTATGTGAGTGACTGTGCACTGGAACAGATTTCCCAGAGAGGCTGTGGAGTCTCCCTCACAGGAGATATTCAAGAGCCATCTGGATGCGATTCTGTGCAATGTGCTCTGGGATGACCCTGCTCGAGCAGGGAGGTTGGACCAGATCACCCACAGCGGTCCCTTCTGACCTGACCCATTCTATGAAAGCCAGAGGACAACAGTACCATCCAGGCTGTGCAACTATTACAACCCCTAGAGAGATACATACTTTCTAAACCACAAGTAGGTGACTAAATTCTTAGGTAGGCCATTATACTATTTTGTTGTCTTAGTAGAAACCAGACTGGTGGAAGATAGCTTTATGAACTATTTTAATAGTGTACAGTAAAATTGCTTGAAGTACAATTTTGCAGTGGTTTTTCACAGAAATTTCACTTTTCTGTTTTTAACAACTCTGAAATAAAGGTTGGAGAGAAGTAGTTTCAGCATGTGAATAACAGGTGGTCCTCCTCAAGATAATGCATACAAAAAGAGGTGAATCACTTTGTTTTTAATGTTTTTGTTTGTGATCAATTTTTTATATCAGTTCTTCAAATTTTGGGTTCCATACAGGTTTTCATGTTGTTCCATGACTATGGTTTTCTTAAATGCTAGTGCATAAGAGACTCCTTACACAGTCTTATTTTAAACTAAATATGCTTTGAAATAACCATTTGGCTAGAGGTACACAGAAGGCAATGTATAAACACACCATTTACCATTCATTGTTTTCACAGGGCAGGGAAATATTTTCAGGGTTTTGCATAGAATATGTTTAACACATTAAATAATTTAAATGCAAAGAATCTAAGAGAGCTTTCTAAGACCAGTGAATAGCTCTAAGTTTAGCTACACTGGTCATTTAAGTTCCTCAGCTGAGTAACTGTTTTCTGATTTATCTTTTCCTTTTATTGGATTAAATTAAATATCTGTTAACGCAAAACTTAAAGAAAACCGATCATCACCGCATGAAGAGGAGTACTCAAGTGTCTTGTACTCTGAGAAATGTCTAAGTTTCTTTTTTCTCATAAAAGATACAGTCAAGCATGGCATGGCATACTTTGGTCTTTGAAAGTGCATTTAATGAGACAAGGTGAATGCCATGCACCACTACACTTTTTTTGAGGCAACGTGGTCACTGAGGGTGAAATTATGTTTCAAGTAAATTGAAGTGCTATTGCACGGGTTTTTCACTGGTTCTCTTCACTTCACTGATCTATACCCTCAGAACAAAACTTGTAGAAATAACCAGTGATGTGGTCTGTTCTGGTGCAGCAGGTAATGCTTCTTTCTCCTGACTTGATACAAGAAGATCTTTTAAGTAATTCATTCTCTGCATTGTTAGGTCTTTCCCTAAAAGTCTTTTTGAACAGAAGCTACTGATGCACAATAGCAGTGATATTCTGCTGAATAAATGAGAAACCAAAAATGCTTGTTTTGTGTATCCTGTATTAAAGCTGTATTCCCTTATGCTGTCCAGTAAGGTTTCTGATCCTAGAGGGAAGGGATTTTTCCCAATGCTGCTTCACTGCAGAGTTGGATTAACTTCAAAAATAAAATAAATATGTTCCACAGCCATGGAAAATGGGTTCTGCCTCCAGTGAATTAGAATTACTGTTACACTGGGCAAGAAAAATAGCATTTTAATGAAGTGTCCACCCTCAAGCACTTTTTCCAGAGAAGATACCTGTGAATCTTTGCCAAATACTTACATAGTTCAGCTGGGTTTGTGTTGAATTACTTGGTTGGGTGAAGAAGAAGCTGCTATATGCTACCTTTGGCAATTTAAACCTTTGCAGAAGCCTGATTTACAGCTGCCCAGGGGAACAGTTCTCAGTTTTCACTATGTTTTTATTTCAGAGACAGTGTAACCTAAATAATTTCATTCTTAAATTAGTGGGAAAGTAATTCTGCAGACAAAGCTATGACAGCAATTTTTTTTACCCACAAATTCCCTCAAAATGAACCAGCATAGTTCTCATAACCGTATGGTATCTTTTCAGTTAAATATATCATTATTTCAGTTTTAATTTTAATTGTCTTTGCTAGTGGCAGAATTTATTTCAGTTGATTTAATTAGATTATTGTTATTTCAGACATTAATCAGCATCCTATTAAACCATCTCACAGATATTAATTATACCCCAGAACAGTACTGTAATGTACAATCAGGGAAGAATTAGTCCTCAAGGGGCAGGAATTGCAGAATTTCCTTTGATATGGAATAAAAAGTGTCAGTCAGTTTGGCTTTAGAATTCCTCAAATATTCAACGCAAGATTTTTATCAGCCAGTGTGAACTAAATGCAGTAGGATGACTGAAAGGCTGGGCCTTGAACTCAGAGTCCAGCTACAAAATGTTAGGACAAATATCTTCCCACACTGGCACTTTTCCTCTCCACAGGTGTTTTATTGTACCATACCACCTATGTAGTATTAGAAAGAAAAGAAAATTAATTTGGACACTGACTGGGAACCACTAGTGTCAAACTGTCTTCAAAGGCAATTAGGATCTAATTCAAATAGCAACCAGGAGAGCAGGAATTATCTGAAGAAGCCCAACCCATATCTATCTTCTACAGAGCCCTGATCGGATCTTGGTTTATTATTTTCCTCATTACTTCAGGCATGTTACTTTGTTTTTGAAAAGCAGGTACTGACTGTGTTGGCATTCACTGAATCAGGGGTATAACAAATGACAACTGCCATAGATACTTGCAATGTTAAGATGGGGAGGAATCTTCTTGGTTAATATTTTTTAATAACTGTGCTCAAAATTGTCATCTAGTACTTGTAATTAATTTTTGCATCAAGTAACCTGGTAATCTCTACAGCCCTGTCTTCCTATTTACTACTCTGTCCTGCAATGGAAGGTGTTCCTGAGTTTTAATTCTGGAATCAGAGTGATCTTTGACTCCTAAAACTCCAAACTTAGAGAAGCATAATATGGCTTCATGTGATAAATTGTATAGATGAGCCTTCTGTCTAATTTGATGAACTATAAAATGGCATCTTGCTTCTGGCATCCTCATTGATCCTATGTCTTTGTCATGTGTAGGGTGGAGATCAAGCATCGAGAGAACAAAGGAAACTGGTGGTAGAGTTTGGCATGTTTGAGAGAGTCCCTGGTTTATTCTGAATGTTCCCTCTTCCCCTCTCCCTCGGCTGACAAAGTGGTCACTGCACAATGCGAGTCAGGCTTGCCAACACTAACATTTTGTATTCAGCTGTCTCTGCTTTCTCTGTCAGTGTTTTTGGATTGTTAACTTTGGTTGAGCTGCTTTTGCACTTCAGTGAGCATTTATTTTCTTGCTACTACTCTATATGTATGTGAACCACCATGGCATTGACACTGTTGAATCTAAATGTTGTTTTGAAAATTTGCAGCTGACCTGAATATTAGGGAAAACTCCTGAGCTAAAGCTGGAAGTGATTTGAAGAACAGCTTGCATGTGGTGTACAGGGCTTAGCTGGTCATTTATGCTAGCAATGGGCTGGTGCACTCTTATGCTGCTACTTAGGCTGTGAACACTCTCTACAATTAGAATTTGTAAGAATCTCTGTTTGTCAGAATATGTAATTGAAAGTTTCATTTTACTTCAAATAAAAGTTACAGCATTTTATTGTAATTTGGAAGACACTTTCTGTCACAAACAAAATAACTTTCTAACTTCTTTTAACTATTACTCAGTCCCTGTTGCAAATGAAACAACCATCTTGTGAACATAATAATTTCTTCCATTTAACAAACTCCTTTGGCACAAAATCAGTGTTTCAGAAACCCTTGCACAGATCTGACTGCTCATTTATTGCCATTTATTATTACACTAATTGTGTAAGTAGTTTATTTTAATGTCCTTCTGAGTCAATAAAGCCACTTACCCTGGGTCTAGATTTCTGACCTAAAAAAATATGCTGGAATGATAAACGTCTGATTAAATTCTGAATTCAGTAAATTCTCTTTAGGCAAAATATTCAGAGAATTGTACTTACTGGTCTACTTTTAGACCACTACTTTTCTATTTTATTAAAACTCTAGTAATTGATATCTGACGATGGGACATTATGTATCATGGTTTTGAAAATCTGTAGTTTCAGAGCCAAGAATTATTCTGTAACTATTTTGCAATTGACAGAATTCTTGTTCTGTCAAACAGCCAGGATTTTACTTTCTATGTAATAGTGGTAGCACTGTCACACTCCAGTACTTCAAGCTTGAAGTAGTTTTTTTCCTTCAAAAGGGGTTTATACAAAGAAAATATGTAGTTCTTCATAGTTTGACAGTAACTCAGAATTATTTTAGTATCTGGCTGTAAGAAATTGTCTATCCCCTGTCTGATGTCTCAGCAAAGGCTGCTTAATAAGCAAATCCACAGGTATGCAGACTACCTGGGATTTGGAATAAAAATGTATGTTCCTTTTCCTGAAAGGCACTTGTTGGTTGCAGATAGGTTGTAGAAGCAACTTAATCAGGACTGCAGTTATTAGACAGAATTCCTGTGCCACTTCTATTTGGTCAAACTCAACTGATGTCAAACAATAGCTCTACATTGCTGTTACCATGGGAGTTAAATGAGACCCAGCACAAAGGATACCTCCCCAGAGTAAAAATATGGCATTGATATCAGAAGACAGAAAGAAATGTTTGCACTATGTGTACATATGTGTGCATGTTCCATTGGGGCTGTAATTACATGTTTCCCTGTGCATATACACTAAGGCTACTAGGGTTTCCCCTCAGGAACATGCATTTTATGGTTCTTTCAGATTATTTGTTTGCTATTTCTAAAAGAAGTGATTCTGCTACTTATTCAAGTTCTCTCTTTGCTGCTCAAACAAAAGGTCATTGTGCTATATCACTGCATTTTCATTTCTTTAGCTATGTGTAACCTTCTGCAACATTTAATTCCTTTTCCATTGCCACACAATCATCACTTCAGCAATTGCATTTGTTCTTCTTAGATGTTTATACATATTGCTCATCTATATTCAAGAAAATCTTCAAATGGCCTCACATATTTTCAAATCACTTGGGGATGTCTGTCTAGAAGCTGTCCTCTCTGCATTTCCCAAAAGAAGAATGCAGAGAAGATGACGCTTAATTTAACATATAATGAATTCCCATATTTCTTTCAACAAATAAAAGGCTTGTCATTTTTTTTGTATCAGCTTCCAGCATCTTAGCTGGGATCCAACTTGCTACACAAATGAATTTCAGATGGATTGCTTTTAATCTGAGCTCTCTGGATGGAAGGGCAAGTTACATCCTCTGATATTCTGTGCAGACTCTCCACATGCTGTCTGAGGCCCACTCTGTGTAGTACTGATCTGAGATTACTTTTACTGATTTTCTTAGCTTTCTGTGTCAAAATACAACTATACAATAAAATGCTCAGGAAAGAGAGAAGTAAAAAAATCTTTCCAGTTTTATGGTGAATATTGGCTGCACAGCAGTTCCTGATGGACTGATTTTTTTCAATGTCTTTCCTGATAGCAATCACTCTCCATAACATGTTTCAGAATTATGGGGTTTTTCTCATTCAGTGTATAGACTGTAAATGTCCTAGGTAAAGTATTGATTAGCATCTGAATATTACCATAAATAAATTGTTTTAGTAAATATAATCCAGTTTCACCAAATAGATTAACTTGGGACATTAGCAAACACCCAGTGTTTGAGAGTTCATGTCTTCCTCTGCAGTTATTATTTTTCCACAATTTTGACAGGAATAAAAAGTTCAGTCACATAGAAAGAAGCTTGAAATGCCTGTGCCAAATCTGTTTCTGTTCAGCTTTATTTGCACCCACGTCATTGTGCTATATTTTGTGCTGTTAAATGAGTGTATGATTTGAAGATTTATAATGTAATTAATTATACGCAATTAATTTTCTGAATTGCAGGAACCCCCCCAAAATTTATGTTTCTTTAGTATTTATTATAGTTGATTGGAACTGGAAATAAGCACCTGTTAGCTGTCAGTCTACTAGGTTCTTAAATATATATGCTTGACTTTGTGCGAATGATTAATGGTTCTGACTATCTGTGGCAGTGTTCTCATGTGTAAAGTTCAGAATGCTTGTTTGAACACTGAAGGGTTTAACACACATGGGACTTCATTCAACACTTTTAATTCTATCATGTCAACAAGAATCTTCTCTGATTAAGGAATGGATAGTATTTGCTTAGTAAATGCAGTCATGGCTATGCTAGGACTGTTACAACACAAAAAAACCCCAAAACCAAACCAAAAAACCCCAAAACAACAATAACAAACCCCCAAAATTTATTTCTAAATTTTTCATCTGTGTTTTTTGAGAGATAGAAATACCACTTGTCCAGCTTTTCTTCAGTCCAGATTCTGAGACTGCAGAACCAGTGGGCCACAGTCATCTCTGATGATTTTTCAGAAAAGCTGTTGAAAATCTTTTTCTTCTTCTGGATATTAAGTGCCATCTTTAACAAAAAGAGTGTTGAGTGCCCTTCCTAAGATGGTTTTGAGAATCAATTGAACAATATGGCAGCTGTGAATTTAGACTGCTCTGGAAAGCATGGTACTAAATTGGATTCCTGGTCCAAAATTCCTGGTTGCCTTTCCATTTTTAATCCAAAGTCAGTCAAAATGTTTGTTATTTAGTCGACAAGGACAGCCCTGAGGTAAATCACTTAACTGGAGAACTCTTTTCACACAGAAGTGAAGTAAGAGTTTTGCTTGAGAAGGATTTGTAAAAGCTATTATAATCTCACTCTGAATGAAGTGCAAATCTCTGAAACCAGGAAAATGCAGTCTGTAAAGCAAAACATCACAGGAACCCATTACCAAATAGCCTAAGTAAACCAAAGACAAATCTTTGGTGTTTAAGGTTTTAAACACAGTGTTTTAAGCACAGTGTTTAAGGTTTTAAAATTTAGAAATTATTTTTCTGATCATCTAATCCTGCAGGAAGGCCATTTTGCTAATCACTTCAATGCTTTGAAAGGCTTTACAGAAGAATTTTATCCTGGAATTTATCCTATTCCTTCTGGTTTATTCCACAGCAGGGTAACAGTTGGATTGTCAAATAAGAAAAATCTTTTATGTCTATCCGAATGTAATTCTAGGAACTTAAAAACTACCAGGTACACTTTAAAGAGCTGTTGATGAGGAAGAATAAGTGAGGTGCACCCATGAAGGCAAAAAAGGTCTAATACAGAGCCTGTAAAATCAAGGAAAGAATGCCAGAAAAACAAAAATATACCTAGATCTGTGCATTCTTCCTTATCATTCCTATGGTCTCTAAATGCTAAACAGACAAAACTGACAATGTCACTTCAGTAGAACATAAAATATTAAGAATAAATTATCCACGTTGTGCAAAAAGGGAGGAATCAAATTGTAGGGCAAAATTATATAGACCTGAAAGAAAACTGGACATAGAGGATGACTGTGAAGAAAAATTATAGTACGGCAAGCTTAGCTGAGTGTATGTACGGACTGGTGGCAGACCTGGATAGAGCTCCAAGAGCAGAAAGGGGTTGTTCTTGGACACTAGCACTCACAAGTGAAAGGAGCTGGTAGGGAAGAGGAACGAATGGTGGAACGAAGGTGGTGAACAAATGTAGGACTTAGACTGCAAAATTTCAAAGAAGAAACACCTTTCCTTGGTTAACAGGCAAAGGCCAGCATGTTTTGGCAATACTGAGAAGTAGGTAATAATTCTAGGCACAATACAATATCAATAAAAAAGGTAATGATAAATCATTTTTATCACAGACCATCCAAAGATATTATACTCTCCGTGACTTTTGATGATTATATTTTCTAGAAATATGCCTGAGCAGGAGATGCAGTTACTCTCATAAGCTGTTGATTTTCGCTTTGTATTTCACACACTTCAAGGGCTTGCAAGGTTAAGAAAAGCAGTTAAGTACAGTTTTACCAGATGCAAACACACATTGGGAAATACAGTTTCATTTTCTGTATCCACTCGAACTCTGTGTAAGCACTAAGTGGTTTTTAGGGTTTTGACACATAACTCACTGCTGCAAAAATTGGTTTAAGCTCATCCAATAGTGAAGTTTTGTGAGTAATAGTGAAACATCAGTCCATCTTTCCTCAGCTGAAATAATGTTATCAGACTTGTCATTGATGTGGCTTAGCCATTATGTACTTTTCTAGTATCTCAAAATATTCTGCACACATACAATCACTAAGTGTATAATCATGCACGTGTTGTCATTTTAGATTAAGACAATATGATTGTCCTTTGCTATACATTCATATCTTTAAGTTCTAGTCATAATGATAGTTATATTTGATGACTTGGAATCAAATAACAGCAAGAAAGATAATTCCAACAACCTTAAAGGTGGTTAATTGACTGCTAAGAAACATTTAACAGCTTTATACAAGTTCAGTCAGCCAAGAATTGAACACAGTTAATTAGTATTGCACTGTCTTTCACAGTCTTCAGGCTTGAATAAATTATTAGAACAAAAGGTAAGCTGCGATTTCCATTCTTTAAGGTACTGGTTTTCTGGTGGCTCTAGCCCAGCAAGGATTTATGTTTAAATTTAAAGTGAAGAAAAATATGTAAGTGGATCTGAATCCAAAACTTGAATATTTTCCTGTTCAAAGGCTCAGAGACCTGAATTCTCCAGCCCTTTCCATTATTACTTTTCTCCTGGGGAGCATCTTCAATCCTGGTTCACCAGAGCCTCAGCAATTCCAGGTATAAGCAAATAGTTTTCCAGATCCTTCTTATGCCCAGGTGGAATGCAGGAACTTGACAGATTATCACTGTCATCTCTTAGGAGGCCTAGAAAATAGACAAGTTCTCTGCAATCATCATACATTTTAAGAGGGTGTATATTATTTTTACTAAAATGTCATCTCAGCTCTTTTTATTTTTAAAAAAGTACCCAAATTTTACATAAAGTCCTTGTGATTAGAATATGTAGAATGTGATGTGCCAGAATCAAATCCCTACATCTCCCATCATTCATGAGTGTGCTAGAAACGTGAGCTCAGGTGGGTTTATGCCACCCTGCAGTATGAAACAGAAATTTGTAGATCCACAGGGAGTGCAAAGTAGCATACTGACTAGGATGGCTTTCTAGGGAGGAAAACTCTGAAGACCCTGCCCCCTGTACGAAGCACTGGCTCTGTGTTTTGTATTTAACAGCCAGTGAATGGCAAATAACTTGGCTGCATAAACATCAAATGGTGTTCTCCTTCCTGGCTGAGTGGTTTTAATTCGATAGCTAATAACAAGTAAATAACCTGTGGACACTGGCATGGACCCAAATTCTGAACTCCAGTCCTGGAACTGTACCCCAGTAGAAGTCAGGATAGAAGACTGAAAGAGATGTTTCCTGTGAAGTAGGAATAATGCCAGTATTCCTAGCTGAGAAAAATAAGGCAATAAAAAGATGAGGAATCACTGCACCAATCACTGGTCTATGAAATGAGAGACAAAACCAGGCAAGATTAGCATCAATTTGGTGTTTGTTTTTCAGAGTGTTTGTTTTTGTTTTAAGTAAATGATGCTTAGTTAACTCCCTTCAGTCTCTAGATCCTGTTGGAGCCTGTCTGTAGTCCTTTGTAAGGAACCTGCTCTCTTGAATGTGATGAGATTTGAAAAAGACTTCAGCCTGCAGTGTTCCCCTTGGTGAGCTTCAGGAATGAATGAGAGATTGAGGTTTCATCTCTGAGGCACCTCGTCAGGTGATGAATTCTGGGTTTTCATAACCCATTTGAAGACCAGATGTCTGGCACCATGGTGTTTAACTTACATACAATCAATCTTTGTGTCATTTCTGGTCTTTAGGTGTATAGTTATAGTTAGCTACAAATTAATGTACGGAGCACCTTGGGCCTGTGCAATCCTATGTGCCCTTTATGTAACTTTATGAGTACCCGTGATTGTATGTTTGTATGTGTGCACACACAAATACTTATACATACATATATATATATATATATGTGAAAAGCCCTACTCTGCTGAAATTAATGGTCACCTTCAGCTTCAATAGAATGATAGTCTGAATCCATGTACTCTTTGCTGCACCTTTTTCCATGATTTACAAGCTGTGAGCAATATGTATTATACATCTTTTTAATTTACTACATTATTTTTCTCTTTTAAGGAAAATAATACATTTTTCTAGGCTGAAATACATTGTTTGGTAAAAATTTCTAGTGGCAATTAGACTAAATGTTCCAGTAACAGCTTAACAATTTTGGTCAGAAATTAACCCATTATGAATTAGTTCAAAAAGAACCTGAAATATAACTCTGACAATAACTAATACTGTGTGCTTTTATATAAGATTCAAACTCTAATTTCACCAAAAAACCCCTGAAAACATTTCAATAAATACTCTCTGTCTTGGGAAATAGATGGCCAGTGAAACACCTTGGATTTTCTGGGAGTTATGGCTTGACTGATGCAGGATTTTGTAGATGTGGTTAACTTAAAATATGTATATATTGAGGAAGCATTGGGAGTTAGGTCCCAATTCCATCAGCTTCCAATTTCTTCCTTTGATTTCTTTTAAAAATAATTTTAAGCAAATTTTCTTATGCCACTCTGCATCTCTAAGATAAGAATAGTAAATTCCTTCCCTTTGAAAAATTTTGAGGCATGTTAGTAAAAAGTGCCATGTAAGAGCTTTGCATTATTATTGTAATTTTAGAGATAATGAATGGCATCCTAGAAAATAACTCAGTGTTACATGGAATACTAAATATTTTCTAACTTCTTGAGTTCGAATTGCTGTTCAGTTTCTAAGCCTAGAGTGATGCTTTGTTTGAAACCTCTTTTGAAATCATTTCCACCTGTTTAAGCAATTTCAGCTTTGCTGCAGACACGGCACAATAGTTGCATTATAGTGAGTTAGACTGCTTGTCAAATGCAAACCCCAGACTTTCATCTCCTTACAACTTTGTGCTAATGCTGTTCAACTATCCATCAGTTCGATGGCTTCCTGTCACACAAATGGCAGTTGACAAGTCCGCCTATCCGTTCTGTTCCTACAAATTTCCAAGTTTAAGAAATGAGGCTCAGTTTTAGGCATTATTTTAAGGGAATAAATTATTTAATGAAATAAAAAAAAAAAAAGATCTTTTGGGTTGCACAGTTTTATTTTCATTGCTTGCATAGCAGTTCACAAGTTCTCTGAATACTTGACACAGTGTTGACTGAAACCCTCCTGAGCCATAACATCACGTATGCTTGTGAACATCAGCAAGAGCAGACTTCTCCCATAAACTCATGAAAAACATTTGGAGATGTGCTACTTGCAAGTGTCACTACTGCAAATTTTGGGTGCTTGCTCCATCAACTCCATAATGCAGAAATATTCTCATTGCAGAAATATCTCCTCTGCTTGTTTCTCCTTAGGCTAGACTGATTGCAGTCAGTAAAGGTCTATGCAGTTCCTGTTGCAGTATTTAGACCAAAATTAAAACCTTGTATTTGTTCTGCAATACTCAGATGAATTGCACCATGAGATAAATTTTCATGTGTTCTCAAACATTTTATAATTCTGAAGGGAAACATTCCAGTAACACGCTTTTGCCTGTTTTCCAATGATAGCTACATCTTAATCAGATTTAGGTTTAACACCCTTGGTAAGTGGATGAAAGGCAAGCTGGATGCTTAAACGGAGAAAAACAAGAGGTTATGACATAATTTTTTGTTAACAACATTTGCAATTAAATTTTGTGCACATGGATTTAATTGTGAAACCCTTAGTGTGTGTAATAAGCAAGCTTTAGTCACACTCAGGATGAACTGTCCTCAAAACAAAAATCAACCTCCATCTCTGTAAAAAGCATTGTTATATTTAAAAGATAAGAAATGCAAAATAGTCAAAGGATTTATATCTGCTGCTAAAAGGAACATTAAAATTATTCATAATCACAGTTTTGTACGTTAAAGTGTCCATCAAAAGCAAAGAAAAATATTTAAGTCTGGGGTAGTCTGACTGGCAAGTTTATCTGCTGTTACTGCACTAGATTCACAATATGTAATGTGGTATTTTGATTATGCTTTTTTTAAAATCTGAAAATGACTGAAATCTTCCTTTCTGGAACCCAAGGGGAAGAAAGAGAGATATTTAACATCTGCAAAGGGATCTGTAGTATCTAGTTGAAAAATAGATGACATAGATCAAAAAGTTGTAATTATTATTTTATAAAGAACACTAATAGACCCCGTAATAGAAATAGAAGATTCCATTTTGATTATGTTTCAAGCAAAATTGCTATTACTTTATTCTGCAAACTTTTTTATAATGCAGCAAAAATAGTTTCTTTGAAAACAGAGCAAAATTCAACATGAACTTAACAATTTTGTCCTTGTTATTTATTCCTTCTAGGGGTAAGAAGATTGGACATGACATAGATTTTTTGATCACCAATCCAGGACCAAGAGAAGATGATGAACTTCTGCATAAAGTTATTGACTTATGGAAAAAGCAGGTATGAACTAAAGAACACTTGTCCGAAAGAGACATGTTCTATCTCCACTGAATTAAGCCTATATACTGCTTAAAGAATGTTATACTCCTTTTTACAGCTGACTGCAATTTTTTGGAGCTGGATATTGCTCTCTTTGGTTACTAACCATGATGATCTAGGTGCATCCTCTAGCTCTGAATGCTAAAGTTGAAGGTTGTATCAGAAGTGCTCTACACATGTTCTGTAATATCTTACCCTAAGAATATGCAGCTAGTCAGAGGTGAGAAATCAATCCAGGTAGAGTTTTGAGTGTCAGAGAAAATTGTTCTTATACTTTGAAAAAACCCTTTATTTGTTTAATTTCTCCTTGAGGTGGGAGTAGGTTTTCCCTGGGGAAGCTACTTCAGGGAGATCTAGCTTTAAGCATAGGGGATTTGGGTGACCTTATGGTGTGAGGTGAGCAAGTCTGAAACCTTAGGCACCAAAGCTCTGGAATTCTGGCTTCCTTTCAATCCATAAATTAGCAATTTTCCCAGCTTCCACTGAAACATTGAAAAGTTGACATAATTTTCCATGATGTCTGTGTTTGGAAGAATGGACACATCTTCAAGGTCCCTTCCAGCCCAAACTGTTACACGACTGTATCATTTCATAGGGAAGTTGTTTATCTAAGAGATGGAGTGGTTTTGTTATTGGTTTTTTGGTTGATTTTTTTGTTGTTTCTTTGTTGTTGTTTTTGGTTTTTTGTTTTGGGTTGGTTTTTTTTTTTCTATTCAGCCCTTCAGTTTCCAGCAGCTTTAAAGTTGGAAGTATCTCAGTTATAACAGGTGCAGGTAGCTCAAAATATTCCTGGGTCAGAAAAATACAATATGTTGGGAAAAATGAACTTTCATTTCTTCTACTTTTCTAGCCAGATGAGATACTTTTCAACATTTACTACCAATACTGTTCAAAGCAATAGAGTACATTTCAACAGGTAGAAGGCCAGCACTCTGAGGTGACTCATCAAGTGCCTCACTGCTAAGTCAAATCAGCTTTCAGTGCAGACAGCCTGCAGAGAATGCTTTAAAATTGATTCTTGAGCTGCCTACTTTAATTAACGTATAATGGCTTAACACATGAAAGATCCAAAACATCCAGCTACACAAAAGCATATGTGACTGTATGAAGTTATCTGTTTCAAGGTGGTCAAAATCTTTCAGCTGGCTTTAATGGAAGGGCTTCAAACTTGGTTTTTTTTTCCTGGTAAAATGCAACATTAGCTGAATTCCTCCTCTTCCAGTTGATTTTTGGTCTGAAGTGTTAACAGACTTTTATAAATTTTTAAGATTTCTCTTACTTCTCTGTGGAAATTGTATATGTTGGAGTAGATTGGTAACAGGTACTATTTAGACTACTTAAAAGCAATGAAGCCACACACTTAATGAGTGCTGAGGAAATACTCTATATTTATCATTTTATTATTAATGTATAGGTCCTTTCATGGTTATTGTACTCCCTTTACTATGAGAAAAGTTGCATTTCTTCTTAGAAGGTGTCTTTTTCCTTTCTTATGCGCACTTGAATCTCTAGGAAGCCATGTCTGAGTCCTCCCAAAATCATGTTTATTATAATACAGCAGAAGGGAAAAGTGACAACAGACCAAGACTAGAGCCTGCCCAGAGTGCAACCTTTCACTCCTTCTTTTCTACTTACATTACTGAGAAAAATGGCTGTGATCTGAGAAGTCTGACAAGTATTAAAGTTTTTTGGTTCACTTTGAGCTGCTTTCATTAAAAGGAGTTGAAAGGAAAGAAATAGAAAATGAATTGTTCTTGCTGGTTTTCTTGTTAAGGGGGCTATTTGGCAGAAAGGAGTGCAGGCAGAGTATGGGAGGTCAAAGGTAGCCAAGAGTTTGATAAAAAGATTAGGATTCCTCTAGAAATCCCAGCATGAAGAACACATCAGAAGCACAATGCACAATGGCCATAGAAACCAAACTCAAATAAGCTGGGTATAGTTTAAAGCTATGGAAAAATATTTCCTGTATTCTGTTTGTCCTCCAGATTTTTCATGGTTTATAGTACTAGCTACACAACCTCTGTACTGTAGCATTTGTAATATATAGGCTTTACTGTTACTACTGGAAAATAAGCTGCCAGCAAAATCAAAATGCAAAAAAAGAAAGAGAGGATTTATACAGCTCTTGCCTTATTATTATCTTTGATTTGTAAGGGAGAGGGGAGGACACAAAAAAAACCCCAAATAAAACACTTTTTTACTTTTTGAAGTAGCCTGCTTCACAATTTGCCACTTTTGTGCTACTGCTTCTAAGCCCGAATTCATCAGTGCACATCATGGAGATTGTGATGTTGACTTCCTTTTGGCAGCTCTTAGTGAATGATTCCACGATGTTTAACTTCTAAATTATGGACCTCAGCTTTAAATAGTTTAAAGGGCATTTTTCTTAGCTGAAGAGTTTAGTGTTACAAGATCCTTCCAATTGAAAGCTGCTGAAAATGGAGTGGCTAAATCAGCACCAACCTGCTCTTTGATGCAGCATCACCAGGGATAAACGGGCCGAGGAACAGAGAACACAAAGTCTTCAAAGTAGAGTGGCAAAACAGAAAAGCTGTGATGCAGTACACACGTTATGGTTTTAATGGTTCCAAAAAGCCTCATAAAGAAAGTAAGAAATTACTTCTGTGGATTACATCTTGAAAGTCTGCGGGCAAACAGGCTGAGCCATCTGTGTCAATGTAGCTTCTTTCACATACTGTGAAAAAATGCTTTCATTTTTTGCTGAAAACCTATATAGCTATATTTAGCACTGTTCCTGTTATATACATACTTTCAACAATGGAAGAGATACTGTTACTACAGGCATTCCTGCACTCTTCAGTTTCTCCCTTTGTATTCATGTAAGTATAATGTTGCATTTTTCTTTTGGCTTTAGGAAAATGAGTAATGGGGATGCCTGCCGTACCTATTTTAAGATACTAGTGGTCTGATTTAAACTCTATTATTTACCCTTCATGAGGTGATCAGAAAGGGGAAGTCTTGATGTCCCATTAAAGAGGATGGTGAGGAGCAAGTAATATTTTTTCTGTTGCTGGAAACAGATTTTTGGAAACAGGGTTCACAGAATAGCTACACATTCATTATTAAGTGACAGCTGTATTTTACCAGCAACAAAACCTGTTTCTAAGACAAGACACAGAAATGGTTAAGAGGCCAGAGGAAAAAACCTTTTGTTTCAGATGAAAGAATGCATACGAATGCAGAGCTCCTTTTCGAACACATATTGTCTCAGCTTTCTTCTCAATGCATTATGAATTTTTTCATTTCATTCTGATTCAGCCAAGGAAATTCTTACCTAAAATAGACTATTGCAAGGTGGTTAGAGCCCTGGACATGAGAGATCTTGGCTTAAATTTCTTTGGAGAGAGTATAGGGCTGAAGCTGATTATCCTGCTTGTGAGGTTATTGTATAAAGTAGGCAGAAGTGTTCCATTTCCTGCTATGTTCTAAGTGAAGATCCAGGCAGTAGTGGTGTTTCTTCAGATGTGTGATCTTTCTGATGTGTATTGTAGAGCTGTATGTGGGTGAGTAGGTGTGTGTAAGGCCCCATCTGTCTGTCTGTCTGTCTCTCTCTTGCTCAGCAGTGCAGATGCTCGTGGCATACACAGGTAAACACCTTCGTTCATGGATTCCGGTGCTGATCTGTCCATTGCTGTCAAAGCCAGGCTGCTCCAGGCATGCTCAGAAATAGACTATTCCAACACACAGAGCTTTGAGAGGAAAAAGGGACCAAGGCAGCTGCATGATTATGCAGCAGCTGCCGAGTTTTGCATTGCTGATCAAACTTTTGATGCCATCTTCTAATGACTTCTTGCCCTAAAAAGCCTGACTTCTCCCAGGCATCAGTTCCTTTAGCTCTTCCAGTTTATAGAATGCCATCTGTCTCACATAGGTTGAGATTTTTCCAAATTAACATGCTACATCCTATTTTGGAGTAGATATAGGAATTTAACTGAAAAAAAAAGTAATCCAGTTTCACTTTATTAAATTATCTCAGAAGGAAATTTAGAGTAACAACACATATACATTTCAGAAAAACATGTTGGGTTATATTTTCAGATGATACAAAATGATCCTTCTTAGCTTTAACAGAATTAATCCAGCTACCAACAAGTGTGAATAATGACAGCATTTGACACTAAATATAGAATAGGACTCCATTTAATTAAAAATGACAGAGAATGACCCTATTAGATTGATTTTTCAGTGATTGATTTAATATTTTTCTAAAAAGTCATACTTTTCCTCAGTTAAAACTTGGATTTGCTCCAATATCAATGCTATTGATGTGCCAGCCCTCAGCATATTGAATTAAAAGTGGATGGTCATTCTAAAAATGGAAAATTTTTGAGGGTCTTAAAATAACTGTCCTAAAAAATACATTTAGTTTTGATGGTGTTGTAAATTTGAGAAATTAAAATGCCCACACTTTAAAACTTGATTGTGTAAACAAGGCCTACAGCACTTTAGGGTGTATAGATGAAGCTGAAATGTGCAAAGAACTGCAGATTCCCTGACACACAGTAATGAGAAGGCTGCTGCTCTGCAGCTAGCAGTGGCCAGAACTTCACACAATCTTCACAGCTGACTAGCCTTTTAGGCAATGCTTTTTCCAAGTGTACAGAAGGGCCATTTCAGCTTTACTTTATGGGGTGATGGTGATGTCCACTGTCTAATTATACCAGGTTAATTGGAAACGCTATCCCAATGCATAGGACCTAGGCTTTGGCTCCTATTTAATGGTGATACTCTGACTTCTGGCATAAACTATGTAGTGTCCCAAATCTCCAAGAGCAAAAAGAAAAATGAAGCAAAAGATCAGAAAGTACTGCTCAGTACTTATAGAAAATGGGAAGAATGTCAGTGCTTAATCAAAGTGTGAAGTCATCGATTAATGGTCAATGATTAATGATACTAAAATTATTTTTATTAGCAATAAAAGCAACAAAATTAACCTGAAAGGAGGATAGTTTCATCAAAAAAGAGCAAGAAAATAGGCAGCTATATATTAACATTCAACAGCTGTTTTGAGTCTATATTTGGAAAGAGCAAGCATCAGTGCCTCGTGACATTGGGATATAATTAAGAAAAAATTACTGTTTTAAAAATGGATGTTACAGAGCACCTGCTAAATTTAAGCATTTTCAAATCAGCAGACTTGGAAACTAGTAAACCAAGAGAAGAAACTACATAAGGAGTTTTCTCATAGCAGTTTGTAATAAATCTTCATAATCAGGAAAAATTCCAAAGTGTAAGAATGTCAATTCAAATAAAATAGTTATTTAAAAGGCTGGCTCATTGACCCATAAGAAAGCCTGTAACTGATTTCCAGTAAAATAATGGGATTGTTAATTTGGAACGATCATCAGCAAAAAGCTGGAGGCTAAAAATGTAATAATACCTATCAGTGTCTCTT
This sequence comes from Oriolus oriolus, assembly GCA_013400235.1. Taxonomy (NCBI): domain Eukaryota; kingdom Metazoa; phylum Chordata; class Aves; order Passeriformes; family Corvidae; genus Oriolus; species Oriolus oriolus. The sequence goes on from VXBT01007655.1 coordinate 269,410, forward strand.
CATGGAAATAATATCTTGTTAAGTGTTTTTGTTATGCTTTTTTTTTGACCAGAATTATAGCTCTGAGTGATAAAAGTAATTTTATTACTGTAAAATATTTTCTAAGGCATTTAAGATATTGTCATGTAAAGTTACCACACCTGCACAATATAAAAGAAATAATCAAAAAGAAATAATTGAAATCTGTTTTTTAATACGGAGGTATTCTTCCAAAAATCAGTTCATTGTTACCTGTGACATTAAGCAGTCTCATCTGGAGACCTTTCATCCTGGTTTTGGCCCAGATCAGAGGGAAGGGGCGTGGCCAGACCCTAATACTGCTAGATATCATTTTTCAATATCATTTTTCATCTTACATCGTTTTTCAGTACCACTTTATATCATCACCAGGGATGGGGGAAAGGGACTTTCTCTCTTGCTAGAAGAAGAGTGCCCCTTCCAGTGGGAGAAAGTGTGGTAGTTGAAATGGTCTGGTATTTTGCATGTAGATCATTTCTATGTCTTATACCTTTTGTTATTAATATTGTTGGTGTTACTGTTTGTTTTCTTATCTCATTGCTGTTTCCAGTAAATTGTTCTTATCTCAGCCTGTGATCTTTGCCTTTCAGGCTTTCACTTTTGGGGAGTAGGGAGAAGTGAGAGGAGTGATTTTAGCAGGGCTACTAAACCGGAGAATACCATTCCTAAACCACACCACCATTGTAGTTAACCACTGACAGCCATCAAATAAAACCACTTCTAGACACTCTCAGTTCAACATTGCACTTTTAGAAAGCCCCTAGTCCAGAGGAAGGAGAATGTGTAAACATTTGAATGATTTTAAAGCAGAAAGAAGAAAGTTATCCAACGACCTAAAGAAATGGACACTCCCTCTGAGCAGAAGACATGGGCAGGGATCTTCCAACTCTCTGGAGACTCCAGACCTTGTCACAAGGAAATCTCCTGCAACAGATACAGTCCAAATAGAATCTTCCACTTTGGAATCTGTCAGCAAGACTGTGCGCTGGACTAATAATTTTTTCTAGGTGTCTGCCACATGGGAACACATCAATCCTTACTCAGAAATTTCTGTTGACATTAACTAGAAAAAGGCTTGAGAAAAGGAGGGAGGGGACGAATTGCAAATACTATCTCCTTATTACAGGGCAGGACATCACTACTGTCAGATGTCTACCAGTGCAGATTTCCCTCAAATATTTTTCCGAAAGCTGAAGCTGTTTCATGACTCTCCTTAGCCAAGATTTGGCCTGGCACAGTTCCTTGTGTACTGAAATTACGTTTCACAAGAATTTTTGAGATAACTGACTAGAAACTCTGGAATGACAATAAAACCAGTTCAGCAGTTCAGTGTGAACAATATTTTCTCTTTAGGGCTTGCTCCTTTATTGTGATATCATTGAATCAACATTTGTAAAGGAACAGCTGCCAAGCAGAAAAGTTGATGCCATGGATCATTTTCAGAAGTGTTTTGCAATTCTAAAATTATATCAGCCAAGAGCAGACAACAGCACTTGCAACACGTCAGAAAAATTGGAAATGGCGGAAGTCAAAGACTGGAAGGCAATCCGTGTGGATCTGGTCATAACCCCCTTTGAGCAATACGCATATGCTCTGTTAGGCTGGACAGGCTCCAGGGTAAGTAACTACAGCAGTATATGTTTTTGTAGCACTGTGAACACATTTTTGTTGTTGTCAGACCACTTGGAGTTCATGGATTTAAAAAAAGATATTCCTGATGTTCACACATCACATTTCACACTGTCATCCACCCCTGATCATGGGATGGAGCTGAAGAATTAATCACTAACGTTTATGGATATCTCTCTAGGGGAGTTAAGATCTATTTGCCTTGAAGCTTAGTGTTTAGGTTCATGAACTGGAGAGCTAGGTTTTCAGTCAGTTGTGTTGTCTTTTTACACCATAATACTGTTAATTAACAATTTAAATGGTTACTGAATAGAGAGATTATTTGGAAAGCATCACATAATTTTACAGGAAATTAAATATTTGAGGAATGTTCTGATTTGGAACTTAATTTGTTTTGTAGGAAATTGAAAATGATTTGGCATCTTTCTCTTTGGATTAGATCAAATGTTTTGTTTCAGTTGCATTTTAATTGACTCTTAAATTGTAAAAAACTGTAAAAATTTTAAAATTAGTTTTGAACTAGAATAAGATCTATTTTGATATATGTTTTAGTAAGTTAGAAAACTTGAAATGATAGCTACTTTCATAATAGACACTAGTTAGTTGGCATAATATAAAATAGTACACTATTTTCAAAACAAAAAATTCTACCTAATGCAAACTCAAAACTCAAATGATTAATCTCTCTCCAGACAGAATTATTTTTTAATCTGTTTGACGCGCTTGTCTTCTGATGTTCATTTTCTTAGGGGGTGATTACATGGTACAATGGAGAGCTCCTGAGCCTTCTCTGAATGATTTTTTTGATGTATTGGAAGCAGTACTGGTGCATTGCCACTCTGTTCTACTCAGGTTAATTGGAAGCAGGATGGTTTAGACCAGGCAAAATGTTGAAATTGATGTGTGTTCTCCTGCTGAGCTTATGAGTTGCTTCAGTCACTTTTTTGGGATAACAAAATGTATTTATTTGGACTTTGGATTAAGTTCTGCAGACTTTGGGGTCCTTTCTTATCCTGGAAGTGTTTGGAAACTTAAAAGCCCTTCTCTCAACTCTGTAGATAGGTGCCTACACTAAAAACACACAGTGTGAGGCCCTTTGGATGTAGGCAATGACTTCATTTTTCTCTGCCTCACTGAGCTCCTACTCCCTGTTGAGCTAATTCACCTACAGACTGTGGGAGCCCATCACAGGTTTACTTTCTTATACAGCCCAACTACTCTCAGAGTAACTGACTGAAATAATGGACGATTCCCTATCAAAACACTTCCTTTCAGATGATTAATTTTATCAGGCTATATTCTTTTAATAGAGGTAATTTTTACTTGTTAGTTTATTATTTGGTTTGGTGTTAGAACTCTTACACAAAGGACAACAATTTTGGTTTGTGAAAGTGGCTGATATTTGCTATATCTTTGACAGCAATTTGGACGTGATTTGCGGAGGTACGCTTCACATGAAAGGAAGATGATGTTGGATAACCATGCACTATATGACAGGAGAAAGGTACGGTTTATTCTCAGAAATAAAGCTAATGTGTTTTTATTTCTGAGTCTGCGTTTCCAGTTCAGTTTTTACATTCAAGTAGATAGAATATTTTAGCTTGATTATGTATTTGGTGGTAAAACAGTTCCACCTTCACAAGATTTAGTTTCACTGGAACAGCCTGATTAAATCTGAATCAATAAGTCTGGAAATCTTTTTTTCTTTCTTTTTTTTTTTTTTTTCAATTATGATGTAATTCTTGAAATGTAACAAGAAACATGCATTAGACGTTTGTGTTTGATAGGAACTGGGCAGCCTTCACAAAATTGAGAACAACCTATCTGCGAGTATTTGAAAAAGGTACTTTACTGTCCCATTTCAGAAGGATGGGTCATTTCTGTGTCCCAGGCACAATTTCAAATAGTATTGGGCTGATATTTCAAAGGAAGAGGGGATATTGAGTGGTACAGACTCAGTTAGAAGGCTTGAGGAAGTTTTTGCAGGGTATGACACTAAGTAGAGATCAGGGATCATCCTGCTTTTAAAGCCCTGCATTCAGGAGCCTGTGTGGAATTCTGTTTAATCAGGCTTGGCAGCCTGGGGAGTAATTGGTATAATTTCTGGTATAAAGGCTCTTGGCTGCAGTTATACTGATCTCTGCATTTATCTGGCTTAATGTCTGTATTTCTATTAGGCCATTTAAATAATAAGCAAAAATCAATACTGAAGATGCTTATTGATGTCATTATAGGAAAAGGCAGAAGTACCATGTCAAGACTTTACATTAATCTTCCCTATGTATTCCTTATAGAATGGAGACTGCTTTTAGCACCCCTACTTACATGCAGGATTGTCTCATTGCTTCTTTCTAAAATGCAGGAGTGGTCTGAACCATCACTCCATTTCAGCTGTCTCCATATGTGCTTGTCAGGTCCAGATGCTGCTGTAGCATCCTCGGCTCACTGGGAAAGCTGGGGAAAATTATCAGGCTAATTATCCATTTCGTCAGATATCCTGTCTCCAGCAATTGTCAATACTAGATGCTCCGGAAGAAAACATAAAATCAGTAGTAGATAAATATGCTATCAAATGTCTGTCTTCACTAACTCAGGGATGATGTCAGTGTATTTCTGCCTGTCTCTTATATTTTGAAAGCACTCAAAATGTAAACTCTTTGCCAAAACATAATACGGTTGGTGTTATTATCTGCACATTAATATGTGCTCTGTTCAATAGCTTTTTGGGTATAACAGAAAATGGCAGTACGGAAAACCAAAGAATTTGAGGAATGCTAGTGTTATTTTTTGTGTGCAGCAAAATTTGCCTGCTTGGTGTATGAGTATGTTTCATTATATCTGCTGCTTTTACTCAGAGCCCTGAGGCAACCAGAGATGCAAAATGGACACTGTTCGTTCATGAACAACATCAATCAGTATTATTTTTTCTTGATTATGTTCAGACTTTGTAACTGACATATCATTCAAACCCTTTTGGGAAAGAAAATGTGAGTTTCCATGTGTTTTTGACTGGTTTAGCCAGGATGTTTCACAGATAAATGATGAGTTTATCTTCATAGTGTCCTCTGGGAAGAAAGACTCTTGTCATCCCAGATTTTCAAGTAAAGAGCTGAGGTAGAGAAAGATTTAAGGTCTTAAACATCCATTGATTTCAAGGGCCCTGCATTTGCAGTGTCTAATCTGAAGTTTCTCCTGTTGAGTATGTGCCTTGGGAATCTGAAAAATACAAAGAAATGTGTATACCCATGTCATGGTTCTCAAAACCATCAGCTGTAACTGTAGCTTCATCTCCAGACCTTCTACATGTCTGAGTCTCAGCTTATATTTTCTGAATTCCTCAGTTGTACTGCCCAAAACTGAAGAAATGGACCTAGTGAGAGGGCTGAGAAGCAAAATTCAGAAAATTTTCCTTATTCCTTGTCATAAGGCAGGAGTACTTGACAAGGGCAAAGGAAAAAAACTCAGCAAACCAAACACCAGACTGAACCAAATCCAAAATACCCAGACCAAACCTTCAGGGAAAACTTCAACTATCTTGACCATGAAGTCTTTAATCTACAAATTTCATGTATCGAATGAGGTACATGAATGGGTCAGCTGTCCCTTTCAGGGAGGGATTTTGCTTTCAAATGTCAATCTGTTATCACCCCTCTCCCCCACCAATATCTAAGTCTGCCATTTCTCTTTTAATCCCAAACACAGCTTTGCTTCCAAATTTTTTTTTTTTGCTCTAAACCACAGATGCACTGCAGATTTCAAACACAAGAATTTGTGTTAATATGTTGACACAGCAGAATACTGTTCTTGTTTCTGCTGCAGTCTCAGAAATATCTAAATTGCATTAGCTGAATTTTTCCAGAAAGAAAGAAACTTCTAAGGCAGACATGCAATATGAAAAATTTCAGATCAGGCAGCACTGAAGTTATAATCTGCTTAACACAGGCTCTTTTTTCAAGTAGTATTATTCTAACAAGAAGCAGGGAGATGACTCCCTGGCAAGTACTCTAATATTTATAATTGAATGTGCTAAATTCAAATAAATTTAAAAATTATTTTTAACTTTGCAATTTTATATTAAGTTATTCCCACAAACGACATTTTGAACAAAAAACCTTCCATACTGCCACCCAGTGTGTAATAAGATCAGAAATGTGCAGAATACAGCTATGGTGTCTGTCTGTGAAATTTGAGATGATGGCCCATAGTGGAAGAGAAGTTTGCAGTAAATTATGTGGCTGCCATGTTTGATTCATTTGTAGGGTCATCAGGGTAGTAAGCTTAAAATAAGTGATAAAAATAATTAGTGATTTTACACAAGGGAACGTATGCCCAAATGGTCAAATGTTTGGGGTTGGTTTGTTGATTACTTTTTACATTAAACTATGAAGAGCAGAGAACCTACTTTATTGTAATTCTAGTGCTTTTCTTTTAAAATTATTTGACTAGGAGGGAACACTAAAAAAATGGGTGTTTTATCCATACTGTCTCATAAAATTGGATTGGAACACAAACATTTGTATTTCATAAGTACATTTCTCTTTGTGGCAGAAAATCTTCCTTTCTCAAAGATAAAAACAATCAGGAAGCAGATATCCCTTGTGCAAGCTGCTCAAGATCCCTCAACACAACCTTAATTAAGGTTAATTAGGCACCATATGTAAAAACTGAAACACATCTTTTCCATATTTCTCTCCTTTTTTGGTGAAGAGAGATTATTTTATGTTGCTGGCTGTGTCCAGACAGACAAACATTCATGCACAACTCTTACAGTCACTGGGGTATTGACTGGGGTGGAATTTGGAAACTGGGCCAAATCCTTTCTTCTTCATTCTTTTTCTTTTATTAGTCTGTGTGTACAACAGAAGGAGTAGGAAGATCAGTAAGAGTCAAACTAAGTCTTGATCCTGCTGGAGACCAAGTCCTTTCCTTAAAAACACTTGCTTGTCATCGTTTAAAATTTTGCAAGTCTTTATAAGATGTTAATAAACCATAATATAGCAAATATTTTAAAATTTTTATTTGGTGGAATGTAATGCTGCTTGTAAGAGAATGTAATTCATTATAAAAGAAAACAATTTCCTGATTTGCTCTACATTTCAATATATAATTCAGGACACTTTATTCTTCTATATTAATATTTATCAGCCCTTTGGCACAGATGCTTGCACTGTGGCCCACTGCTTGAAATGTGACGCGTGTCACAGAATCCCAGATCCCAGCGTTCAAAGGGCTGCATCAGGAGAGAGTCCTGCTTACTTTAATGTATTTCCGAAGGGATTCTGCTTGGAATAGGGAGCATTAACACAGCAGTTAGGAATCAATTACATAGCCTTGCAGATGGGAACAAAAGGAAGAGAAATTTTCTCCAGGGACTCGTTACAAAGTTACACTGTGAAATTATTCCTCAGCCTTGATTTATTTTTTTTATCTAGTGTGAATCTTTTTCATACATTTGTTGGTTTTAGAAGCCAGTATGCAATTATCAAACTAAGGATTTTTTTCAGTTCTGTAATAAGGGCATTTTGTAGATCTTCTTTTCATTGGAAAATTGTGACAAAAAATTGAAAATTTGCTACCAATTATCTGTCAGCCTCTTTTACATAAAAAGATGAGTATGTCCAAATCCATGTGTCTGCAGAGCTGTGTACTAAAGGTATGGAAATCAGCACTTGTGAACAACCTGAGGTATGTAGTTCCTGTGATTTACACCAGCAGGAGGTTGAACCTTACTATGATCCCCACTCTTACAGAATGGAGTTCATTGATCAATCGTAAGGAAGAAAGAGGAATTGTATGTTCCCTGTGTCTAATGGCATTATTTCTGCTACAAATGGCTTGGCATTTTTATGATTGGGGGAATAAAATTCTCATTGTAAAATTTTCCCGATTCTTGAATGAACAACATGCACTCTAAGAAAAATAGAAATGGTTTTGTAAAAAAAAAAAAAATTCCTTTTTCTGTCAGCATAAGAAAAGCATAAGTCAGGTCAGCTGAACCGTAGCCTCTTCCTCAGGAAAATTAAGATCCTTAGTCTGTAAACCATGACATCAGTGGTTGTTTTGACACTCCTCTGTGTTGGATTAGGAGGCAATTATCCCTGAACCCACAATAAAGGATTTTTGGTTGCATGCATTGTCTCTGGATTAGTGGTGTACTAGGGCAGTTGTTGGCAAGTTTTGACAACATCCTGGCAGCTTTTTACCCGAGTGAAATGGAGAGAGATCTAGTGGATCTAACTAAAGAAGATATAGCTCTAAACTTGTTTTATTTTTAAATATCTGTCTTTAAGATGAGTAACTATCATATGTTTACAGGAAAATGCAAGAAATGTGTCATTTACTTTCACTTACTGTTTTATTATCTTTAAAGTGATTTTTAAAGTGGCTTTCAAACCACAGGATTTCTATTCTTAAAGGAACTGTCCTTGAGGAATGAATGCCCTTTTACTGTATATGCAACCCAGAAGACGATTCAGGAACTACAAAGGTTGTTAGTGGCTTTACCAACTCTGGTGCTGTTAGCTAGAGAAGAATGTCTTTGTCATGCAGAATGGCCCTGGGGAGAGTGTCTGAAGCTGGACTCTGTTACTGGGTTTTTGCACTGGCTGGTAGAATGACAAGACTGCAGCCAGCCAAAGGATCATGTACCGGGTCAGATGTGTGACATCAGAGAGCGCAGTCAAACAACTCTCAGGCTGTCACGTTCTCTGTTCTCTGAATGTTTTCTGCTCCCTCTTGTAATCCTAATTTGGCTTGTGAAAAGGCAGCACGAGAAGGAGCTGTGACATTTAGCATGAAGTCATGATTATGTGAGCTTAAGAGTCTACACATTGTTGCAATACCGGCTAAGGAAGGAGGATGGTCCAGGGGTTTGACTTTTAGCTTGCAGCTCACGTCACTCTGTACCCAAATTTTCTCTGTAGTTTTAAGCAGGTCATTTAGCCTTCCTTGATCTCACTTCCCAACAGTAAAACCTAGTTCCCATGATGGAAATGTGCAGTAATGGTAAGTAGTTAACCACTGAAGAAAAAGCTATTTCAGTTTAAGAGTTTTGATCACCCAGTGTTTTGTCTTTCCCTAGAAGAAAGAACAAAGGTTTAATAGAGAATTTTGATTATTCAAAATTTTCTTGACCTCTTAGTCAGAGGGAAAGTCAAAATGTTAACACTTTCTGCTAAAGGAATTTCTTTCTGAATCTCGGCTTTGGAAACAATCCATATATCAGACTGTTCCAAACCTCCAAAGCTCAGACAGCTCTTGGGCCTGAAAGCTCTGAGGCATTTGCTTGGCTGGCTGCTCCAAGCCCATGGAGCCAATGAGCTCTGGGGACCCTGGCTCTGGAGTACTTAAAATGACTTATTTGAACTCAGGGTCCCAGTCGTAGCCTGTCAGGCAGGTTATTGAGAAGATGTGCAAGCTGGCAGGAGCTTAAATAGGCTTATATATTTTGAAGTGCATGGCAAACTAGATTCTATTGGGTTGTGACTTTTTTTCAGGACAATGTTTTGATAATTACATCATTTTTATGGAACACCCAGGATAAGTGAGTAGGAAGACTCCAACAAAGTAAAATTCATTAGTGTTTTGCTGATTAGATCAGTTCAAAAGGCAGTGTGATATTATTTTTGTGTGACTATACATGTGTTAGGTAGAAATACTGTTCCTGGAACTGTCTCTTCTCTGGGAATCCTGGGAAGTTGCATTGTAGTGATTCTCAGCCAGCCAAATCCATATATCACCTTTCTCAGTGCAACTTGCTATGAGGATATCCCAAACTTAACTACAGAAGATGCTTCTGAAAGAGCTACTGTTCTGTGCAAAACCCAGCCCTACCACTTATACTGTGGATAAATATTACTTTTTAAAAGGATTTATCAATCTTTTTCACTGTTGCTTCCTAACTAAACTTCCTTATCTAAATTAATTAAAAATCAGTGCCATTTCCAAATGCTTCAGAATCCATAGGAAAATAAACATCTTTTTGTCTGTTTTTACATTTTGGTAACTATTTAGAAACTATTCCTTGGAGGCAGAGTAAAGACCGAGGTTTAAAGCTCCCTCACTGTATGTCACACAGTTTCAGCTACAGCGGGGTTCCCTATTGCTCTTTCCTTTCATTCAGAATATATTTATTTTTCTCAGTGCTGTTTGCTGTTCAGCAGCTACTCAGAACCAGCTCTGCATAAAACAGGAACTAGCTTCAACAGTTTCACGCTAGAAATTCTGAGTGATATATTTCCTCAAATTGTTATCTTTTGAGCATGGGAGAGTTGAGCTGAATGAGCAGTGGGCTGGGCTGGGCTGGGCTGGGCTGGATGCCTTAAACTGCTGCAGGTACTTTTCTCTATTCCTGTTTCATGTCAGGAGATTTCTAAGGACGGCACATGGAACAGCTTCATGGCTGGATTGTGGCCATGTAGAACGTGTCTCTCTCCTGCACTTTATACACCACCCACCAATGGAGATTCTTAAACCAGGTGTGAGATCGGAGGACTGAATTTGTGTTGTAAATTCTGATTTATAACTTATATAAACCCATATATTTTCACAATATTGCAGAAAATCCCTTCCAAATCCAATTACTGCTTTATGCAGTTTATGGCAGCAAAATGAAGTGATGTAAATAATTAGCGTTGCTTTTTTTTTGTGAAAGAATAGATGGAGTTCTTAGGGTATAATAGATTAATTGAATTATTAGCATATGAATATTCTTGCACTGACATTGTAGGCTGATGTTTTTTTGTAAGAGAAGGATCATGAGTTCAGTGTTATTTTGGAGAGTCACTGGAGCAGAAAGCAGTTATTAATTTTATGTCCTATGTAAATTTAAGATGGGAAATAGGTCCTTTAATGTTTTTTATTAGAGAAATATTGGAAAAAATATGATACTAGACTGATGACTGATAGATGACTGATGACAATTTTGCATTTAAAAAACCTTGTATGAATGTGAATGGCATGAAATGTTATTTAGTTGTTGAATAACAAGAGAGGTGGTTTATATAACTGCTCTGAATAACAAACTCACAAGATGCTCTGAAAATGTCATAATGGGGCCCAGCTTTGCAACCCATTACCTGCTGTGCAGTTACACTGCATATAATAAGATTCTGTGATCCCGGTTTTTTTAAATAGAGAATTTACTTTTTCTTGGGAAACCGTAATAGGCATGAAAGGGGAAATTTATCCTGAGATATCTTTTACACTGTGAAGCTCACATGCATTGAATTGTCACCATCAGTATTGCACAGCCTTTTACCACTTGCCTGCAGAAAGAATTCCTATCTAGGAAAAGCCTGTCTGGCTCTTCAGGCAGGGCTTGTCCTGCCTGCCTTTGCATGTGTCTGTAAAGCCAAATGAAGGTGTGATTACAGTCCCTGTAAATGACTATTTTATGATGGCAATGCTCTGGTGAGCTGGCTTCAGAGTGTCTGAGTTCTGCTAATACTCATCTTTTGCCCGAGTCACTGCTTCACAGACAGCCTCAGTGTTTGAAGCAGGCAGCCCATCCAGCCACGCCTGGCAACATCCTTGAGCTTCTAGCATCCCTCACGATATTCACATTTTTCTCTGGCTGAGTCTGCATCTGTGTTGTGACTTTTATTCTGAAACGTGGCTTACATGACAGTGGCCATGCTGGTGCGAAAACTCCTGTGGTGAATTAGAGGACAGAAACAGCTCTGAGGAAGCCAGACTGATTGCAGGTGGCTGGGCGGTTACCTGCACTTGCCAGAGCTTTGTAAATATGTCTCCTAATAGAAAGCCAGCTTTGTTTTTCAAGCAGGTATTCTTTTCTTTCGCTGCCCAACACATGACTTCTCAAAAACCTGTATCACCAGGGAAGAGCTGTCTATGATTTTATAACCTCATTTTATTACATAAAATTGTGTAATATTCACAGTGTCTAACCGTGTATTCAGTAGTTACAGTCTCGAAGTCAGTTTTTTGGTATCATCTGAGAACATTTACTCCACACTACCTTTCACTGAAAAAAGATGCTTGCAGAAGTTTACTCGCACAGTTAAAGAGACATTTTTTATGGTTCTGTAAAACTGGATGTTACAGTCTTATTTTGGCAGATGCTGCTCTAAACTTATAAAGTTATAATGGTGATACAATCAGCCTTGAGAACATCTTGATGAATTAAACATGCTGCAGCTGCAGAGTTTGCTTTAGACATCTGCAACAATGACTGGATTAAAGCTACAGTAAACATAAAGATCCAAAGTTAATAATATTGATTTCCAATGTGCTCTCTACAACTATCTGAAAGGAAGTTGTAGCCAGGTGGGGCTTGGCCTCTTCTCCCAGGCAACAGTGACAGTACAAGAGGACATAAGCTGCGTCAGGGGAGGTTTAGGTTGGATATTAGGAGGAATTTCTTCCCAGAAAGGGTGATTGGGCACTGGAACGAGCTGCACAGGGAGGTGGTGGAGTCACTGTCCCTGGAAGTGTTTTAAGGAAACACTGGATGTGGCACTCAGTGCCATGGTCTGGTTGACATGGTGGTGTTGGATCATAGGTTGGACTCGATGATCTCAGAGGTCTTTTCCAGCCTAATAGATTCTGTGATTCTATGATTACTACAATTAAACACTGAGTCATTGTAAACAGATGCACATACTTTCATTTATGTTTCAATTCTTCTCACTCTCAGGAAAGTGGGAATTGCATATGTGATTTGGGCAATTTTTTTTTTTGCACCTGGTGTATTTTTAAAAATTAAGTATTAAAATAATCTACTTTTCTTACCTCTTGGTAAGTTAAAAAATGATTATGCATTTTCTTACAAAGTGTGCTTCTCCTCAGTGTTCTCTTAGCATTTTAAATGTTTCACATACAGCATATGATTGGTCATTTTTACTAACTTTGCATGTAATTCATACATATATTTAGCTAAACCTAATCCCTTTGCAACAGTAAGCTGTACATCTAACACAAAGACAAAAGTACCTAATTGTCATTTCCTTTCCTCGGCGTGTTTTTTGAGCAGTTCAGTGAAATCTGTATTGCTAATGAAAAGACATATCTCAAAATGCATAAGTAGATGCAGATCCTGAATATTTTGACTATACCTTTTTACTCATTACAATTTCTAGGGCAGTACAGAGCCAATAATTTTCAATTGTTTAATTCAATTATTCAATCAGTATGCTGGAGTAAGTTATTGAATGTGGGTTAGGTTACCAAGTCTCATATTTTCTGTCAAAAGAAAAAAGAAATTAGCTTGAGAAGAAGCTAGGTAGAGATGAAGCTGGAAAAGGAAGCAGCTGAGGGCCACAGAGGGAAATGGCATAGGAAGTGGGAATCAGAAAGGGGTGGTGGATGTACAGGTTTGATAAGGAAGTGCAAAGTGCCTGGAAAAGGCAATGGGGAATGGAAAGGGTAGATTTAATTAGCAGCTCCACTGTGGAAAGGAAGAGACAACTGAAAAGGGGCACGAAAATAGAATGACGGGGAAGAGATATGAGTGGAAGTTTGATGGACTGAAAAATAAATTAAATTCATCAGGCTAATGCTCTAAGCTGGCAACATGAAATAGGTAAGCGTTCAGTTACCCCAAATAGCCGAGTAAACCACGCATATCTCGCTTAACTTTGGATATGGTTTGAGAGGAGCCTAGAGTTACATTAGAAATCTGAAAGCAGAGATCAACAACTTAGCATAGGGGAGCAGCAAAGACAGGGAGCTAGAACAGATTATAAAAGCTCAGTTTCCTAAGACTGACTGATCCCACATTGGCCTGCAACTCAAGATTGTGTCAGTGCTGTCAGCAAATACTTGTTAGCCCTGTAGCACAGTACATTTCCTGCCTAGTGAACAAAGCCTAAGTATCTTACAGGATTTGAAGTAAGCAGCATTTCTTTGAAGAAATGAAGTCTCTATGCGTATACATGTAGGAAAATTGAATTAAGATTAAAATTTAATCAACCATGTTCTAGGATTTCTAAAATTGCGGGTCTTTGATTTTGCAATCCCAATAAAGTTCTTCTGAAGTGGTTTGTTTATAATAATCCAATATGAATTACTCACAGCTGAGTTTCATAAAATCCAGGAGTCTGCATTTTTCTCATTTCATTCACTCTTACAAAGCTTTATAAGGCAAAATACAAAAAACCCAACTTAACAGTATTTGACAAAGCTGTTGTAAACAGCGTAGACTTAATGTGAAACGTGAGTATAGCTAAAGTGAAAAAGGAAGTAATCCCTGAGAATATTTTTAAGGACTTTGTGATAGTACAGAAATTGTCAGAGAACTGCAGGGGACAATAAGTTTTTGTTCTGTTTTTGTTTACAACATTATGCTACTTAACATGTTGAAATTTTTGCCTAGGTTGTCAGATAGGAAGTTCCAAGTTTCCTTTCACTTTGTGTGCCCCAAACTGAAAACATTTTAGTCTGGATGGGAATGTATTATATTGTTTGTTTACCGTGGAATGTTTTTAATTTTTAAAATTGTAATGGGAGATTGGATGCATAACCGTGTAGTGTTTTGGAACAAAGTAACCACAGATCTGTAATTTTAAACAGAGAATAGTTCTATTTTATGTACAACATGGTCTTGTTTACAGACTAAATTTTAGCAGGTTCTGTTAAGTCAACAGAAAATGTTTTTTAATATTTCATTTCTCAAACTGTCAGTGCTTCAGCGCTGGTCTTTTCTCTCACCTTCATAAAAACTACTTGGAGTAAGTAGATCACATGTAGAAAACATGAAGATATTTTGTTACACTTATATGAAATTGTTGGGTAAGTGCCTAGAATATTCTAATATTAGCCTGATTTTTCTATTTTACTTGATTAATTTACTTGTTACTGCTTAGAATTTAATATCAATAAACCTGTAACAAGACCTAGAGATGAGTTTAAGAGAAACATTCCAGTCTGGTATTTCTGATTAAAAGCAAAGGACATATCCAATGGTAAAATGAAATGAGAATTTATGATTATGGCTTATATTACCTTCAAAAATTATTCATGCCCAGGATTGTTAGAATAAATTCCACTGCATTATTTTGCATCAGTACCATGACACATGATTTTGCCGGGGGGTATCAAGTCAATGGGTAATGCTTGCAATACTGCTTTTTTAATCATGGTTTGTTATAATGTCATTTCAAAGAGCAATTTTTTTCTCTCTGATTTATTTATCATCTTATTTGTACCTGGATTAGGTACAGATTAGTTTTTATTTTAAGGCAGGCATGCTGATGTGAATATTACTGCAGAAAATACCAGTTAAACATGAAAATTACATATAGAGATAATATATTGTCAGAGAAACTCCAGGTTATTGCTACTGAAAACTGTTATGATACTGTCAAATGAAAAATGCACAGTGTCTGCACAGTGTTGTGGGACATTATTACTGAATTTGTTGATATACTTCACACTTCTAGCACAATTAGTACTTCACCATTTATGTTCTGTAATTATAATAAAATTGTTTGCTCTGTTGATAGTCTCATTCATAAACATAGCTTAAATATTTAGTAAAATGTCTAATTACAAGCAAATCAAAAATCACCAATAGCCAGTCTTAAAAACTAACCTCTCCAACAAGAAAAACAAATGAAAAAGATTGAGAAAAGCAAAGAAGGAAAAGCACCTGAAAGTTGTTAGTCATGTTGTTTAGGAAAGTACTAGACAACAGATTCTTAGATGTTATAACCATCCACAGAATATAAACAATGTGTGTTGACCGTAATGAAGCTAAATACTGGTGGATAATTACTACACAGTTTCTTGGGCCTTGACTCTGTAATGTTGTATTTTGCCATCAAGCAATGTTTCATGTTGAGAATGTTGTGTGACTGAGTACTGGTGGAATGAGCTGCTGTCTCTCAGGCTGGATAGCAGTATGAGTATCAGGACCATGAAGAAATTTCATTTTTCCTTGATACGTTCTGGCAGTGTTCATACTATGCAAGACAATCATTGAATGCAATTATTTGAAAGCTCTAACATAATGGCAGGAGAGTATGCATTTTTATATGGCAATTGCTTTACTTAGCCGTTTTTTCTTCCTCTCTTTGCTCCCCACCCTCTTAATAAAATCATTTTGCTTGCTGTAAAAGTTACTCAACACAGTGTTTCTTGTTAGCAGTTTGTCTAGCTGATGAGTCAGCTGGAGGCTTCAGAGAAGTAGCCACTATTTTACAGATCAGTGTTATGTTGTATTCCCATACTTTGATTGGCAATTGAAGGCACTCAGCGTCCTATCAGTCAGTGCACAGCAGGAATTTATGGATCTTCCATAAAGCTTTCTCTACAGTTGCTTTACAAAATTCTGGGTCTGTAAGTAGTGTAAAATTCCAAAACCATTTGTTATGCTGAAGCTCAGAGCAGATTTATGTTTTCAACCAAAGATATACAACATTCATTCTTGTAAAGTTAACGGTTGCATAGAGAAGGAAGAGAAGATTGCTGGGTTCCTGCTCAGTGTTTGCAAAGCCTGGAAGAGGGAATGGAGAGGGAGTGGAGCTGGTTGTGATGCTGAAGGTAAGGCTGCTGGCACAACACGACAGCCCTGAGTGACAGATGGAAATAAATCCTGGTGCATGGGCTGCACCCGGTTACGGATAGATCGAGGAGATGCACCTCCATCTGTTGAAAAGAAACAGAATCACAGTCCTGTGGCTTGACATTGATATCACCAAATTCTGATACTGATGTCAATAATTTTTAAGTGTTGATGGTGGCTCTGGGCTCCTCTGAGTAATTTTAGTAAAAATCTCTCTCTATTGCCATATGTATTCCTTTTTGACATATAGCATATAAAACACAGCCCACTCTCCCGCATAAGGTGATGTTCAGTGACTCAAGTTCCACATGGTAAGGGTAGAAAATAGCATGGAGCTAGGTATTTAGGGAAGATTTTAAGGAAATATGCTTGGGAGAGGCTAGTTTTCACTCACATTGCTTGCATTATTATAAATCATATAATAATCAATTAAATCAATATAAACCAAGTAATGATGCTTGTCTTTAGGTTAGTGAACTCAAATATAGACAAAACCACAAGATAATTATGCCAGAATAATGCTCGTTTTCCTTGAAATCAGTTCCTAGCTATTGTTATGAAGAGTTATTAAGCATTTTCTCATAGTTTTCCTCAGACCTCGTGGCTTATACCTTTTAGAGCTACTAGCTGCACTAGTTAATTGACAAGTTGCAGCTACAAAAATTGGCTCCAGGAAGTGACTGCTTTTGGTAGTGAGGAAGGTGGGAATATATTTTTGCAAGTGAACAACTTTTGAACAGGAAGTAATTGAAACACTTGAAGTTTGCAACATCCTTCCTCTCCCTCCCTTGTAGCTGCTCCTTTTGAGTGTGGCCGAACGCTGCCTGCACCTTCTTCTCAGAAACCCACTAACAAACTTATCCATTCAGATAAAACAAAACCAGGTTATGCTTTTTATTCAATCTGCTCAGTCTTAACTAAGACACAAACAAGTTTATCTATTGCTCTGTTCTAGGTGTCCTTGTTTGCTTTTTCACTGGCTGGTGGTTGGAGTAAATTCGTGTGGTTCTGTAAATTTTAGCTTGAGTAAAATGTTCTGAGTCATTATATTAGGTATTTTAGTCTGAGTGTGTATCTACCTGAAAAAAAATCAATTCAGAAATGTCTGAACTCAAATTCCACTGAAATTTTCTTTTCACTGCTTTCTTCAGTTTTACCTCCCTGCCTTGTTGTGTGTGTTGCACTCAGTCTCCATATGAAAATGCTGAACTTCAGAATCTCATCAGCTTGTGCAGTATTGTAAGAACTGTTAGCAAAGGAGACACCATTAGGAGGTCATGTCAAGTCAATCATTCAATAACTCCTCCATCCTGGTTTCGCTTTAGTGTTTTTCTACCCTGTTACTGATGTCCTCCATTCTGTCCTCTCCTGCTTTTCTTTTTTTTTAAACTTATTTTTAGAAAATGTTACTAGCATCTACATATTTATGATTCCAGGATAAACCTAATTGAGTTTGATGGGGATCAAGGATATATACAACTCAAAGTGTTTATTCTGGGATTCGCAATAACTTAATTGTCAATAAATAGAATGTCCAATTAGTTGTGCCATGGAGTGAATTTGGATAATTTTTCATCAGTCAGTCTGTATAATCTGATTACCTCTCTTCTGATTGACCTTTCTGGGAGAAGATGTAAGTGTGTAGCTGAGACAAACATATGCTCTTCCTGTCTGTCTTGTCTTCTCTTGGGCTTTCCTGACTCAGTTGCTTTGACACTGGTCCTTGTACTTGTCACATCCAAGGTTTCTTAGACATCCGCATTCAACACATTCAATGGTTGGCTTTGGAACTAAAGTTTTTTGTTTGAAAATTATGCTTTCCTTGCTAGATGATGACTTTTTCATGACCCCTGTGTTTTCAAGTTTACTTTTTATTGTGAGCTAATGGAGATATTCAGGCTCGTGAGGCAGCTCAGGCTTCCCAGTGGAAAACAGCAGTGAACTTGTATGACTTTATAAGGGTTGTTTGCTGAGGTTCACCAGAAATCCATACAGCTCACTGTAGTCAAATGGAAAAGCCATTTGGATGTCTTTAATTTTGCACTGAGACCTTCCTTTTCTTCTCACTGGTTTTGTGTACTGTCAGTCACAGGAACCTTTAACTCTCAAAAAGAGGAAGCAAATGAAATTATATAAGTATAAAGCACTACGTGAATGCCTACACATTTTTAGCTTTGCAAACTTTGAACAGTTGATAGAACAATATATTGTTTGCTTTATGGTCTCTTTGTTCTTTTTTTCTTTCTTTTCTTACCTTTCAGGCAGATCTCATTTCTGTTTTAAAAGAATTTTGTAGTGCAAGTCCCAAAACCTTCTTGCAATTCTGATCATACAATAAATGAAAATGTGACTAGTTCAAGCTTCCAAATGTCTTTTTATTTCTTTTCTTCTCAGTATTTTGTGGATTAGAAGAAGTTGCTTGGGGCTATTCTCACATATTACATTTAATATTCATATATCAATAAACAATTTTATGTACTACAGCTACTTATTTAAAAATATTTTAACAATCTAGAGCATTCATAGAAATTCTCCCATAACAGTGTTGGTTGTTTGCACCTATTCTAACTTGTTAGTTTTATTTCTGTATGTAGTTATTTCAACATTTTCACAGATGAGAATTAACTTAATGCTCTACCCATTTATTGTCAGAACCTTGCACTGAACTCAATCAAATAGGACCATTGAGTACAGAAGATAGCTGCAGTCAATCTAAGAATTGCAGGAGATGTTAAAACAAAAATACTTCAGTGCATTTTTTTGTGGATATATGATTGTACAGACTTTTTTGATGCAATGCTCAGACTATCTCACAAGCTGAATATCTCCAGCTTGGTATGCAGGAGTTTAGGTCAAAATAATCCAAAACTCACAAAATAATGAAATGCATCCCCACATTGTCAGGTATATATTAGAAAAGGCTGATTTAGCAGACACAGCTTCTTCCTAAAGTTTCTGCAGTGCTGATGTGACCTGTGTGCCGTGGTGGTGCATCAACACTTGTACTGGAGAACTGGCCCAGAGGCAGAGAACAGGTAGGGTAACACTCAGGTCAGGTAAACACACAGGAACATTCCCACTGGCAATCATGTGGAAGATGTGATGGATTACTTATGTTTCTTCCTTCACAATTCTTTCTGTAAGCTTCTTTTATTAATTTATTTAACAGCTTCTTTTTCAATGCTACTTGAGCAAATGGGATCAGAGAAAAAGGGAGTGTGACCAATTTAATAGCTTTGTATTTTTAGTCTGACAAGCCGTTGAGGTATATTCTATCAATTGTGGGTCTGATGTTATGGTGCACTGCTTCACTGAACGCCATGGCCTTTCATACCTAAAGAAGCTATTGCAAGGAATGTAAGCAGCATAATATTTTCATTTGTCCCAATTATCTTTAATTAAAAATCTTCAATTGACTTGGCATAAGTGATGACTTGTGAAGATGTCACTAAAGTGACAAATACATGTGTAAGAAATGTAAGGTGCATTGTGGCATCTTTGACCACGGCTGATTAAGCAAGTCCTGTTGCTATCATCATTCATCTACAACCGACTTTACCCATGAAACTTATTTTTAGAATGGACTCTGTCCAAGCACAATGAACAATTAAGTTCCAAGTTTGCAAATGACAGTCTGTCCTCTTCTTTTCTGTTGTTCATTTATCATTGTCTTGCTTATGGCCACTGTGATAATTTGAGATGTAAAGTGATGGGGGTTTAGTCTGCTTGGTATTTATCATTCAGTGTACTGGTTGAACTACAAAGTTAGGTATGATCATGTTGTCATTATACCTTCATTTTAATAATTTTAAAAAGAAAAGGAAATATTAAGGTAATTAAACTGCTGTGAATATGTGTCACATGTTAAACAATATGAAAATCAGTGAGAGAAAAAAAAAATTAAATGTAAAATCCCTAAACACCTTGCCTAAGATTTTGCCATTTTAAAGCATGCAACCTAATCCTGGACACAAAGAAAAGGTTAGAATATATGTGTATGTTTGTGACATTCCAGGTGCTTGTCTAGAAGCAAAGTTGTATCAAAGAGTATTTTGTAAATTGTTAACAAGATACTGTTGGCAATAATCTCAGTGACCTTCCTCCCCTCCCCAATTTATTTCATGTAATAGTATGTCAGAAGGAGTCCAGACAGACCTTAATGACTATGGTCCTTCAGGGTCTTTTGCAAAAAGAAGGGATGTGCCTCGTACACAATGTAATAGTTTTCAAAAAGATAATGAAATCTGCTAGAGTATGACTGCATTCTTTCTGAATTACAGCTGTAAAGCATATAAAAGTCATGGCTCTGAAAAGAGCAGGAAAAATGGGATATGGAAGGGAATTACTTGGTCTTTAAGGGCACAATTTGGCTGTGACTTATTTAAGAACAAATGTTCAAATAATTTAGAAAGCAGAGTTGTGCCAGTAATCAGTTAGGAAACTTCATACTTAATTCTTGTTCTTCAGCTAATACCAAGGCTTATAAGGATTTAAAGAACGAAATTAATCAAATTTCCCCCTCGTGTCTCATCTTCAGAACAGTGGATCTCACATGTACATACAAACCTGGAGTACTTCGCTCTGCAGCAGATTCTGCTGGTTCAGAACCATCAAATCCCATTTCATCAATTATAATATGTCGTATTGACTTTTATTTTTGGGTACTTGTATTCAAACTAATTTTCTAAGCTCATCTTGAGATGGGGTAAATAGTAATGAAATGCTATAGTGACAGGTTAAGAGTTATTCATAGTATTACTCAAGCATAATAGATTCTTTAATTTGGTATTGGTCAACACACTGTTATTGCCAAGCAATTTGGTAATAAACAGAAGGATATCAGTCTGCTTGGAATACAATTAAATGTGCGCTTTTCAAGAAGGCTGTGCTGTTGGCTAATGTTGATTTAGATAACTAAAACTAGAATTCTGCTTTATTAAGTAATGGTTTTGTTTTGCTGGATTCATGATAATAAAATGTGATATGAAACCAAGTGACAGTAGAAGTATAACATGGATGAACTTTGGCCGTGATAGTCAGGATATCATAAAGCTGTGCTAGCTCTGTGCCTTCACTCTCTGCTTCCCTTTCATCAAAAGTATTATTGATCATTAATGCCAAAATGAAAAATAAGAGGTAGCAATTCATATAAGAAAACATTTTGATGGCAGACGTTCTACATTAGGTGTAGTTAATGGTCATGTTTGCAACCACAAATGTAATATTTACATCCATTGAAATGACAGAACTGATTAAATGGGATAAGGGAAGAGTGATACCAGAAGCTCCAGAGCATTGTTTTTTTGTAAATTTGATTGATGTTGATGGGCCAGGTTTTGGATCTGCAGAATATTAGTAAGAAGATGAAATAAAATCACAACTAGGCAAGCAGTTCATTACTTCTCTTGAGCAAAAAGAAAAAAGCAAGGAAGAATGGTAGTGAATGCAATAATCAAATTTGCATCACTGTATAAGCTCTGCATAGATTGACATAGAAGGAAAATCATAGGTTATGATTAACATTAATAACACTTACATTGCTAAAGGAGTTGGCAGATATCAGCTAGGGATTCATTTAGAAACACTGCTTGTAGCTACTGAGAATGGTATTCAGCATCAAATACTTTGTATTAGAAATTTTCCCTGTCAAGCAAATGAAATGAGTTTAGCTTGCAGGAAAACATAAAGTGACAGAACAAAAGGAATGGAATGCAATTTGGGGTCCCAGAGATATGAAGAGCTTCTATTAAAGAGTGTCTGTAACATCTGTCTACAAGATTTTTTTTCTTGTTTTACTTTTATTCTTCTTTCTTTTTTTGCAGTAATGTAGGTGTATGGATTGCCGTCTTTTTCTTAGTAATACTAAAAGAAAAAAAATGAAAGAACAAAAAAAAGAACAAAAAAAATCCCTAAAATCCTGTCATCCTAGGAGATACTTGAGGAACAAAATATCCCCAGTATTGTTATCCAATGGGCAATTGTTGATATCTTCTTTCCTTTTCCTTTATTCTGTTCAATTTTTATTTTCTACCATTTTTTCTTCTCCTGTCTGTGTGAAAAAGTACAGTATTTCCCCTGTTCAGTGTTGTTTGGAGGTTCCTTTTATTCCAGAATCTGACATTCGGACTCTCTAGAAAAAAAAGGAATGTTTTTTGTCTATGCTTTATAAGCAATCTTTGCTATTGCAGAGACAACTTTAATCAGTCAGTTCTCAGTTGTGAATCTCTGGTGCCAGAAGTTGCTCCACCATCCACGGGTCCACTCTGATCTAATGATGGACTCCTCTTCCTGACCCATTCCCATGGGTGTGCTGGACAGCACAACCCTCCTGGAGGCATCACTTGGCAGCTGAGAGAGCAGAGGTGCTGGCACACATTTCCTAAACTCTGTGGTACTCAGAGATTCTCCTCACTCAAAGGAATTTATCAGTGGGTTCTCTGGACAACATCTCCTCTTTCACAGTAGAAAACAAATCTAGAAACTTAACCTTGAAGTTTTCACAACACTAGAGTTTGATTATTCAGAGCTGAACAGTGTTTTAGACTTCAAGTTATTCAGGAATTGCTGAGATATTAACTATTCTGTTTCAATAGAAATGAGTTCTCAATAGTTTCCAAAGTCTTTTAAATTGTGAGGTTTGACTGTTTTAATATTCACCTACCTTAGCAGCTTTTAAAATTATTATTGTATTTTAGTGATGAAAAGAATGCACAAGACTATGTACTTTATTGTATCAGGCATCACAGGGGAGGTAGGCTTGTGAGTGTTCCTGTGTAAAAATAATCTCCTGTATTATCAGAAGTGAAGGTATGTAAAACATTCAGCAGGAGTGTGTGTAAAGAAAAAAAGTCTTGGCTTTTAATTGATGCTTTTAATGGTTGGGTATGCACAATTAGTGTCACCATCAAATCAGCTTGAATGCACTTATAGAGAACATTACTATATTAATTTAAAAACATTTATGATTTTATGAAGGAAGTCCTGCTATTGACCCTCATGGAAAGGAAATGTAAGTTGGATCTGAGGTGCATAGAGTCTTGAAAAACTAAATCAAAACAAAGCTGTAAGTTAGTTATGAGAAGTGAAAACATCAAGCAGCATTAAAATTCTTTTTTAACTTGCTTTTGCATTTCAGGGTAGGCATGCTGATAAAGATGGTGTATTCTATAGAGGATACAATGGGTAGAACTGTCAAAAATTAACTCCTTTTCAACAGCAAAAAACATCAATTGAAATTTATTTCTAACACCCTTATTGCCTTTCTTTTTAATTTTTTTTCACAGAGGATCTTTCTCAAAGCTGGAAGTGAGGAAGAAATCTTTGCACATCTTGGCTTGGATTATGTTGAACCATGGGAAAGGAATGCTTAAAATGATTTGCCAGTGTACATTCATCAGCAATAGTCTTCCTGACCATCTTGCAGTCTGGTTTTGCTATATATGTACATATATATAATAAGTGTTTCTATGACAACTAAAGAAATTAAATAAGTATTAGAAGCCATTTGCACATGCTAATTTCCTAGAAGATAAGAGTTTAAGTTTTTCAAAATCTTTTCCAATCTTTTCTGGTTTTGAAGTTTCTATGTGGGAGTGATAAGACTGAGCTTGTTTTGGGGGGAAAACTTGGAGCTGATGAGATTTTTGCTTATGATAGGAATTTAACATTAATATGAACAATCCTTGCTTTTTAAAATAGTCAGCTACAACAATACGTAAATAATTCAAAACATTTGAGCTGAGTCAAAACATTACTGAAATGTATGCTGGTCTGTAACTGCATTTCTTATGTATTTTGCTGAATCTGTGTATAAAATTGCTCTGTATATAAGGCTTAATGACCTAGGCAGTAACTACTTTGCAGTCTCAGCAACTTGAGGCTTCAGTTGTAATATCTTCCCAGGTAGGGCACCATTCTACAAAAACTGTAAACAAGTTGACAATTCAGTGAAAGTTACAAAACATTACACAGGAAGGGATTTTGAAAGGAAAAGTGGAATAACTCAGTAGCAATCTTCAATTGTGCAGAAAAACACTACAAATTTAGAGTACTGATTTGGACTAAAGATTCAGATTATGTGGGGTGATGGTCCTCAATCAGGAATTTGAATCATAACCTGCATGAAAAACACGGTTTTAACTGTCAGGCTGGTGACTTCTCCAAGACAAAAGATTTTAATTACCTGTGCTCAATTTAGATAGATGGAAATTTATTTTTTAGTAAGTGTAAATGCATTGGAATGGGATTTTACTTGAGCTGTTGGGCTATTGGCTGCTCTAGAGTGGTGTTCCCTCTCTTTAGTCAGAGATTCATCTAGGTGATAGAGACGCTTTCTGATAAAAGCCCTACGCGATATTTTGGTTTCAGAAAATGTCTAGGTAGCCCTTGTGACCATAGTGATATGAATGAGGGATTTGTAATACATTTATCCTTTAATAAGCAGGGGCATTCAGCGCTTTAGGAAATGAAGCGATTTACTGATCATTCGTCATTTGTAGAATAAAGGTGATTGAGAACACCAGGACTGGTCAAATAATTTTATTTCTTAGAAGTCTGAACATTTTTCCTCTGTTGAGGCTGAATACACCTCTTGACATGCTGGGGAAAGAATGGTAGTGACAGGGCTGTGCACAACAATTATTACTGACAGTAAAGGCTTCCCATATTCAATCAGTATTTGATACTAAGAAACAGTATGCTTAATTTGTTTACTCATTACTTTCAACTGGGGAATAGACTTTTAGAGGACTGTGTTGTAAACTATTCTAAAACCTCAGTCAGGGTTGTAGAAAAATGTGATAATGGCAGGAACTTGCTTCTTGTCTGTTTCAATAAAACCATCCTACTTAAGTACAGTTTTGCTAACTGAGCTGAAAATACAGTGCTACTTCCTAAACTCCTCTAACTATAAAGTGCTGGCATTTCTTCCTGCTTTATAGTGCTGATGTATGAAGTATCTTCTCTGTGTTTTTCATCAGGATTCTGACACTTAAGTAGCAGTGACATTTTTCACTCCTAATGGAAGAAAACAAAAGCTATGGTACCTTGTCTGAATATTCTTTCTACTTGGCCAACATTTGTCAAAAATTATACATTCCAGTTGTGCTGTTTCTGCAAACTTCAAGATACACATGAAATATCAAACATTATGAATTCCATATAAATAAATAACTCCCATCTTGGGTGCCTGTGCATCACTTGTAATTACACCAGCTGTGAGGGAAAAGATACCACAACAAGTTCTGTCAGCTCCTCCAAGACTGGAAGAAATCAGCGTAACACTTTATTCTTTTATTTCCCTCAATTTTTCTGAACTTCAGAATACATTTTACAGATTACTCAGTTACTGAATCAAGTATTATAAAAAATGATGGAACTGATAAATGAGGGGTTGTGTTAAAGAGATGAACAGATTAGATGACCAGGATGGTTTGACCATGAAGAAGATGGCTTCTCTTGTGCACACCCTCACTGGAGAAGCTGCTACCCCAG
Organism: Oriolus oriolus; assembly: GCA_013400235.1. Lineage (NCBI taxonomy): Eukaryota > Metazoa > Chordata > Aves > Passeriformes > Corvidae > Oriolus > Oriolus oriolus. The sequence goes on from VXBT01007655.1 coordinate 295,073, forward strand.
TCACTATTGCAGGTACCGTGTGCAGGATCATCCCTGCTAGCACCAGCCAAGCCGGTCAGCTGAGACTATAGTCAGGAAAGATGAAAGTCATATAGGAGAGCTGGGGTGGAACAGGTTAAAGGAAATAAACCCTTAATCAGCTGAGCATATCTGGATCCATGAGCTAGTGAAAACTCCCTCTAGTGTGATGGAACCGTTGGAATCAACGGCAGCGAAGCTTCTGAACTCATGAAGGACAGGTGAGGCCTCGGGGCCTGGATAGGGCAAGAACAGACCAATGTTTGTAATAAGATGAAGGGAAGAGAATTTCAGATCAGTGCACTTAATACCTCCTAAATTGCTAGAACGATTACTAGACTGTGTTTTTAAAGCACCTAGAGGAAAATAAAGTGATAAGTTATTGGTAACTTGTTCATCAGAAACAAATCATATCAAATTAATTCAGTTGTAAAGTCCCTGGAGGCTGTTTTTTAAAATGCCTATCCCTCCTCCCCTGCTTCTGTACCAAGGCAATTTGGCAAGCAGTGAGTAGAGAAGGATCACTGGTTTAATAACCATCTACATACTAACTCTCTAAGAATTAATCTGTAACTCTATCTCTGGGAAAAAAGGGAAAAGTAAAAGGAAAGCCACTGTTTGTTTCTTTTTTATGGTTTGAAGTCATATATGTCAAATAATGTCTTAAGGCAAAGGCAGTGAGATATATTTAGTTTGGTGGGTAATAATGTAGTTAATGTCTAAAGGACTAATGCACTGAAGGAGGAACTAATTCTATCTACACAGCTCTACAAAATTTCAAATCTGGGCAACCTAAATACTCATACAACTGAAACCACATGGACTACCTGCAAATAACTGGAAACCTGAGAACTGCTGCTACTTTGAATAAATAACTCCAGAATGTTAACAAAACCCAACCCCAAAGATTTGCATATGTTATAATCCCCAAATGAAATGTCTTTTCTACAGTTTATGGGCAGAATTGTTAGGCTTTTTCAAACGAGACCATCTTATTCCTCGGTATGAAATATATTCTTTTGCTCTTTGAATGGCTATTTCTTTCTATTATACAGTTTTCTTTGGCAACTGCAGTAAAAATAACCTGGTCTAACAGATTAATTGAAATCACATAAGCAAATGAAGACAGAGAGCTTTGTAAACCTTCCTTAAGAAGAAGCACTCTTTAGCCCTGCTGTGTAGATACATGGAGTGTCTTTTGCTTTAATCAGGATGCGTCAAATGTAACTTGTTTTAGCTGAAGAGGCTCCTTAGGTGACTGCAGGACATCCTTGATAGCACCAGCTGTTATGTGGAACGCTGGGAAAATGTATGTTGTGTCACCCTGACCTAAGACCCTCTGCTAAAGCCAATCAGAGTTATCACCTCACACAGTATCAAACAATAACTGGAAAAGGTTTTCCCCCATGAATTCTGTTCAAACCCCTCAGAATACTCAATTTAGAAATCTATTTAATGTCTCCTTCAATAAATGTGTATTATAGGCAACCCATAAAATCTAACACTGTATTTCAGTGGGTGCCTCCAAACAAATACTATTCTCAAACACTACCGGTGATATAGAAACTCCTCACGTGTTGCACTGGCGGGGGGGATGATGCTGAACAACGTATCCCAGAAACCCAGGTGCCTCAGGGAAGTCACTTGCCTGATGAGACTCAATGCCACTTGCAGGTGGTGGCTGACCATGGGGAGAGAAGGAGAGAGAATATGTGTTGGGTAAGTACAAAGCCTCCCAGTTTTCTGTGTTTTAGTAAATAAACACACTTATTTGAAAAAAATGCTACTTTTTTTTTTATGGTTGCAGACAATTGACTGCAGTCTTTTCGTGACTCTGCAGCAGAAAACAATACTATATGGTATATTTCCTTTTGTGTTTTATTCTCTCCAAAATCAACGTGCTGATTCAAGGGGATTTTTGGAAATGGCAAAGCTTCCCAGATCCTTTCCCACCATTTTGATATTTTAAGGGAACCATATTTATATGAAACCAACTCAGACATATTTTTATTAAATAAATAAAGCCTTTTTAGCATGACTAGCATAATTTCATGTGTTGCTATATATACACATACTATGTCCAAATTATCCTAAGTCTTCTGTCAGCTTCAGTGTCTTTTCCTCTTAAGGAAGCTATGCAATAAGATATAATAGAAAATAGCAAGAAGGATCTCCATTTTTAGAAAAATTGATGATTTCTCTGCTGGGGATGTGCAGATTATATTCCAGAAACTGGTGGTTGCAACATTGAGGGGAAAAAAAGCAAATAATAAAAAATCACCCAGCACTTTGAAAATAAAATAATAATCTTCATCTTTTTCTAACCACTAAAAGAGAGATGACTTGGAATTTTCTTCACAGCTGGGTAGATATAACTTCAAAAATGGAGCCTGATGAGGTTATGTAATTGTGTGACTAGGTAGGAGTGTTTCTGCAGTTGGAAACTGTTGCTGATGATACAAGTCTGAAAGTGTTCCATTTTTAGTAGCCTAAGGATGGGTTGAAAGACCACTTGGGCCTGTGGCTTCCATAGGTGTACTCTATAAATCCCACACTTCAACAAGCAATGGTGGGGAAGTTTTGCCTTTGCGCTCCTCTGACACAGGAAAGATCAAAAGGTGTGAAGGGAATACCTGGGATCTACTGCTTTCAGTGATCCTGAAATCCTCTGGCTGTGCTTTAAACTATATTATGATATATGTATTGGCTTTCTATGTTTTAAACTAAACTAAGGTATCAGAGACATAATTCTCTGCCTTTTGTCCTTTTACAGTATGCTTTTAAATGTGTTAAAGACTGCTAGAAAGTGTGTTTTGTGTTGGCGTTATGTGAGTGGGAAGTGGCTGTTTTGGAAACCCTTACAGACTGGTTGCAGGGCTGTAGCTGTTGCAGGGCTCTTGACAAGTGATTGATGATTTAATTTGAACCCTTCACAATACCAGCACTAAAAAAGAAGCCAAATACCGTAAATATCAGTGTCCTTTCAGACAAGATATCACAATCACAGAAGGAATATGGGTGTTTCTCTCCCATTAATCTCACCCCGTACCCCCAGTTAGATTTGATTTCATGAGGGCACAGGGACACATATCTGAAGGACTCCACTGTCAACCACAGAACAAGTGCCCTCCTTCTCCCTCTTGAAGAGGCTCACAACCCCTTTCTCCACCTACTCGCCTGAAGGACCCAGAGGTTCCCTTTGACCACATACAACCAGGAAATTGGACATTGAACAGCTTTTAGCAAATTTCTATCAGATGCAAATAAAGGGGCCTAATGAGCTATATATTTTTAAAATGTGCTGCAAGACCTACTGGTACATGTGTGTATACAGGGAAAGATTTTCAAAAGCATCCAAGTGAGAAAGAAACTGTAGATGGGTGGGCCACTCCACTTTGAAATTTAGTGACAGATGGCTGCTAAGACAATCTACACTAAATGACAAATGACTATACATTAAAGCTTTCAAAAGACAAAAAAAAAAAAGCCTCCAAGAAACACTTGAACTGAAGTTTAATGATCACACGAAATTACCAGCAAATCAAGAACTGCAAGATTTTAAAAAGAAGGGCTGAGCAGAGAACAAATGTTCTTCTAATGTGAGGGAGGGATGAACAGATACAAAGATTATCAGAGCCATCAGTGATGAACTTAATATTACAATTATTGCAGTCCCTAAGAAGTCAAAAGAAGAATCTCAGTGAGCTGTATGAAAGCCCCATGGAAGCAAATATTTCTCATGCCAAACAAGGTGGGTACCTAAAAATCTCTGAAAAACAAGCTTTTATGCACAAGGTAGGATAAATTACCCACAGAAAAATGGAAAAGAATAAAAAAAATGAATAATGATGGACTCGTAAGAGTTACAAACTTTAAGATAAGGTTGTAATATTTATAAAACAATAATGGAGGCTCGTCTGAGAGCTGAAGTATATTACATTAAATGAATAGAGTTCAAGAGAAACAAATTACTTGTAGTATGAGAGACATCTATCTCAGCGGTCTTGTTGTGAAAAACCATTATTATGGGTAATGATTTCTTGCTTTTGGGAAAGGGGAATAGTATCTTCAAAAGTATCCAGCTTGCAGAATCTATAATCTCAGCAATTCCTTTTAAAAGAAGCAAAGAGGATTGACAGTTATTCTTATTGCAACAGGACAACTGTTCATTTTCTCTTTTTAGCTCTTCAAAAAGATCACAGAAACAGCCATATGATGTTGAGTACTAGTTGAATTTCACTGCAAATAATTCATCTAAAAGTAGACAGAGACAACAATCTCAAATCATGCTGATATATCAATCATAGTATACCACGGGGTTCTCTAAGGGAACAGAATTTTAAGCCTAGAATTCTTAGCTTTTTATATGTGTGATTCATATTCTTACTGTTATATGGATTTCTGGTTGTGAAGCGGACAGGTTATGTTTTAGCTTTTGATCCTCATATAAAGCTAATTAAGGAAGCATTATTAGGAATTTCAGTGCCCCATCCAACCAGAGGTCTTTTTAATGCTGTGTCCTTTCTTTGATCTGGATTTTTTTTACAGTTTGTACAACACTTTCTTAGCCCCTAAGTGCTCAATTAAACATTTCAGGCATTTCTGTGCAAAACCCAGCAAACTGTGTAAGAAGCATTAAGACACCCAGCAGCAGCACAGTATTGGGCAATGATTGACGTACATTTATGAGGAGGGGTTTGTTCTGACCCAGCACAAACCAGACTTTAGGCTTCTGAGACAGGAGACCCATTTCAACTACGCTGGGCTGATTTTAAGCTGATGAGAACTATTGCCCTTAAAGAAGGCTGGGCTTTTTCGTGCCAGTGAAAGAACTGCTTTGTGCCTGCAACGTCTGTGTGGGATGAAACTGGTGGCAGAAAAAAGTAATCTGACAATAGGATGTTTATTTGAATCAAGATAAACCTGTAATCATAATCAGAAGGTAAACAAGTAAAGGTAAAAACAGAATACTGTTGGAACCTGCATGTATTATTTATTCTATTCCTTTTAGGAAGTTACATAGCAGGGCATTCCAGATACTTCTTAGTGACATCCTAGATTCCAGGATCCTAAAATAATGGGAAAAATAATGTAAGTTGAGAAAAAAATCCAAAATAATTTGGATTTTTTTTTTTATTTAGCAGGACCATCATCATGCCCAAGAATAGTCAAGTTACTAACATTATCTGGCAACATGTTGTTTAATTTGCAGTTATTTCACTTTATTAATGCCTGTGAGGACTTCATAAAGTTTATCTAGTTTTCTTGATAAGAATGTATTACTCAAAATTAGCTCACATATTAAAAAATTTGGAATTCTTGCAAAAGTAAGAATTATCCAACTTTGAAGTTTAATTTTTAACAACCAAAACCATAATAAGTATGTATAGAACAGATAAGGGTAATAAAAAATTGTTACCTTTCTGGCCTCTTTCTTTTTATTCTTGGGGGACTTTTTTCTAAACCTTACCTTTAAATAAGAAAAATCTTACCTTTGTGTGCAACTGAGAAATTTGATTTTTTGATTGTATTATCAAACTAAGTGATTTATACAAAGATGTGATGATTATTAAAAATATCATCAAAACACAAAACTCACTTTATGGAATGCATTAGCATTCACAACTGATAATGCAAATGTGAATTATATCACAGTACACTCAATATACCATCTGCTCCAGAAAGAAAAACATCTGTTGGTAAATGTAAACTGTGGAGCTTATGTGGTATGCAATATGTTCAGATACTGTATGGAATAAATAAATTGGACGTTGACAATCTATTATGTTAGAAGCATTCAATACTTTCTTATCTTGAAAAGAGGAAAAGCTCAGCTGCAAGTGTGTTTTGAGATGGTGGAGTTATTATGCCATGTCCCATCCAGATGGCTTTTGCTGAAGCCAGTCACTGACAGGCTGCTGCAATCATCATCAGCAGTTATGAGATGCTTTAAACCAGCATGAGCATGGATGAATATACTTCTCTACAGTAGAAGTTTCTGTGCTTGAATTTTCATGATGGTGATGACACTGCAGTTTGTGACATTGTTGGAATTGGCTGTATTTTCTGGCTTCTAGGATGAAATTCATGAGCATGAAAAATGTATATTCACATGTATGAATGATAAAGAAGACTGTTGCATCTTTGAAAATATAGTTATAATCTTGTGTTGATGTTATTTTTAATTTTTAATGTGCTGCACTGATATAAAAATGGAAAATAGGCACTAGTTTTTGAGTTCTAAGGGCCATGATAGCCCTTATAAGATCTAATCTAATCTTATAAAATCAAACCCTTGTGAAATCTAATGGTTACCTAATGGGTTTTTTCCCTGATTTAGAATATCCTGTTTTCACATTCATTTGTTCAATACATTTTAAGCAATTAGACAAAGAATTTTTTTTTTTTAACCCACAACTGAATGTGACAGCTGAGGCAGAGGTAAAAGTCTGGGAATGGCACTTGGAAATGTATCCATATGTAATGTACTGTACATTTGTACATAATGTACTGTTGTCCTTGACAACTCTCCTTTCATTCCTTGTCAACACATGGAAAGCTCAAAGAGTTTTTCACATATTTAACAAACTGTTAAGTATACAGAAATGCATATTTGGCCATATATCTAAAAAGGCAGAAAACTTGTTCAAAATGTCAGGATTTCGATTTGAGTTTAAACTTTTTCTTTTCCTCCACATTGTGAGAAGGAATTTATCATAATCTGTTAAACAAATCAAAATAACATTTGTGCTAGTGATAGTTTCCAGGTTCTGTTTGTTTAAGCATCTTAAAATGCAATGTTTATTTGCAAGGGAATATAGGCCTTCCTGATGTTTCTCCATTGTGGAGTGATCCAAAAGAAAGGGAACCCTTGCTCAAGAAGATTTGGGCTTCTGTAATTCTCCTCTGCAAGAGCATTCACTGCTGGTCTCTGCATTGCTTTAGAACAGCTCTTTAGCTTTATACTCTGTGCTGTCCTTGCAGGCCATTGTTTCTTTTCTTCAGTATTCCAGCATGTTCTCATGCATTTTCAGGCAGCAGATAGCAAGGGAAGAATGCTGCAGACAAAACACGTTTTAACTCTTTGTTTGAATCAGACTCATCAGTCTACTGTTCTATGTGGCACTAACACCTCTGGTACCCTTCACTCCACCTATCCATTATCAGAGAGCTTTTTATCCTTAAGAATGGTAACTGAAGTGAGCCTCACAAATCTTTTTGTTAGTGTTAAAACATTTATTCACCTGCAACAGAACTGAATGACCCAATGCAAAGTGAAAAATCTTTGCAAAAATAAGCACTAAACAAGGGTAGATGTAGCAGCTCTTACTGCTACATTGCAAGAAAAATATCCTATGTATCGATATTCAAAGCACTAGAGGGGATCAATGCCGGGACTCAATGGGTGCATGTGGTTTCTCCAGCTGTACCACCTGTGAAAGAGTACCTGATTTTAACCCATTATGTGTGACATAAGTGAGCAATACATTTTGTATTAGTAGACCTAGCTTAAAGTTTTCGCTCTGTCAATCTCTCCTAGGACTTGTGGTCTATTCTGTACCCAGTTTTTAAGAATTAGGGTGCAGGTATTTTTTCAGGTCTCCTCTGTACAACCAGAGATGAACTCGGCTGTTGAATATAAATAGTTTAAAAAGTTTCAGAGAAGATACAGGCAACAATACTTTTTTATGAGTTCCATTTTGTTAGGAAAAGTAGATTTCAAAATATAGACAGGTTCACAGCTGTCTTGCTGGAAGAAATAAAAGCACGGCTATCAATATCAAGATAATAAAAGAGCAGTCTATCTTTCTTAGAGGAAATAAAGATCAGTTAACTGAATGGACCTAGGCTTTAAATATCAATAACCAGAGTGGCAGCTCTCTTCTCCTTTTCATATTTGGACTGAATGTTAGATACAGGATCGCTTATGTACTAAAGAGAAAAATAACAGCTTAACAGCGTTTGCCAATAAAAAGAACCTGCTTTCTATTTTTTGGTTGGATTTAGATGGAAAACATTACAACACATCTGGTAGTGGAGATCGGACAAATTATCTAAGAACAATAAAAGTGCCTGAGGGATAGAAAGTGTTAAAGACAGGTAAGAGGAGTATCAGCACCTATGCAGGCACATGCAAATACTGCCAAAGACTTTGTCCTCTTAGTGCCAGCATGAAGATTAGAAGTGGTACTGGGCCAAGAATGGAATACTCTGAGAGACATCAGAGCTAAGCTTATGTTTTGTAAGAAATTTAAAATCCTAGAACAGCCTAAGATCAGAAACTGACCACTGATCTCCAACTTGCAGCCAGACAGGACTGATATAGGCAGTGTAGGAAAAAAACAGTACTTTAAATCTCCTCATTAGACTGCCACGGTGCAGTGATGAGTGAAAGAACACAAAGAAATGCATAAAAAACTGGAACTATTTTGAAATGTTTATATTTGCTCAGTCACATAATTTGGAAATAATTCTAGGTATGTATAAAGGAAATACAGCCTTTGGGTGGAAAACACAACTAATTGAAAGCTTATAAAGTATAGGAGACTTTTTGTTGAGTGATTGTCCTAATAGCAAATCAAAGCAAAATGGCACTCAGCATGTTTGACAAAAATTTAAAAGGTATAAAAATGTTATCAGCAATAAAGTTTATAAATTATTAAGGCAACACTTCGGCCTGAGGAAACAAAAATAAAAGTGCAGCTATATGACCAGGGTTTTTTTTTTAGTACTACTTCATGTAAATTGCACTCTGTAAATCTGGGACCTTCTTAGACAGGTTTTTATACTTGGCAGGAGACACAGAAGTGTGTGTTGAATTGTAGGTGCTGGTGATGCTGTGGAGATGCCAAATACAACTCTATCGCTGGGAATCTGTAGAATGTGTCAGAAATTTTGTTTGACGATCCTTAAAATGAAGGAGGGAAGTCTGAGAAAACAGACAAGGGAGTCAAATTCAAGAAGCAAAGGGGATGTCAATAGTGAGGCAATCATAGAATTCGTAAGAAGATGCGCCTTCTGGGGAGAGAGTGGAGGTGCTGGCAGTTGACAGGCCAAGATGAAGGGCTGTCTTTATATGTTTGACAACAGTCAGAAATGGACATAGAAGAGCTGGAGAAAGAAAAGTTTTTTAAATAGCGCTTTAGTAAATAAGGCCTGAAGAGGGCAAGTTGCTCTAAAGCTAAAGGCAAATAAAAGTGTGAAGTTAGGCTTATAATGAGTCAAAAGCAATGGCTGTGATTCTCCAGATCTCAAATCACCAAGCAGTCAACCTGTCTATTTTGCAAAGCTTCAACAGGCAGGTTAAGTGTGGGAGTTCTCTTCCAGTGTAGGATGAGATTTAGGTATGGTGTAGATTGCAATGTCTCCTCCTGTGTGATCACAAAAGTCCTTCTATTTTCTCAATCTGTTTTAAGATAAAAATGTTGCATTGCAAAGTCAAAGTAGATCTAAGGCTCCTAAGAACCCTCCATTGCAAAGACAAATTCAGCAGTTAAAATGGGATCAAAGGAATTGATAAGCCTTATGCAATTTATCTCTAGTCATGGATGAGGATTTTCTGCAGCTTTCATATTAGTTACATTCTGTACTTGCAAATGCAGCATTATTTATTGTATGCATATACTATGATTCTGTAAGGTCTGAAAAGGGTTTTTTTAATTAAAAAGAAGTGGCAGCAGTTTCTGTTTCTTGATATCATACCAGCAGCAGACAGTAAAGTTGTGAGTGCTGGCTACTTACCTTGATTTATATTTAAAATCTATGTTTTTTTCGAAAAGATCATTGTACTAATAAAGTGTTGGATATTTAAAATGTGAATATTTAAATATGCTTTTTGTTTGCACAACTTTTAAAGCTAAGAATGTAACATTAATAAAACAGTATATAATTTTCAGCTGGTGAAGAAACAGAACAGCAGTTACCTCAAAATATCAATTCCCGCTTACCAAGATATTTTGGGAAAACTGCTATTGTGGTGAGAGTATTACATACATATTCAAATTGTGTGTTTATTATAACTAGTAGTTAAATTTAAATTATTATGAGCTATATGGCATTTTAGTTGTCACAGGAAATACCATGGATTCTGGCTTTAAGAATTAAGTAGACTGTATTTCCAACATAGAGAGATGTCTCAGTATGGTAAACTATTGTTTTCAGTTGGAGTTCACAAGTACCTTCCACCTGTTTTTTGTTTCTTTTCTTCCATACTTTATGTATTTGAAAATTATTCCTATGCCTGCTTGGCTCCCTCAGACTCAATATGCATTAATAGGGATGGGATATATTAGCCATCTTTCTGGAATGTATCCCCTGCAAGCTGAAATATCATGAATAGGAATAATCAGGAAGTTTGTTCCAAAAAGTAAATCCAAACCTGGACTGCAACGGCAGTGTAGTGCGCGCATGGACTCAAAAGGTATCAGAAGATTTCTGCATGTCAACTCTCTCTGTTTCCTTCTACTTAATGTTTGTTGTTATTAAGAACCTTTACAAAAAGAACATTATTTTTCAAGAATACCTGGTACATCTGTAATTTCGGCATTGCTGTGAAATGAGAAATATGACTGTGAGAAGCATGTTGGGGGCACAGCATCAAGGTATCTGCTGGACTTTGATCACTAGGTGGGTTGTATCAGAGGGACAGGAAAGGTTGCCAGCTAGAAAGATCCTGTTTCCTTATAACCTGTGGGCTTATAGCCTCTGGGCTGTTAATGAACAACCACTACATTGTACTTTCAGTGAAACAAATAAATAGTAGGACTTGTTATTTATTGATCTTTTCATATACTGAGATATGAATATATCTCCTTATATAAGGACCATGTAAATGAATGTGTGCATCATCAGTATAATCCTAAAAATAACAAAATGAGAGGATCAGCATCTGCTGGTTTTTGCTGGGGTGGTTTTGTTGTTTGTTTTTTCTTTGCTACAGTACAAAACAGAGCAAAACCAAATCACTGCCAAGTGTATAAATATGTGAGGACATATCTTTGTAAACATTAAAATAACTAGTAAAATAACCTTCCTAGTTTTGTACAATAAATTGCAAAAACTGTAAAGTACAACTCCAAATGTTTTGCTATCTCAGTTCCATAATCAATGCAAAGATGTAATGGGCTTTATTTTAATAGAGGATTCACCTGAGCACATTGTGTTTGTTTTCATGGTTTTGTAAGACATTAAAAAAAATTGAAAGGAAAAGTATCATTTTTTGCAGATGTACCACAGGGATTTAAATAAGCATACAGAAACTTCTGTACATTTTTTGTCTTGGTAGCTAATAATTCTTCTTGAAAATCAACACGTTTCATATCCAGTGCCACCTTTCTCTTCGACCAACGCATTGATCAAATACTCAGCATTTGCAATTATGGCTGAACTTTCCAGAGGTATGGCTGCATCTTTTCCAAGGTCACATAGCACCATGCTGACCTAGAAGCAACTCAGTGGCTAAATTGCTGCCTGATTTACTACCTTTTTTAATTTCCTGCTCCAGCAAGATATGATGTGTGTCCATCAATGTTGCAGTGCTATGGGAATGGAAAAATTGTGCAAAGGATGTCTCCTCTGTGATGCTGCTAGACTGTGTCAAGCAGTCAGGAGCTGTCCTAGGCATTCTGTACATGAGGAAATAGTTATTTTACACCTATTTTACACGGGTTCTTAGACCTACTTATTCCCTAGAAAGAATGTATCTTCCTTTAACCTGCTTTGAGTGGACTACACACAAATGCAAAATGACAAGCGTACAGAAGCACAGGTTTGCTTTCGAATGAAGCCAGTGAGAAAGAGCTGTTATATTTTAAACTACCACAAAACCTCTTTTACAAATGCTTTCTGATGTAAACAACTACTAAAACTAAGACCTTCAGGGAGCATGAATGCAATATGTAATGTAGGTTGTGCTGTACAGTGCTGAGAGAAAAAAAATAAGAGCAAGGTTATAGTAAGATGGGTTGATGTTACGTTCTGCCCTTAGAGTCTTTAATGAATTAGGCATAACTCTCCCTTTTTCAGTACTTTCCTTTGCTCCATTCTGATAAATGTCCATATGTGAGCTTGGAACATGGCTAAAGCATTAATACTTACATATTAGAATATAATTTTCCTTCCTCTCGAAGTAGTGCTGGCTTCTCAGAGATGATCCTCTTGACTGTTCAGTCCTCGTTCCTTAGAGTACACTTAAACGGGAGATGACAATGTACCTTAGAGCTACCCCTAATCTTCCACTCCATGTTCACATTCCATTACAATGAACTCTGGTAGAGTAAGACCCTGGAGAGTAATGTTTTTACAGTCTCATTACCATCTAGTGTATTAGACCATGGCAAAAACGTAGCTTAACGAAAAATATATCCTGTTACAGTGAATGATCACTTGGCAGCAATGGTTATTTTAAAACTTTATCTCAGGCCTTTAAACTAAGCTTTCACCATCTGTTCTGCCTTCTAATTATACATGCAAAAAGGACATAATTCACAAGTGTATCATAAAAGTGGGTAATGTAATTGATTAATTGATACTGCTGCATCTATCTATGTTTGGTTATTCAGTGCCTCTGTTTTGCTTTCAGCTCATAAATCACTTCGAATACATTGTAAAGTGACTTTTTCTTGGCAGACAGACAAGGGTGTACTCTCTCATATTTGAGGGGAGGCAATGAACTGATGATAATGATGGATGGAAAGAGAATACCAGAGAGGTACAAATACTGTCAAACATCAAGTATCCATGCTCCAGTTCTTTGAAGGAGTTGGACCAACTTGCTGTCTTACACTACTTCAGAAAATCAGGACCTCCTTGGCAACTGTCTGACATTAAATAAAGAGCCAGGAAGAAATAGCTTGCTGAAATGGCTCCTGACATTCTGTGTGTAACTTTTTGTGTGATGCTCCTGGATGTGTGCATTATTATGAATGGAAACCTTGGAGCTTTGTTTTGCTGAGTCATCCAGGTGCTTACATTACTTTTAAAAATATTACAAGGCATTCCATTTTTGGAACAAGTTACTTGCCTAGGGCCTTATGGAGTAAAAAAAATGCCTGTATGTTAAAGCAGCTAGGAAAAAGAGAAACAGCTACAAAGAAAGAAAGAAAAATTACTTGTCATTTGTTACCACAAATAGAAAATTTATGAGTTCACGGATTTCAAATAATAGTAAAACCTAAATAATAGCATATTCTTTACAATAGTTAATTTAGTTAATACTTTAGAATTGTTAAAACTAGAAGATTTTAATGAATCCATGGAAAATTCTGGTTGGGAACTGACAACCCAGCATAAGGTCTGTTTTAATGAAAATTTCCTTAGACAAGCTCAAGTAGAAATTTGAAGTTCCATCTACAAAACTCTAGCAAAACTATAGATTTCATTCAGAGTCAACTGTCTGAAGATGTATTTAGTACCATCTGCACTTCCATTTCATTTTCAGTGTTTCTGCACTAACTTTTCTACAGTAATCTACTTTATGTACATTTTGTTACACATGGTGTCTCCTAAGTGCATACATAAACCACATTGCTCAAGAATGCATTTGCATGGATGAAAGAAAATACTAATTATGAAATCTGTTTTGAAAGATGCTTAAAATTAAGCAGAAGAAAATTTCATTCTTACATAACTTTTAATGTTTTATCAATTTAGCAGTATCTCCATTTATGCTGTAGATTCTCTGATTCCCGCTATATTTTAGCTGACTTCCTCTCAAAAATGTCTACTCTGTTGTGATCTTTGTCCCCTGACTTAAGCAAATAAGGAGAGAGGGTTTTTGTGACATTAAGAGATATTTAATCTAGTTTGTTACTTCGGTAGTTTGGCCTCAATCTTCTTCCAAGGACTATAATACACACCCCAGTCATGTCTTTTCATGTCTTCTGCTCTTCCTCTAAAGTCTTCCCTCATTCTGACAGGTAATTTAGAAAGCCTGCCACATATCTTCCTTTCATCTGATTCAACTGGATGTGAATGGATTGAAAGACGGAATGTGGTGGAACAAAGCAATCTGTAGTGTGTTTGAGTATTTTAATAAATATTTTAAAATATTTGTATTGACTTCACAAGGATTTCCTGAGTATCAGCAATGTAGTCCAGACAGAGCACTACCGTGATTTTGCCAGGAAATAATGTGTGGCTATTTCCTCAAGAGATTTTTTTTTTACTATCAATAAATAATGCTGTCCTCTTGTACTACTATGTAAAATAGACATTTATGCTTAACATATGCTTGGAGGTAAGATAAATGTTTGATGGAGTGTTAAAAGCAAACATGAAAACTTAGGGAAGCTTAAAAACCCACTAAATTTCTAGATGGATAATAACATAATTACCCAAAATCTGCAATGATATATTGCTCAGAAGAACAGACAAAACAGGCAGGTATCAAACTTGGTATCTATATAAATCAATAAACCCCATAAACTATGGATGATACTTCATCTTAGAATGTATGGACATATGCAAAATCTCATTTCTTTCACAGAGCTGAGCTACAGCACGTGCAAGGAGATCAGAGGCCCAAGCACAGATTGTAATGGTAGGATTAAAGCTGTAGGACTAGAGCCAAACCCACGCTCATCAGTGGGACTTCCTATGCTTACTTACAGTGGACTGTTAACTGTTCCCTGACTTATTTATTCTGAAATCTGAATAGATATTCCTTAGCTCAACCTGTTGCTTATGAATATAAGTTTTGCAACTGGCCAGTCTGCCATTGGTATACCAGCACATTTTCACATACTCGGCTTCACAAAAGAAACTACTGTCTGAAACCAGAAAAAAACCTCATTTTACCAGGTTCAGAGCAGGTTGCTATATTGGGGTTTCTTTAAACTGAGTCAAATTGTTGAACCATTTACATTTGTTGTTAAAATGATCATATTCTTCTAGAAGTCAATATTAAATGAGAAGTTTTCTAGGAAAAAAAAAAGAAAGAAGAAACCTAATTATTCCAGATGCAAATATGTCTAATCTACAAATGTATAAGCAAGATGTAATGTTATCTTCTTTTTCTACCTTTGGAAACCACCATTCTCCTTTCACATGCTCTGTATTCTGCTGATCTACTGCGCTGCTCTCAAATTTTTTAAGGATTTATTTCACATTCGATTTTCATTCCTTTATATTGTCTTTTTCGTTAATTTGGTTTTTGAACTTTAGTGGAATGCAATTCTTCATACTAGAATCCAAGTTTAACTTCCAAAAGCACATTTTCCTCTTAAGCTCAAAACTGGGAAAAGTAAAAAAAAATCCTTATTATACTTAATCTTTAAAAACTCAGGAGAATCAAAAAGGAAATCTCCGAGGGTTCACTGTTTTTAAAGAGATTAATTCTTTTCTAAAGCAATGATTTAATATGGCAGATCTTTTGAGTTTTTCTTTAATCAGGGATCAGGCTTTTTTACTTTCCAGCAACCACAGAGACACTGACTCAGCTTGACAATGTTTATAGTAGATGTTATTTAAGCTGTAATATGCTTTTGAGATATGAAGTGAGTTGCAGAAAGAATCTAAGAGGGTCTCTGATCAGCAGTGAGCAATTTTCCACAAGATAACTGTAAGTCATCTGCAAAGTGGAGCTCTTTTGACCAGCTACCCAATTCACTTCTTCACATGCTAAAATTTAACTAGACTTTGCAGATTGATGGATTATAAAGCCAAAGGGGACTATTTGGTTCATTCCCACTGACCTCCAGAATGGGCTGGAGACCTTTTCTGCATAAATCACAATTCCAAGGACAAAAGTCTTTTTAGTCAGGTATCCACTGTGGCTGTAAAATCCTGGTGGTGACATGTACCCTTGGTACAATTGACCCTGTGTTTCATAGCTACCCTGTTCAAATGCCTTGCTTACTTGAAGCCTTGTACCAGCTAAAACCAGTCCCTGAGCTTATTCAGCTCCCAGGATGCCAGTCAGACTCGGTGTGGCCGTGTCTCTGTGGGCTGTGGCGCTGCTGGCTGAGCATGAGGGAGGCCTGAGTAGCCTCTGGTGTTTGGCACCATGAAGAAATGGCTCGCTGTGCTCCAGGGGCTGCCTCACAGTGTGCTGCCACACATGCCTGCGTGCCAGGACAGGAGCAGTCCATGCAGAAGGTATTTTTCTTCGTCCCCTCCCCTCCTCCCTGCCCTTAGAAGCCAGGATTTGAGTATTGTCCTTTCTGCCCTGCAGTGCCAGGGCAAAGCTGGTGCCTTTACAATATTCAGCAGTGTGGGTGGTGTTGACACGGCCACGACTGAATCCCTGTCAGGACCTGGCCTTGGCCGTGGCTCTTTGGAGACCATCTGCTGTCTCATTCTTCCCAGCAAAACTGTGCCCATGTGCAGGAGCCAGTGAAACAGAGCTCCCATTAAACACCCACCTGGGGACCTTGTGGTCTAGGTGGAGCCCAGAAAGGTTGCTGGCTGTTGTAGCTGTATTTTAGGATTTCTGAGTGGCCTTTAATTAGTCAGCAATTTACAGAGGTATGTCCCCAAACAGGACAATGTCTCTACTCTGTGAGACTGTCAGTTAAATTTAACTGAGTACCTAAGGCAAATAATGGTAGGAAGGTATTCCATGTAATAGACTGGCTGCTGATGGACACACTTGCCAGAGGTGCCAAAAGGAAATGCGGACCAGCTATTAATACAAATATCCAAAAGCTCAACTTCTCCATCTCCGAACCATTTCCAACAAAGTGCTCTGGCACCTTCACAACCAGGGAATATTCTGAGTCACTAACCCACAGCACTCCAGTCTCTCACATACATGGCTAGCTTTCCATGGCAAGCAGTGCAGATATTTGGAAATCCAATGACATGCACTTCAAGTAGTATAATAAGCACACTGATAGCTCCCTTTCTGATTCACCAAAATTAAAATTGAGACTGTGTTCTCTATGCCTTGATTCTGTCTTTGGAGGTAATTATCCGCATAATTAATTCTAAAGGGGCTTAATCTTTGGGCAGAAACAATCTGTAAAAACTGAATGAACTGCTCTCCAAAAACGAGAGCAGGGCAAAACATTCTCAGGTAAAATGAAAAGAGAGTACTTCTGGTTTTGGTTGTTTGTTTGCTTCTGTTTTGTTTTGTTTAACATAAGAAGTGAATGATAGCATAGTTATCTACTTTGCATGCTTGTATTTACCTGTACTTTCAGGAGTTTTAACATTCAGACTTAAAATGGCCATGGTTAAAAGACCTGTGTCTATACTTGAGTCTCATTAGCATTTATGCTCTGCAGCTGATGATGAGAAAACTCAGCTGTTTAAAGTTCCGTGAGGGTCATGATGACCACTTTCTGGGAATGATAACATATGAATAACCTTCTTAGACTATTACTAATTAACTTTGTACAGTTTCTGCTGTAAATTATTTTCTGAGCCACTTAGGATTGCTCTCAGCCAATTCCATACATGGCAAAAGGTTAATTGTTTGTGAAAGACAAAGAAAAGGGCACCTCTGTGACTCCCAGCAGAAATTAAGAAAATGATGAAGTCTTTCTATGGGAATTCATTTACTTCACATGTGATGTACCAACTACAAAACTTATACAATATTCAAATATATACTTTCATGAGCAGTGTTTGACAGAACATACATTTATATAAAATAATGGCATGGATTTCTGCCTTGTCCAGAAGCCTGGCTAGAAAGAGATGTGATAATTTAAATTTGTAATACTTGGGAGGACTTATAGCATGGATACATACAAAATGCATGTATTTCCTATGCTGATTGAGGCATGCTGGGTTGTTCAAATTACCCTACAGAGAGCAGGAAATTGTACTTACATACATGGCAGCCTCTATCAGACAAATAGGGTTTGCATAATTATTGTGGCATAAAATATTTATGTGGCATATAATTACCAGAAGAGATGTGAATTGCCAATTGCAGCAAACAAATAACAAAAGGAACTGCATGTGATGCCACACAGTGATGTAGAAGTTAGTTAGATCTGATTTTTAATGAAGACTTCACAGAAAATTTTCATTTATTTTAAGGCATTTGTAATACGTTCTCCTCTATTTCTGACTTCCTTAATGAAAGAATTTATTCATAGAGGTGTTGGGTGAAGAAATCTGAAAATAAAATAAAAATTATTTGAAAAATTGTGTAAGAAAACTTTTGAAATTAAAGACATAATTGGGACCTTGTCAAGAAATTATTTCTTCACTCTTCACCCAAGTTACTTTTCTTCTCCTCAAGAAACAGTCGTTTCCTTCTCCCTCCTGTTACTGTTTGGGGTTACACTTCCTCCTCTGTTTAGGCATCTAGAGTTAATTGTGTAAACAGAGCTGAGATCAATCCGATTTGATGAGTCTCGTGTGTGTAAAGAGTTCACATGTGAGGAAAACCACAGGTTTTTGCAATTCAGAATTGTAGATAATTGTGAGATTTTGTTATTTGTGTGTACTTTTATGATTCTTTAAAAAAAAAAAGTCTGAAACATGTGAAACATAATAAAGAGCAGAAAAAGTATTTTTGAATATGTACGGGGTAGAGAAATAAAAAATTAGAAAATTAGCAAGTGGGAAACCTGATGGTCAAAGTAAGGTAGAAGAAAAAACCTATGTTTTGGTGGTAAAAATTATGCTGATGATTTCATTTTCCATAGCTGAAATGATTGGTCAGGTTAAAACCTGGGCTTTGGGTAGCTTTTAAGGTGCATTGTACATTTATCTTGAATAGCTTAACTCTGCTTTGGTTTCTTGGTCATCAGTGTCTAATAATGTCCTGGGTGAAATGTCAACTTCAGTGAATTCAGTGAGTGTTTTCTCATTCTGCTAAAGACAGGCCAGACTTCATTCTTATACGTGTTTACTTCTTTACTTGTGCTGGTTAACCACAAGAAGGGAACAGTTCATAATGGAAAACTCATCTTGCTTGCTTCACAATTACTATTTCCAGGTGTTGCTGGTTCTCTAAAATTGGCAGTCGTGACCTTTCCTCGTAGGATAGGGCAGAAGTTCCTCCCCTTACCAAGAGTGGTAGAATATCAACACCTGTGGCCAGCAGAACTTCCACTGCCTTGGAAGCTCCTTAGTAAGTGAGTAACATTTGAATAGACGTTGTTATCACTGTTGTGCAGGTAAAGAAAATTCCGTATAAAGCAACATATTCTATTAATAAACAAAACCCACACAGAACTTTTAAACAGCTCTTCCATGGTTGGAAAGGAAAGATGAATCATTGCTAAATTAGAGGCAGCAGAGAGAAGCTCTAAAACCAATTATTTTTACTGGAATTTGACAAAGAATCATGTCATACGCATTTGAACTGACAAAGTTATTATTTTCTGGACAAAGTTTCATTTGAAAAACTGATTTAAAGTAATTCTGGAGAATGAAATGGAGAAGACCTTTAGGGTAGTACAGGTGTCTGCTTTCCTGACTGTAATCTATACAAGCACTAGTCTGGAAGAAATTTTACACCTTTAGGTGTGCTGATATTTTTTTCTTCTTTATGAAGCTCAGTAAATGAAAGTTTTTAGTTCTAGGGGTTCTGAAACATATTTCTGGCCATATGGAGAGCATAATCATTGCAGGAGAGCTGAATATCACCACTGAATGTTTAGAATGAACAGAAGAAACTAGGAAATATTTTTTTCTCGTGGAAATGATACTTACCAACTCCCTGGAGAGGGAGGTTGGAGTCCTTTACTGTTGGGATCTGTGGAGTCATACTGTAGAGAGGACAGCGTTCAAATGGTTGGTTTTGCTCCCATGTAAATAGAAAGGAAATTAAATTGTTCTTACAGTGAATAGTTATGATTGCAGTACACTTCTTTTGCAGTTAAAATTGCATGCAGGAGACAAATTACAAAGTAGATGGTGATTTCTTTTTACAGTTGAGACTGGCTTCAGATTTTCCCCACAGTTGAAGCATTCAGGTTACACAAAAACAATGAATTTGGCAAGCTGACAGTACTTGGCCTTCTTTTGGCAAATGGTTTTAGTCATACAGTTGTTTTTCTGCCTTCTGCAGACAAGTCTGGCTCATGTAGTACTGTTTGAAATTTAGTGTGTGAAAAATACTAAGATTTAGAGTAGAATAGAAACTATGTGAGGAGTATTTTGATTTTTGGCATGTAAATAGACACAGTTTGGCAATGTCTATAATTGAAATAGAGGAAGAAGGTTCACATAAACACTCAGAGAGAAAAAGATCTATAGAAATATGCAAACCTGTGTATATAGCAATTCCTACTGTGAAGATAACTTCAGCAGAAATTGGAATGATAAAAAAGATAAATAATTACAGTATTCAACTGTTATGAGTCTAAAAGATTAAACAATTACATTAATAAAAACACCTATTTAATTTAGCTTTTTTTGCTGTTTTTCTTCTTGACAAATTGATTACATTAAACCTTTCAGCACTTTTTTTTGTATTTAGCTCATGTAACTCCAACTAGATCAGAAACATGAACCTAAAAGGTCTGCTTTCTTTTAAAATTTTAAAAATATTCTGTCTTGTGTTGTTAGAATACTTGGAAAAGGTGATTTTTCTGCATCTATTTAGGCACTATTTTGTTCTAGTTTTTTTACAATTATTACTATTATTAAGTCATTGTTGCTTTTTTCAAAGAAAAAATTAGATTTAGAGAAGTCTGTGTAGATGTGTAGTTTTGAAGATTGTCCTTTTCTGTATTTTCACAGGTTAATTTCCTTTGTAAGGTTCCTTTTTAAGGAGAATTATAATGCTAATAAGCCATACATTGTAATTCTTCTATAACAAAGAATAGTAACTATTTCTTATCATGACAGTGTAAAACTATTAGTCAAATAATACCATTTAAAAGAATCATAACCCTTATTTATAAATGCACATTGAATAAAACATCAATAAAATTGTCACAAAAAAGAACAAAGGACATAATAACATTCTTCATTGCCTTTGATTATTCTGCTTTTAACAAAATTTGTATTTTAGACTTAGTTTATGTTTAGACTGAAAGTATTTTAGACATGTTATATTTTGATGTATTCTGCTTTTATAGATATGCCAGGTTATTAGGAACACTTCACAAAGGAAGTGATTTTGTAAAAATACACTTGCATTAAGATACATTTAAGGTCGGCTTTTGCAACTTAAAAAATACATGGGCTCTATTTTCATCTGTTCCTCAGTTTAAGACTCTAGAAATATTTAGAGAGTCTTTCTGGTTTAGGGGCTGATGAGTCACTCTACCAAACATAATTTGAAATTTCTGTTTGTTCTAGAATACCCTTCATTTTATTCTTAGCAGAATTTATTCTTTTATCTGTATTTTGCTTAACAAAGAGAAGGGAGGATGTTTAGGTTTTCAATTTAACTCACCAGTTTACAATTACATCATTACAATCATGAGTATCGCTGGGCCACTCTAGTTCATTATGTTCTTACAAAGACCACGAGTCTTAGGCAAATCTGGTGGGTTGAAGGCTTACAAACAATAGTAATTTTAAAAGTGATTTATACTGGTGCAGCGATGACATTTGTATTAATGCTTGAAAACACATGCAGAGCATGAGAAGCCACAGCTATCCACGCCGTGGTGTTCTGTGTCAGGCTGAAGCAATTCCACTGAGGCCAGAATGAAGGGAAAGGAAAGGAATATTGTCTGTGTGTCGAGATAAACATGTCCAATACACCACTGAGTGCTTCCAGAAGGGCTGACCCTCTGCAAGGCTCTGGGCAAGGGCTCGCCTAGGAGATGAGGGGAAGGCATGTGGTAACAGTGACAAACTGCAACTGTTTGGCGAAAAGGGTAACTCCACTGGAAGCTTCCGGACATAACAGGGCTGTGATCACTTCAGGTGGATAAGGAGATGAACTTTCCGATTATAACTCTGAGTGTGTTTAGTTCTGTATAGCAAACCCTCATCAGCTCGCTCAGCCACTCCTATGCATTTGCATCAATTGTTCCTTAAGTTTCAAGCAATCAAAAAAAATCTTTGAGGAGATATTTCTGTACGTGTTTATGCAGAAATTCAGCAAAGGTTGCAACAAATATTTATGGTCTAGCAGATCAATTTCTTTAGTCACTTTCTCTAATCCTATATAAATGTGATATTAGAATTAAAATTAGAATTCTGTTAGAATTAATTTGAGCATTAGAACACTATATTGGGAAGCATTATAAAATTTGTGTATCAGATTAAAGAAAATGAGATAGGCAAGTTTGCACAAAACACTTATCTAAGTAATAGAGTTTGTCAACTTCCGGAAATGTTCAAATATTTTCTTGTAAATTTTTTAGTCCAGCTGTCCTTCATGTTTGGAGATTAAGCTGGATTTTACAGAGGCTGGACGAATTAGTTAATATGTGCACTGTTACAACTTGCGTGTCCTGGTATTAATAAAAATACTGTTATACGGGGGATAAGAAATCCATTGTTGCTGTAAAGAGAATAATTAGTATGGCATACACACACTACTTTTCAAGAGCAGGTAGGAGAGACTTGTTGCTTCTTGGAAGTTGTATGACATGATTTATGCATCCTTGTTTCTGAAATGCTTGGGCAATAATAAGTATTATAAAATATTTGTCTGTAACTTTGAATACTCAAACAATGCTTTATTCATAAACAGAAATTTTATTCTAAAAGTAAAATAACACAAAAATTATATCAGCAGGTACTCTAAATATTTGGAAATATTGTATGTGAAGAGTAGTTACAAATAATCACCTTTGTGATTAGAGGTATGCCCGTAAGTTTGTTTGTGGTACAATGAAGCCTATTCATGTTCTCAAGACATGAAAAATTCTATATTCTTGGTAAATATTTCATATTAAAAATCTGTAAATACTTTAACCATTGGTGGAAGTACATGGGAACATTTCTAAACATCTGTTTTATTAGAAATATTTTATTTTTTGCAATTTGCAGATATAAAATCTATGTTGTTCAAAACTACTAAAGATTAAGCCTTCTCCCTAGAAATGGCAAATATAATGAAAGAAAGCTCTTGTTCATGGACAGATATGTCTGAGTTTACTTATTGTTAGAATTTTTAATATTCTTCCCATAATACAAGGGATAGCAGAGTGTTACTGACTTTATTAGTTTCAAAACAGTGCAGTTTGCCAGTGAACATGCTGAGAAAATCACAGCTTTGATAAGGAAAGCTGGAAAGACAAACGCCGCAATTTTCAGTAACACAGGTTTGTATGTGGCTAGAGATTATCACACATTACAGTTTTTGTAAATGCTTCACATGTGCCTCTAACATACTTTTGTTAGTATTCCATATTCTAAGTTTAACATAAGAAGGATAATCCTAAATAGTCATGGTTGTGTCTCTACATATAAGAACATAGCTACATAGAATATTTCATATTCTGCCTTTCACTGAATATTCTATATATAGTATATCTTTCTGTATTACAGTATATTAAATTATATGCAAAATATGATTCTTGACTTTTTTCTGTATAATCCCACAGCTTTTCTAAAGGAATTATAACTGTAAGGTTGGCAATGTAAATGTAATAATACTTCACAGTCCCACATCAGCTTTATAAAATGGGTTAAAACATATTTGAATTCAGAACCATATTTGAGCATCCTAACTGCTGGGGGGCACCTCTTGCTTTCATGAGGTTTCATTTCTAATGGCAGAAATCACTTGTCATCTAATTTTAGGCTATGCTCAAAACAAAGCTGAATGTTAGATTTTTATTTCTGACTTGTAAAGAACAAACGATAGGAGTAAGCTTTGATCTGCAGAATGGAATTCTTACATGTCTGTTTCATGATCTCTGTAATTCACAATGAATTTCTCTCACCTACACATTTTCTTTTTTAATTTATCTGTGTTTACAGACTGTTATGAAGAAAGCAAGCAAGAACTGTTCTAACATATGCTTTAGGGCCTCTGCTACTTTGATGTGGTAGGGAAACTGCATATTTACTGCAAGACTGGGTTATTAGCTGATTGGTCACAACCAGAGAGGCCTATGATTTCTAGAACACATCTGCAGGAGAAAGCTCACAGTACTAAATAGACCTGGAAAATTCTAAAGGCCAGGCATAATAGACTATTTGTACCTGGGTAAAAGAGGCTGAGATAAAAATGGCATGTTAGCCAAAACCCATTTCTTTCTGGCTGACCAAAGGCAGGAAAAAAAGTATTTGAAACAGTTTCCAAATAAGTTTGCTCCTCTATGTCTATGCTACTTGATCACCAGTTACCACGACTACCACCATCTCTAGCTTGTTTTTGTAACTAATGAGGTAAGCAGGTGGTAGTGTAAGTCTGAAATGTATATAAATATATTTCATTTCTTAAAACTATTTGTAAACACATATTTATAGTTTAATACATTTTACATGCTATTTTTATGTATTTAGATGTAAGATGCATTTATTTGTTTGTTCATGTACACTGTGACCCCTTTTATCTGTATTATTCGCTCAGATCTGTTATTACAGTGAAATCCACTATGGATAAAAAAGTTTATGCTTACAGAGGGCTTAAATTTAGTTGTGTTTGTTAAATAGCCATTCTTTCTTGCCTCTGAAACAATAGTAAAATGGCAATTGGGTTTTGTTGTGATGTTTTTGCTTTGTTTTTTTCCCCAGTAATTAGTAATATATTCACTGACAATGTCAAATATGATTTGTAAACAAACCTGATCTTTCCAAGAATTTTTCTTACTATCTCTTTTATAATTTTTCACATAAAAGCAAATGATTTACACAGGCCACTGAAGAAATATTTGGTTCACCCAAGCTAGGATTAGAATCTACTGGTGTGTGGCATTGTTTAACGAAAGAATTCGGGAGCATGAGCAATTGGGAGATTTTATTTTCAGGTTCAAGATATATGAAGCAATCTTCTTTGTGCACTTTGTCTAAATCATTTTATGCTGGAGAGCACATTTTCCCTATATTAAAGTAGAAACTGCTTATCTCAGTGGTGAGCAAAATCTGTGCCTCAAATACAAATGAGTAAGTAAACTGACTTCTGAGGAATGCGTCCCTGTGTTCATAGCGAAGCCAAGTTCTTGAAGGAATACAGTCAGTCAGTCAAAGATTGTGAAGGGTAGTGTTCTAAGGCCATTTTTTCCTATTCATTTACAGTGCAGATGGTACAAGCATTTATTCTAAACAGAATGCATTGTTAGAATAGTCTAGACATGCTATGATCAAGGGACCACAAATGGAAACAATTTGGTGTTGAAAATTTTTATCTGATTACAGGGATGATGACTTGAAAATCAACCTGGCAATTTTGCATGATTAGAAAAGTGATGTTAATGTTTATTTCTCATCATGTTTCCAAATAGAAACAGATTTCTGCCACATATTACGTGTCATTTTTCTCATAGATGACTCTGCATCTCGGTTTCAATCAACAGTTTCAGCTATTCCACACATGGAGCCGTTCTGTTGTTTCGACAGGCAAAGACACATCAAAATCATGTATTAGTAACTTTTCCACACCACTGAGTCTATATGAAGAGCTTGGAAAAATGAAACCAGAAAACAATATTTAATTTTTTAAGTTTTTGGTTTACATGAAGTGTGACATGCAAAAATAGACTCCTTAGAGAGGATCTTCATATTGAAATAAACATGTATTTATCTGAATGACTATCTAATTTCAAATCCTTAATTTCCAAATCGTGTGAGTGCATTTAAGGTTATAGGGCTGCTTCTGGTCCTAGACACTTTTACTGAAAGGAAATAGGTTGAGACAGTCTGATCTATTTTTATATCTTTACTTTCTTATAAAGCACTGTTAGGACATCTCATGATTCACAAAGTTTAACGTAGTATGATAAGTTTAGTGTGGTATATTATAAATAAAAACTTCCCCCATTTTTTTGCCTTTTTAATGCTGTTCTCAATACATTTGATGAAAACATTATCCTATAGAGTAGATGAGGTTTGGGGGCATCTAGTCTTGCTCTTTGAGTAAATTTTAGTCAAGGACTTGTCTCTGTAACATTTTCTCCTTCTTTGTCTGGAGATGCGAGTAAGTACAGGGTTCTGTCTTTTCCCCTTTCCATAAGCTATGTATTCAGATAAATTTTACTGAGCTTGTCTGCATTTTCTGTTGAAAATAAGAATGAAAGCACAAATGAAAATCAGCACTTGATGAAAAAGCTGACTCAAGTTACAGAGACACGGTGACTTTGAAATTTCTTTTCTTCCATTTAAGTTTTAGCTTGGGCTTCAGTCTGTATCTGTTTGAAAATTCACCTGCTGGGTAGAAATTACTGAAATCATTTCACATTAAATGTTTTAACAGTAGAGGCAGGACACCAGCAGAATTCTTCAAAAGTCTTCTCTCACCGTTGGATTTCATTGTTAAGTGTGCACAACCTTCAAGTGTTTGAAGAAGGATATAATTTGTTCTTGCTCTTATCTGGGTAAGAGTGTGTACTAAATGGTTTTACTTCCATTCCCTGTTTCTTCTGCTTGTATTTTCCCTCATTTTTTTTTACTTTGTTTTGTAGAAATTAAAGAAAAAACTCATAGGAGAGAGCCTGGAGCTGGTAGAGTTGGCAAACACTCCTAAACACTGCTTAAGAAGAGATAACATTGTGGAACTGAAGGATGTTGAATCAGTGTACAAAACCCCCATAAATTAGGAAGAAAATTGGGTTCAACCAAATTGCATTTATGAAATAAAGATGGAGGAGAATTCAGGGGAATACAAACAATAAATTGACTCATTCAAGTTATTTTTAACTCTGAATTTTTCCTGGTACTCAGTCCTCCTGCTTCTGCTTTCCTTGTGCCCATAAATTTGTTGATCACCAGTATGTAACACTGCCCATGTTGGCCACTGCCTGAACTTGTCTTTCAAATGAATCAGTAACTCATGTCCTTCTCTTGTTTCAGTTACATTCACATCCAAAGCTTGTTACTCTCATCTTCTTGACCTTTCTCTCCTGATAGAAGGAAGCTGTTTGATTTTGTGTGTAAGTGTATGATGTTCCAGCCTCTGTCTAAACACTGTTTTCTGCTTAGGGTCATTTTGTCTACAATCTTGTCATAATGCTGTAGAGGCCAGGAGGACTCATTCAGTAATTTAGTGCAGTATAGCACAAACCCATTTCATTTTATCCACTTATTCTTATTTTAAACCTCATAATTTGAACTAATTGATTTCTGTATTTTGAAAAATAAATTGTTCCATGCCTGTTGTTGAAAAAAGAATTAATTGCAGGAACAATATTGGATCTGAATTACACATGTCACCAAGAATGAGGCTGCCATTTGAACATTTGTATGTTAACTCTGGTAATTCAAAATGCATTTGATTTCCTAGATGATGAGAAAGGATGTAGACAATTATATAGCAATGGGAAAAATTTATCACGAAAATTAAGTTGTAAAGCACTGGGCTGATTTTTAGATAGCACTGACAGTCTTTGGGAAATTATGATTACAGCATGATTAGTCATTCACATTTTTTAATAGAGCTCCTTTGTCTAATCATAGTTCATCAAGGACAACAAAGATGGTGAAGTGGCTGGAGCGGATGAAGGAGTCGAGGGCGTTTAACCTGGCAAAAAGGAGGCTCAGGGGAGATCTTATTGCCCTCTACAACTACCTGAAAGGAGGTTGTAGGAGGTGGGAATCAGTCTCTTATCCCAATTAACCACAGATAGGGCAAGAGGAAATGGCCTCAAGTTGTGTCAGGGGAGATTTAGATTGGATGTTAGAAAAGATTTCTTCACCAAAAGGATTGTGAAACAGGGAAGTGGTTGAGTGACCATCCCTGGAGGGGATTATATTTAAAATACATGTAGATGTGGCGCTTAGGGCAATGGTTTAGTGTTGGATGTTGGACTTGGCAGTGCTGGGTTAACAGCTGGATTCATGATAAGAGGCCTTTCCCAACCTAAATGATTTTGTGCTTCTATGACTCTATATATTTGGAGCTAGCTGGCACGATTTTGGACTCTTATGACCATCTTGCTCTACTAGAACTAGAACTAGTGGCATGAAGAGGCCAACACCTCTCTTTTTGATATGGAAAGATCATTATATCTTTTCCATCAAACTATAATGGAATGCTGATCTCCTGCCTTCTGCCAATGAGAATTATCAGATTTAGAACGTGTCAAAAACTTGTTTTTCATCGTGCGAAAGAGTAATTTGGAAAGGAGGTGACCAGTTTATCTCTTCCACAGTTATAAACCTTAAGTCTGTAAAGGTATGTTGTCCAGTTAAGAGTTCTTGTACCATGACTTTTTTTCTGGTAGTTCTACTAAAGGGCTTGCAGACTGATTTTAAGAGTGGTGAGGCTAAAGCTTAGCACAGGGCCTAAGAAATAAGAATGGTTTGAGTGGCATTTTAACACTACAGAGTTCTTGCCTAGTTAAAAGTATTGCTAGCAGAATCACCTAAGGACAAAAAGAATCCACTGATCACAGTTTGACCGACTCTGATCAAAGAAATTGAAAGCTGAGTGTAGTCAGCTTTCAATCTCTTGATCCAGAATAGAGAAATCATCACTCAGTAATAACTCTTTGCTTGTGGCAAACATGGTAAGTTGTTTGAGTTTGCTAAGAAATTGTTTTTAAATTCCTCAACCATTGCAAGCTGGAGTAAATAATCTTCAAGACCCACCCTGTCTTTGAAGAGTGTATTTAGCTTGTGTTACCTATCTGTGTAGCCACTTCGAAAACACTGCTAGAATGCTTTCGGTATGAAGGTGAAGAGAACATTTCTCTGTTTCATATGTTTGCTAATCCTTATGCAATGATAGAAGCAAACCGACTTGTAGGCTGCTAGTATGCATGTCAACATTTTCTTAGAATTTTATACATATTTGTTATTAATTCCAGTCTTTCAGTTTTGTATATTTTCTTCCTATATTTCTTCTTTTTGTGGTCACTTATCCATGCTTGAAAGCAAGTTCTCTTTTGCATGAGAAGTTAGTCTCTTATGTCTACATGGGAATGACTGTCAGGCTGTTATGCTGGGTTTTTATTAATCATCCATTAATCATTGTAACACCCCCTACTTTTAAAAACTCTTTGAATGGTGACTAAGAAAATGGAACGACTTGTCAGTACCTTTAAATGAGACAAGAGGGACCCTGCCTCTCTACTGAAAAAATCCCCAAACCAAACAAAACCCAAAGTGATGGGGGTGTGTGAGTGTACAAATTGAAAATGGCTAAAAAGCATTCCTTGGTTCGAATTCACAAGATTATTTCCATAGGAAAAAATTCAGCCTCTTTTTCTTTGAATTTTTTAGTGTCTTGGAAATAATTAGACAGCTTTAGACTGCCTATGTAGAATTGAGACTGAAGTGAAAAGCCATGTATTTTTTTTCCATCTTCTGAAAAATGATAATTTTACCATTGTTAGAATCAATCTTCTTTCAAAAATATAATGACATGTTTTCATCTTATCTATCCTTAAAACATTAAATCTTTTATATGAATTGGTTGACAATTTTTGAGGGATAACCTTTTCAACATCATAAAATAAATGGAAGTGGTGAAGGATTTAGATTCAAAATGCTTTACCAGTGCACTAATAATTTGATGAGCACTGCTATCATTTTTCTAAAATGGCATTAGATTAAATCTTATTCATCCAGCAAATTCTTTTGAAGAGTCTCACCTTTAGAAGCTGATGTCACAAACCAGCTTGAAAATGTGATTGTGGTATTTGAAATGCCCTGTCACTAGAGTCAATTTATTTATGATTTATGAAGAATATTTTGTATGTTTCTTTACAAGTTTTGCTACCTTAGTATTAATATTTTAAAGCTGAACTTACAAGGACATACATAGTTACTGCTCCATAGTAAGATCTTGTTTCTGGTAACTTAGCACATTTTTCTCCAGGCATTCATGTCAGCAGCACACAACCATGATGTGAAAGGAAATTGCTTCCAACGCCTCTAAAATTGCTTGCTTGGCTTGAATTAATCTTAATCGAATTTCTGTCTGAGATGTTTAAAAGCTTACAGAATCTCATCCTTTGAGCACAGCTTTGCTAATTTGATTCTACATTCCAAAGTGACGAGAAATTTTGAGACCTGCAGGGCTGCTGTTGCTGATAATGTTTCTATGCAGGTGGTGTGAACCACACTGTTCATTAATATGACATACCTTTATAATGGATGTCCTCAAATAATAGCAGTGAAAACAATGAACTTACATCCATATTTAACTGTGTTGTACCCCTGTCTAAAGTGCCAAGTGTAAATTCAGCCTTGAGAAAGAAAAATATAGTGTATTATATTTCAGATACTTAAATTGGGAAGAAAGCCAAATTATTAACCTTAAAAAGGCAATTATTTTTAAAATCCCAAACCTAAAATATTACCACAGTAGAGAAAAAACAGAAGGAGCAAAGACTTAGCCAAAATTTCCTAAAGATCACTTCCTGACATAATTAGAGTCAGTCTACAGTAGAGTAATTTTAGAGTTTCTAGTCCTACTGGCCACAATGTGACTGCTACCTTTAAACTTATTTGTAAATTGGAAGGATGAGTCAGATGATCACATTGTCTGAAATAAAATGGTAATTTCAGTTTTACAGATTGCTCTGAATGCCAGAATGTGGTGGATGGCTCCCAAGACAGACTACAAAATAAATCTTAGAATCCCTGCTTCAGTGCAGGTTGCTTTTTGCTCAGTGTGGTGGGGGTTCCAGGCTGGTCTAGTCTCTTCTCTGAAGGAAATCAAGTAC
This sequence comes from Oriolus oriolus, assembly GCA_013400235.1. Taxonomy (NCBI): domain Eukaryota; kingdom Metazoa; phylum Chordata; class Aves; order Passeriformes; family Corvidae; genus Oriolus; species Oriolus oriolus. The sequence goes on from VXBT01007655.1 coordinate 325,735, forward strand.
CATTGTAAAACTTTTGCCTTTTGATGCCTGTAGTAGCACTTTGGTCTGAGTTACTGACTCTGCTCAGGAACAGGAGCTGAGAGAGCCCTCTTTGTAAAATTCTGAGCTGTGAACCAGCTGAAGCCATGTGGTTTTTTTCTGCTTGTCCTCCTCAAACAGCAGCCACTGCTGCCTCCATCAAGGCAATGACAGGGAGCATCATCTGGAGGACACCTGGGGGACTGGCATGACACTTCCACTTCAGCTGCAATGAGATAAGTCATCCATGTCCATTCAGTTGTTGTGATTCATTGCACTATCATGTGCATGATCTCAGCCTTCTACTTTTGTTCTTCATTCCATAGCTCCTGTAGTATGGACTGGGGAGTGAAAAGAGTGGATTTTGCTACTTCTTTCTCCTCTGTGCAGATAATTAAGACATATGATGAGATGTGAGAACTACTTCCAAGTTGTTTTGAAGTACATAAATAAACATTTGCAACATTAAAAATTTAAATCATATTGGCTATAATTGTAAATAGGGGAAAAATGCTTCTTTAAACCTCTTACTAACCTCTTTAAAGTTGAAATATCTGTAAGCAGAAATAAAATGTAATATATTAGAAACTGTTTGGATTGCATGTTGCTGAAAAGCATAGCCGAATTATTGGAATTCTACTGCTTTGTATACAAATTTACATATTAAGAGGCATGTATAAATACAAATTTACATCTATAGTACTCAAGAACATGAGAAAAAACAGCCTGAGTACTTACGAACTATTATTAAGTCAGATTTTTCTTTAATTTGCCAAAATTGTAGAAGAGTGTTTATGTGACTTGTCTGCACCTTACTAAACGTTTTCACAAAGATTTGCAGGGATACTGTGCAGGGTTGATAACTCATTTTCCAAACAAGTGCTGTGTTAACCCAGCAGCACTAGCTCACTTGTCTTTGAGAACTGCCTTTATTGCTCGCTATGATGCAGTGGCTGGTTGGGCCATGACAGATAGGCTTGCTTCCCGCTGGTGTGAATGAGGGCTTTGAAGCTCCTTATGTCCCTCTAAAGCTGACAGACCTAATTTTAATTATTTTTTTAAAGAAGTCTGGATTTTGAAATATTTTATATTTAGCTCTGAGTGTTCTGTTTAGCTATGTCTCAGCCTTTTCATAAATCTGGACTTTCTTCCAACTCTCCAAGATTCCAAAGAGCTGCTGCCAGTTTGTTTTATACAGTGGCTTCATCCGTGTGATGCGTCTCCACCAGTGTTCTTTCTTTTTCTTTTTTTTCCCTTTTCCATCTTCTATAGATATTTGTTATATCTTACTTCCTGAAGTTAACTGAAACTGCTACCTGCTCACCTCTAGACTAGTACGTCTAATGGTCTAAGAGTATTGCCAAGAGCTGAGCAGTAAATTTCTGCTGACCGCTGACCTGCTGAATTTGGCCTACAAGCTTATGGTAGTAAACGTTGTCTTCCATTTACTATAGAATTTTATGCAGGCCAGTCTTCCACCACATTTTCCACATTTCTCAGGGCTATAATCAGCTTATTTATTTTCCCACTCTGTGTGCTGCTGGTAAAAGGAGCAGGCTCATAATCTCTTATCACTTTACAGTTCTTCTTTTCTCCTCTTATGTAGTACTGGTACTTTCACTACCTGTATCAAAATAGTAGGGAAGAAAACATACAAAGCATCTGATCAGTGCTGTCTGGAATTTTTCAGTTATTATAAATGGTGCTTTCACCCACTGATCTAAAGCCTGCACTGATATAAATATCAAGTGGAAGCAGTCCACACCTTTCAGAAACTGCACAACTGGGAAGGTTCCAGAAATCATATTGTCCCTCTTGGGAGACAGTACAACTACAGTGTGCTCCCTGTATTAGTCATGACTTTGTCTTTAAAATGCAGTCTGTTATCTAAATAGAGAGACATCATTTGTTCCACAAATTACACAGTTCAGAGTAAGGTATTTGTTGTAAGAGTGCATGAACTTGCAGAAATATTCAAAATATTTTTTTCAGTCAGGAGACTGTTTTCATGTTCTCACCTCTTCAACCCCTAGAGGGTATTTTCACACTTGATGGTAGTAGTAGGGAAGCCTAAGTCTGCTGTAACTTAGACTTATGCAAAAACTTGTGTTGTGACATATACTGAAGGTCACCTAGACCCACCCCAGAACAAAGCAGGGCTGAATTATGAGTCAGGTTACATTGCACAGCCACTTATCTGGTTGGGTTTTGAATATCTCAAGGAACTGGGAATTCCTATCCTTGGAAACTTTACAGTGCTTAAAGGTTAGAAAGATAGATAGACAGACAGACAGACAGGTAGTTATTACCTCCTGTACTTCGACTGTGCCTCTCTGAGGGGAGCTGGTTTTACTCTTACCTGCACCTCTCCTTAACGTATTGGAAGGTAACAACTGTAGTCTCCTTTAGCCTTTTCTTCTTCAGACTGTAAAACCTCAGTTCTCCAAAGCTCTCCTCACTAGCTGTTTTGGATTCCTTCTGTCCATTCACTCATATCAAGTGTAGTCAGAAAAATGAAACAGAATCAGTCTGTATTTGCTTGATCTAGTATGATAGTTATGCAACTCTGCTGTATTGGGTTTTTTTCTGATTCGGAGTGTATGTGAGGTAAAAAGCTCTAAAATGACTCATGACATACCTGGGGATAAAATCTAGTCTTCTGGCTACTGACTGAAGTTTTCTGACAGATGAGCTCTGAGTCTAGGTTTTAAAGTCAAGTTCTAATGCCACGTTACCTATTTGGTGGATTCTTTATTTTTTTTTTTTTTTTAATTTTGCAGCAGGGATTTATCATTGAGCAACTGGGATGTCATTCCTACCCTTGGATGTCTGGGCTGATGAATCTCAGAACTGCAAAGTGATGAACCTCTCATCTTCTACCCTGCTAGCTGTGGGGTAGTGAAAGTAGTCTGTGTTTCTGCCTTTAGGAAAGAAAGGGACATAATTTGTTGAGAAGAAAGACAGTAACTGTGGGACTTTCTCATAGCTGCTCCTCAAACTGTAAGCAAATGCTTTTACTATTGTTGGCTCAGTCTTATTTTTCAGAGTTCTCCAGTTCTGTCCTGAGGAAGATTCTGAACGATTCCCTGTCTGTAATCCAAACATGATTACGATAGCTGTGCATCATTGATCTTCATAGGATCTAAAAATTATCTAGGACCTAGGTATCATTGTATCAGACACAGTATGTTCCCCTGAGGTTTCCTTCTCACTGTTTGTCTGAATATTTTTCCATATTTTCATACATTTTGATTGGTATTGACTGTTTGATTGATGGAATGCCTCACCTGTATCAGATATTAATTTCAGATAAGTGATGTATGTGAGCTCTTCTTTCTGTTTACTTTAGTGTCTCATAGTAGTTTCACTATGCAATGGTTTGTGCCCCAAAGGATTCACTATTTACAGGTTTATTCTTACATGCAGGCTTCCACTTTTTCCCTTGTACTCAACTAAAGTACTTGGCCAATTTAATTTCAGTTTTGAGCTGTTGTGTTAAAATGTGATTTTTTTTTTTTCCCACTCTCTCACCATCCAGTAATGGCTAAATGTATATATAGAGAGAGTGTAGAAGGAGAACAATATCCTAAAAGTGAATATTTCAGCAATTTATAAGGCTGTTAAAACATGAATTTAGAGGGAAAAGATGATTTGCTGCCTTATTCCTCCCTATATGCATGCGTATGTGTGTACACACAGACACACAGTGTCTTATTCTTACTCACACAGAGTATCTTCTCCAAGACTGTCCTAGAGTTAGGGGAGATTAATTGACACAGGCATCATCAGAGACATCATATGCCAATGTTACTCAGAAAATGCATTAAATGTTTAAAGCTCTTTTTTACTTAAAAGTCTACAGCAATTTGATACTAATTTTTCATTAGTAGACATACTTAATGTTGTCTCTTTTAGTTAAAGTACCTACTTACCTGTTTAAAACACTTTTCACAGGATTTTTTTTTCATATACCCAGCAAATGCCCTATATTCCTTGCTATTTTGTAAGAATGAAGGGTACTTTAAAATCAGATTCTCCTTTATGTTAACTCAGATGACCTTGCCCTGTCTCCCTCACTTACCCTCAGATTCTTGTGTATATGCTGTAGCTTGCTCACCAGAAAGTTTTCTGTTGGACCATTGTTCTAATTATTTTTTATGGAATTTCTTGCAGTCTGTTTTCTTGAATTTCAAAAGACCATGATAATGAAAAGTTATAGATTGTGAATATTGAGGGGAAAAATTATATCTCATTGAAACTCATACTTCTGTGTTGTCAATCTTAATGGAGCCCAGCTTAATAATGTCTAAAATATATGCTAATCACTCACTAGAAAAATGCAGTAAGATAATCAATTTAATGTAGATTTTTACTCTTTTGGAGTAAGACAAATTGTACGTGTGATATACATACAAAATTTTTTTAATTGGTGTTCCAATTCGCTTGCTCTAAGCAGAAACAAAACTGCTTAAAGAACACTTGGTAAAAATAGCTTAGGGAGAATTAACCAGAAATATGAGGGGGAAACCTACTGGATGTACGGAAAGATCAGAATAAATATTTAACCTTAAAAATATGTTGGTTCTGTCAGCACTAAAAATCCTTTGTCAATGACAGTGATTATTGGGGATGGATTCTGGGGGATGCTCGGATTGCCTTACTGTAGCTTTTTGCAAGTCACATACTTAATGCTTCTTTACCAGAGGCAAAGATAGGCATCCCATGAGTAACATACCCCTCCTACTTTTCTGGTGAAATGCATCTACAGGTGCCTGTCTTAATCTGAGAAAAAGGGAGTCCAGTGGTTAACTTCAACTGGATGCCTTTCTTCTGTACAGCTCGCTGTAAACGTGCAGACCCACAGCTAAGGAGATCTGCACACCTATCTGTGTAGAACCTTAAAGCTGAGAAAGTGCAATTGACAATCTAATGTTAATGTCAACTGCCAGTGGAATTTGGGTGAAATCTTTTAAATTTGAGGGCTCTTTTTCCTTTAAGTCCTGATTGCAAATTTGCTCTTTTCAGCTATGACCAAAAGTACCGTTGCCATAGCAGCCAGTTTCTGCTTTTGAAGGAAACAAAGGGCAGTGAAACATATACAAAATAAGCATAAACATTTTGGTGGAAAGAGGGTAAAAAAAAGTAAAGGCCTTATAGAAAATACATTTATAGATGAAATTACATTGTGTCATTTACTCTCTGCCAAATGCAATTAGGCTAGTATTGAGAGTGTATTTTGTACCAGGGTGGAGCAATGACCACACAGAAAAGCCTTGATTTCTTGTACAGAAGATGGTGTACGAGACACAGCCCATTTATAATTCCTGAAAAGAAGGTTTAGCAGAGGTTAGAAGTGGAATAAATGTTGAAATTCAACTACTTGCTATGCTATGCCATGGCTAACTGGTGTTAGTGTGGCTGTTCACCTCTACTGTGCTCTCATTTTCATACCATCTGTCTCTTGCACTAGATGACAGATACAGATCCTTAAGTGGCTGAGCATTTGACAAGTATTATGGAAAGGATATGGTGAAATGGAAGACCTATTCTTGATCTAGAAGAAGAAATCTATTTTAAAACACCTGAGTTTTATGGGAAAAGTGAGTTTTTGAAAAAGGAAAATTCCAGTGAAGGTGCAAGATTGGAAACAGAAGATGGAATGTGTTCTGGAAAGAGAGGAGCCAGGTTGCCATAGTAAACCCTTGGAATCTGACAATACTTGAATTTCAAGTTATAGTTAGACAGTCACTACACCTATTACTGCATACCAGTGTTAGATGGCTATAACCTATTTTCTACTTATTTGCTACTTTCTGTGTGTTGCTTTGACCCTCAGTCTTGTAAAATTGCACTAACCAAGAACAACCCTAAAATAAATACTTACAATAACTTACATCCTGTCCTCAAAATTCATAAGCCACTCAAAACATTTTGGTTTTTGCACTGGTTAGTTACCTATTAGCTCACATGGTGATGTTGATTTGAAGTACTTACTTCAGACCTGATTTCATCAGTCATACTTTATTATCTTCTCAGGATGTGCTTACTCGGTTACTCCATAATTGGGGGTTTTTTTCACCCAAAGTGAAACTTAAAGAAAAACCAGAAAGGAAAAAGTAGATCAGAAGAAACCTATCAATAGCAAGGGGAACTCACTTTGCTTATTTCAACGCTCAAACTATAACTTGGCCTATGCCCAGCTCCTACAAAACAGTCAGGCACTCACATCTTAATTAGTCTCTTTAAGTAAATGACAACAGAGCATATACACAAATCAATCTTGGTTTTGTCCCCATGCCTTGCCTTGGCAGCGTTTGTGTATGATGAAGGGCAGGTATAATAGGCTGCCTGTCCAGTTGTGCAGAATATTGCTGTGAGGTTCCCGATGCCTTCACACTTGATATTTTCCACCCATGCTTGCCCTGTAATGCCCTGCAGATGTACAGGTGGCAGAGACTAAAGACAACTGAACTTTCATTGGATCTGTGCCACTTTCTCTTCTAAGGCTGTCTTCCACAGGCGGCTTGATATTGTATGTTCAAGACCAGCTCTTTAAAATTCCTCTTTTCTTAATTTCATGGTCTGGTTCTTACCATGGTAAGGCTTTGGCAATCATTGTTCTGTTATTAAAAGACAAAAGTTTGTTTTCATGGGTCAGAAGCATTTCTTTGAGTTAAAAGTAATGAATAAGGAGATTTGTGCACATAAGCATTCTTCAATGAGTAGCACGATGATTTCATGACCTGCATGTTTAAGTTGTCTGCAAGACACAGAGATGCCACCTCAAGATACCTGGTTGGTTTTTATTTGTTTATGTGTATGGATCTTCTTCTAGAAAAATGTTCATTTTAGCAAACTGCAAGCTCGATTTAGACATCTTGATCTTCATTCTTGATAATCTATTTTCTCAGAAATAAATAGCTTTCTGAAACTTATATGAATTTAACCACTTCTCCCCAAATTTCCATATATTCCTGAGATTACTTTGTGCAAGCTAGTGCTTCAGAAGCTCTGGCAGGATTTTGCAAATAATAAAACTAACAGCTGATAAGGGTTTTTTGACTGGAATTGAACACATTTTGTAAAACAAAAGGTGTCTATATTATTGCTTTTGAACAAATGTATTATTTCAGTCACAACGAGTTCAAGAGTTGGGTGTCTTGTTTGTTTGGGTTTGTTCATTTTTGTTTGGCTTGGGTGGTTTTGTTTGTTTTGTTGTTGTTACTTGGTTTTTCGGATGTTGGGGGCTTTTATGGTGTGGTGCTGGATTTTGGAGGAGGAGGTTTTCACTGGTAAGAATGACAGGAGCATTAAGGCTGCCTAAACAAAAACTTATCGGTACCTTATCAGGTATTCTCCCACCATTTTTGATGTTAATTCTACTTCTCAGTCATGTTCATTTTTTGTTGTAAAGAAACATATATCTTCTCATTTCCCAGCCTGTAGTTGTGAGTCATTAATGTGCGGGAACTGGGAGAAGGTGTGGATGAATGTTACAGCTAAAGAGCATTTCACAATCTGCTTCTGCTCCTCCATCACCTTATGGTGCTTTCTTTCATAAAATGGCAATAATTCTACGATTTTTTCACACACAACTAAATTTCTATCTTGTGAAATTTATTCTGCTACTCAGCAGGAATCTTTGCAAGTTCTCTCTGGCTGAAGCACAGATTTAGGTGCAGTTGGGCAGTTCTATAAATTGCCTTCTCACCATCTTGTGGTTTAATAGAATTTATTTTTCCTACACTACTAAATTAGCATCCATTTAGAAAAAACAAGAAATTCTTTAATTAAATGTGTGTAAATATAACAAAATCAAAAAATCTTTGTGTTAGGAGGTTGTTTTTTCCTGAAACCTGTATGAAAAGTAGGCAAATGGAAACACCAGCCCTTCCTGCAGTAATTTACAGAGAACTGTGTGGGTAGCTTTGAAACCTATCATTTTCTCTACCAGTGCCAATCAGAAATCAAAATGACTAAATGACACTTAAATTCAGTTCAACAAAGCACAAATATGAGGACTAAATAGAAGATAAATGGTCAATAACCTAAAATGAAAGTGGATAATGTACCATGTACCTTTCAGAAGGAACTGTAGCAATTTTTTGAACAGCTAATAACTTTTTTCTTGTAAACTGCAAGAAATAAGACCACCAGCAAATAAACAAAAAGAACAAACAAAGCCCAAGCATTTAAAAAATATTTGCAGAATATTATTATTCTAAGCTAAAAGTATCTGCTCTGAAATGACTTTAAATTATTTATATGAGTTACCAAAATCACAATAGAAACATACTGAATAAAACCAGTATTATTAGGAAACAAATGGTGTATTTCTCATTTTCTAAAATAATGGACTGTTTATCTTCTTTACTCTAGCATAAAATCTTGTATTACTTCTGAAAACCTGAATTCTATATGGCTCTAACAACCTTGATGTCTATGAGGTGGAGAATATAGTACCACTCTCTTGTGATTTTCCACTTTACATTGCTGCAAAGCTTGACATTTTTGGTTTCCTGTTCAGAGCCAACACCTGCAGAAGGTGCTGAATCTTGGTGAGGTTATTTCCATTCACAGGCCTCTTAAGTCAGCAATTCAGTAGACATTCAGGAGGAAAAAACATACTTAAAGGTGTAGTTATTCAAATTACGCCCAAGTGCCTAACTCTTAGTAACTTGTGAATTGATAATACAATATTTTTTGAGAATGAGCCTGTGTCATAAAGTTGTATGTCAGTTTCGCAAAAGCCTAGCTTATGTATGGGAAAGTCCTCAATTTTCAGAGAAGTAAATAAGAAAAAATAATCTTAAATATGCCTAATTTCAATCTATACAGGAAATAATCTATAAATGGGAAAATTATTCAGGGGGAGGGGATAAAGGAAGCTGGTGCACATTTAAATAATAAAAAGATTTTTAAATGCACTGCATTTACCTGATGTATTTTGCAAATTGTTCCTTCTAGTGCAAACAGTGCTAGGCTTCTAGAGGTCTGCTTGGGTTCCCAAAAGATCAGAACAATTCTCCAGCACCATGACAAATTTCTAAGTTTTTTTATTTTTTGATGATGAAACACCTTTTCTCACTTACAATGTTCAGATAATGCTGTTAATGATGCTTTACTGAATTTTCCTGACAGAGAAAATAGGCATCTAAAGGGATATGAACTGCATGAGCTTTCACTATTTATTTATTTAAAGATATTTGACTACTCTAGAAAAACAGTTGTAGCTTGGCGGAGCAGTTGGCATCTGTGTTTTCCTGTTGTTCTATTCATGGTCGCATTAGATATTTCTGAGCTTACTGAGTGTTTTCTTTCCTGTTCCACCACAATGTCAAAGTGTTTTTTGTGGTGTGTGGTTTCTTTTTTTAATAGTGCTTTCCTTCTTTAGCAAATACTCCTGTCTTCGCTTTTATTTGGCCTGGAGACAGACTGCTTGGGTGAAAATCAGTTTTGATGGTGGTGCAGGAGTCTTATGTGGCTAAAAGCAATATGTAATTAATCAAATGTCCTAACTAATCTGCTTCTAGATTTTATATTCCTATCTGTTTTACTCTTTCATTCAATATTACTTTCAACGCCATGCTTAGATAAAAGCAATTTAATGCTATTTTTAATTCCTTAAAACGTTGTTGCATGGTTCACTCATGCCAGCCATCTATGTAGGTAGGCTAGGTTTCTGCAAGTGTGGTGTCTGAATGTATTTATTTCTAAAATTTTCTTTGTGCTTTGACTTTTGAGTAATCACCTTAATCATACTGTGCATTTGGTGAATGTTTTTTGGGTAGCTTTTAATAATCCATAATTTCAACATCCTCAGTGAGAAGGATGTTTTAATGGAGGTGTGCTTGGTATGGCAGATTTGTTTGTATTTTTTTCCCTTCATGTGTATTATACTCTGTGCGCTACTACATTTTAAAGACACTTTATATCTGTAGGATATTAACTTGTATGGTATTTTGGGATTTATTTTATTTTTATTTTGCATTCCGCAGGTGCTAAATAGTTATTTCCCTATGCCATAAAAAAATTAATTTCATAATTCACGCGAAATTAGGCAATGCACAATCCTGTTGCAAAATAACTTTATCTCCTAGTTAACATGAACCGTCTCCGGACACTGATTACCCAGTCAGAGTAACTGAGGCAAATAAAATTTATTTATGAATGTAATAAATCTTGTAAAAGTACTCCTTTTTCTCTATCAAGTGTTCTTTTATTGTAATTTGTGTGATTGGCTGTGGTCTGATAGAATATCTGTGCAGCAAATAGGAGCAGTAGGGTTGAACAGGTTTTGGACACTGGTTGGTTGGGTAGCAACTGTGAATATTTATAGTGTATTTTGGTGCCTCACTTACATGCGGCTTTTTGCTCCATGAAAGATTTTTAATTTTTTTTTTTAACAGAGAAGCAACTAAGAACAAATAGCACATTCTGTGTGCTTATTTACAACCCTTGCTTCCAATGTACTTCACAAAAAGCCAATGCTAAAGTGTGTATTCACACTGTATAACTTCAGGCATGTCAATGTAATACCTGCTGTTAAGAACTGCTCCGAAAATTGTCAGATTAGATGGCGAAGCAGAAGGGTGTCTAATTGTATTCTGGACTTTTTATTGGAACTATTAAAAAATTTATACTAAGCACAGAAGAGAAGGAAATGCAGAGCTTGTACAATGAACTTGAAGAAAAATATTGAGTAAACTACCAAAACATTCAGGTTGTTAGTGAATTTAACAACCTGGATCGAAACCCTTTCTCTGCAGCGTGTAGAGCACTCACTACATTTTGGACTGCTTGTAAGCTTTTCTCATTTCCTCTGCATTAGAAATTAGTAGCCTTTTAACAAGATTTTAATGAATCTCAACAATCATTTAAAGCAGGTGGAATAGCAAGAACTAACTAAATAGATATCTACCTGAAACTAGGATGTAATCTAAGTGTCATTACTTTTATCACAATTTATATTACTGAAATGGCACAGAATAACTGATTAGTGCTTTGAATTTATTTTTGTTTTGCTTCTATATAACAAGCCCAGCAGCACAGTGGCCCCATTTTAATTGATTAATGCTATGTTATGGTCTTGGGCATCTTTTGAATTTGCCATCAGCTTTTCTTGAAAGATACAGATCTCTCTTTCAGGAGATCTCCTTTGGTCTTGATTAGATCTAGTGCCATTCAGAGAAACTTTCAGTGAGGCCAGAATTGATATGCTTCGTCTTTTCTTGCTGTAACAAGAAATCTTGTTACAGATTTCTCCTGCAAGGCAGAAGAAGGGTAGGGATTATGAAGAAAACAGCAAAATTAATGAAAAGATCAGAAATGAGTGACCTTTGCTGTATGAGCCAATAAGGGTTTGGTAGGGATAAATGTCAGTCAGGAACAGAGACCTGCAGCTGCAAGAGTTCACGTGGCATTTATCTGGCCACATTCCTACCCCACCCCCGTCCTTTCAGACAAAGACAGGAATCAGTTAGGAACTTGACTTTGGAGAGTGGGTTGTTCTTAATGCAATCATTGAAAGCGATTCTGGGAATCACTGGGATGCAAATCACACCATACTTTGTGTATGCAGTGGGTGTGCTGTCTGTGGGAAGGGCTGCAGTACGCCTTTAGTGTTAGCAGAAAAAGCCATGTGATCTGCAGCGGTAGGAAAATAGTGAATGATTACCATGAAGAGAAAAGATGTTATCACTCCTGCTGTAATTTCTTTTGGTGACTTGAAGGCACGTACTGGTACTTGAGATTGCAAGCTGGTCCTGCAAGCTCTCCACTCACTTTTGGAAGAGACGCTTTTGAAAACCTTTTGAAAAAAGGATAACTTTTGTAAGTTTTTGATACAACTTTCTAAGGCTACACATCTCTGGTTATAAAGATATTAAGACAATACAGTGGTCATGAACTGAGATGAAATGGATCTCGTTGTAATACACTGAGATTCAATATCTAGAAAAGTTCATCTGCATTATTTTAACATTAAAACCTACCTCTCATTTAATTATTTCATGGACACCCTTTGGAGAGAAGCACAATGGTAATGTACTACAGCTTTATAAATAACAGATTCTCCTTGCAGTGTTATCAATACAGTCATTTATCTACTTCTCTTTTTTTTCTAAACTATGAAAAATTATTTTAAGCACTTCAGCAAAACCCCAGTATGGTTGAAGGAGCTCTGAATACTTTTAAAAAATTATACTTCATCCCCTGGATCACATCTGTCAACAGTCACACTTAAAAACATTTCAAACATAACTCAAGGTTTTTTAGATGTTACAAAATTAATCTTCCCAGTCTCACATGCTTGCTATATCTTATATCCCATTTGTAACTTGTATCAGCTGACTTAAAAAAACCTGGTAGATGTGTCCTTCATTAGTATTAAATTTTTAACACATTCTTAATAAGATTTTTACTCTGACAGATGGTTGCTTAGTTAAATAGTACAGCAGACTTTTTGTGTAAATGGAGCTTCCTAACTGTATCTCAATAAACCAGTTTCACTTTGTTTTCTTTCAGTTACTTAAGCAGAGGATACTGATACTTGTTGAGATCTGTCCTCTATCAGTCCTGTTCTCTGCTGAAATACCATTTTTACTGCTATGTTCGGGGACCCTACTTCTGGACTAGGATGACAGGAGTGTTATTTCATGTTGCTGTGGTTTGCAGAGGGAGATTGAAAAGAAAGGTTTTGTTGAGTACGGAGGAGCCTTGGGGAGAGAAGTGGTTTGCAGCAGAGTTGCTGCAAAAATTCAGTGCCAAAGGTGTTTTTGCGGCAGGCCTTCCCCAGGCTGTGAAGAGGTGGAGGCAGGCAGGTGTCTGTTGCATTGCAGAACAGGACCCTCTGCTTAGACTCGCCTCCATGCCTGGGCTGCGTGGGAAGGGCAGGTGCCACCAGCTTGGTGCGGTCACCAGGCTCATTTGGGGCTGTCTGGCAGTGCCCAGCAAGCAGGAGCCTGCTGGGGACAGGAAGCCAGGCTGGGGGCAGGAGCCCTGGTGCAGTGCTCTCAGCTCACCAGTGATGGTACCTTTGCTGCTGAAGTTCCTGGTTTATAGCAAGGAGTTAATGACTGTGTTAATGTCTGACGTTCTCTCGGTATTCACAAAGGCAGAAAATTTGCTTAGTAAGAGTAAGTACTGGGCAAAGGCTGAATTGCAGACTGCTTTATGAATTTTGAGCCAATACAACAAAATAATGTTGAGGTTACATTAATGGGTACCAGGAAATAGTCCTTACAGGTTTTGGGGTCACAGGCGGTGCAATATAGGCTTTTCAGTGTTCATGGATCAAAGAGAGGGAAGAAGAGGGGACTTTGAGATTTGTCTGCAAGAATATGGTTTCGTATTTTGCTCCAGCTCTGGGGATATGGCATCTTTGGACTTGGGATAGTATTAGCTTGGCATCCCAAGGGCATGGAAGGAGCCCAGAGGGAATGCACACATTTTCCATCTAGGTTAGATCCCTGCTGTATTTCAGTAGATCATTCTCCTTCTGCTTAACCGTTCATGTCTGCTACTAAGTATTTTAATGAGCAAGAATTTGTAGGCATGAAAGCTTTCCAATATAAGTCAGCCACATCCTGAGTTTGTTCTGAGATTTATAAATATACCTACAAGATTTTCAAACTTTCTTTTTCAGCAGTTTCAGGAGGGACAACCAATTTATTTCAGCAGTGGATTAACTCTTTAAAAGTATTTTTTTTTCACCCCCAGCTACCAATTAGAAATGTGTATTTCTTCATTCTTAGCAGCTCTCTTCTATATTTTAACAGCGATTACTACAATTACCTCGCAGTCCTTGCATAACTTTTTCATATAGACAGCATCTCACTTTCCAAACCATATACAGCCTTTCAATGGAAACTTCTGTCAAGGGAAATACCCTGTTATTTTCCACCTCCATAACACATGTACAATGCATATTATTAAAAAATTAGAAGAGGGATCAAATGATTTTCCTTTCTCCAGTATAAACAGCAAACTGCATTATATATATGTGGAGAATTATGCCTTCAGCCACACTTAAGCTTCATGTAATATTTTCTGTATTCATCTTCCTGATTAAAACATTTATCAGAGACTACACTTGGTAACTCTTGAAACTGTTCAGATAGTCACTTTTAAAAGAAATAATAAGGGAGAATGCCTTTTATTATAGTTTACCAGATGTTCTCTTTAAATTATCTGTAACATGACAGTTACAATTTTCTTTTAGATGCAGTGGATTGTGTTTAGCAATGACCTTTAAATGTTGTCATCATAGTACATTTTAGTCACTGCTTCTAATCCTGCAGAAAAAAAAAAACCTAAGCAAAAAATGTCTGGCTAAAAATACACCTAATAATATTATAAATTACATAAAAGATAACTTTGGCCTTTTTCAAAGCTCTTAACCTGTCAAGCCATAAGCTGCAAGTGGTATTACTATGCAGGAACTCCAGCTTTTGCCAAAACCTTTGAGAAAAATGAAGGAAATCGCTGATATTAATGGCTCTCAAAATTTAGGAGAACTTGCATAGAATATGCTGCTTCTAAAAAGGTATCAGCTCTTTATTTTTGTCAGAGAAGAGCAATAAAGAATAAATTGTTCCCTTTTTCTTCCTATAGTGTTTTCTGAAATACAATAATAGACTAGAGAGGCATACTCTTAAATGTTGTTCTTGATCCTGGTAAGAAGAACATTCCAGCTCATTTCATTAGAGTTAATTTGACCATTAATATGAGTAGCTAATATTCTTCATACTTTTCAGCTGACAGGCTTCCACTTTGGCTCTCCATTCCGCTTTAAAGTGCAATTCAAGTGTCATCTTGACAACAGAGGGGGTCAGATTCTGCTGGTTCAAAACAACTTGACACAATATCACTTCTAACTCAGCTTATGTATGAAAAGAAAAATATTTCAAGGCCCCTTTTTTGCATTCGGATCAGTGTGAATGATTCTCATTAGGTTATCAGTCCAGTGCTGTCTTGTAGACGGTAATCCAGAAATAATAACTGAGAAGGAAATCTCAGTGAATATCAGTGAACAGCATGAGTGCTGATCATTGTTTAACAACTAAATTCAAGTTCTCTGTTTCCTGTTTTACAAAAATCCATGCTTGTGCACTTGGATTTTGACAATATGGTAATAAAAGAAATAGGCTAAATGATCTAAGTTTTGGTGAAAGACAACTGTGAATCAAGAATAATCCTCTGTTGGATATTGTCTCTGGTTTGTAGCACCCTTGTTTTTGAAAAATTGTTCAGAGCTGAAAGTCAGGAAATAGAGTAGGAGGGGGTTTGAAGTCTTACAAATGTGTGATCTAATTGGATAAAAAATTAAGTTACCTGTTAGTAGAAACAGATTTACATGACTGATACTGCTCCTAGTCAAGTAAGTGATGAGGCTCCATTCGTTTCAGTTTAATAAGGACGTTTTGGTCTCATACTTGACATTCAGAAAGATTTTATTTGCAAATTGTGATTAAATTCTGTCTTGATATGGCTTCTCTGAACTTTCGCAACAAAACTATTGCCTGTCTCAAGGAGGCTGGCAAAGAAAGAGACTTCAGTCAAGGTCCCAACTGGGCGCTGTAAATGTAGTTCTCTCCCGCATTGGGGAAAAGTGCTCTCGGGGTCTATGACACCCCACGACTTCAGGAAGAAAAAACAAACGCTTCTTTTATTGCTAACTCCTAGGATAGTATGCAGTTGGTGTTTGTTGTTCATATCTCCTCTTCCTTTTAGGTCCCTCCCTGAAAATTCTGAACATTTCCCTTCTTTCATCCTGTGCACATGTTTTTCTTTATCCATTTGTAGCAAACACCATAAATAGGATTCCTATGTACCTTTGTATGGTACGGTTTGAAGGCATGAGGGCGCGTATTTCTGGAGAGGAACGCTGTTTTCAATGGTTGCAACAAAATGTGAAATCAGCGACGCAGTCAGCTCTGGTGTTCCGAAAGAGTGTTTGGAGTATATTTGGATCTTGTTATTCCTTCTCATCCTCTTGTCATTAAGATATGAACAGATACTGCCTGTTCTCAAAGTGGAGAGCTGCAGCCATTCTCCAGGTGATCAAACTGCCATTTATTTGAAATTTTAAAAAAATTGTAGATTGGAAGCATGTAACACATGACCTAAAATTAAAGGTCTGAGTGATGTAAAATTTCGTATTTCAAACTGCTGACCGAATTCAGGCTAAGAATGAATGGCACAACTGCCTTTAACATCAATGGGATTTTTTGCTCCTTTTTTTGTGGGCTGGAACTTAGCCCTCAGGTTCACATGATCTGCTGTTTCTTGACTGGAACTAGTTCTCTGTATCTACTAATCCACCAATTATGGCAAACTAATTTCCACTAATGACAACTCTCAAATCATCCTTCACAAGTTTTTAGTGTAATTTCTTTTTTGGCCCTGGGCTTCCAGAACCATACGCCAAACTGACTGTAAAGTAGCTCCAGAGTAAAGAATAAAATATTACACAGAAATGTGACCCTGTAATAATTAACAAGGTGCCCCAGAGGGTTCCATGTATTATGATACTCTTTTCTCTTCAGACACTTTAGTGGCCCTTGTGAATCCTTGTAGATTCCAGTGTTGCTTTTATGCAGATGACTTTGCAATCTGCATTAGTGGGCCATCTGTCACAGACCTTCCAGTTGAAGTAAAATGTATTTTGAACCTTGTGCAATTGATTGCCTAAAAATGGATTTTAACAAGTTGCTTCTATTTCATCTTGACTTTAAATTCTAAAATATTTCTTGCAAAATATGTCATTTGCATGTATTTTTTTTAAAGGGTTTAGGGATTTTGGCTTATTTTTTTATAGACATAATTTTTTAGCTTTTAATGCATTTATTTAATTTATCAATTACTATTCATCAATAAGACATGATTATTTCTCTACATTAGTGAGAGACGATGGTCTTGTGAAAGATATTTAGGGTTAATTTCCTGTTTTTCATTGCTGCACATTCATTTCAGTGATCATGTATACAGTGCAACTTTTGTCATTTTACTTAAGATGCAAACAATGTGCCACATTTGTGTTTGGTTTATTTTGTTTTTTACCTTTGTGATTTCCACAAGGACTCATTAATAGACTGAACAGATTATGCTGATATGAGGATTTTACCTGTGTTAGTTTACATTTACACATAGACTCATCTATAGAAACATGCATGTTTGCATGTAAATAAGACTGCAAGTTTCTGAGATATGGTCCTAATTATAATTTATTTAACTAGTAACTTACTGGTATGCAGCCCTCTGCATTTCACTTACCATGTTTATAAAGTCCTAGATGTTCCACAATGGACATAAAACACATACTGGATATATTTTTTAAACTACTTTCATTTGTTGTTGGTTTTAGGTTTGGAGTTTTTTTCCCACTGCTTATTTTTACATCCTAACTTTGGAGGTTGTCATTTAAATGAATGCATGAAGGTCTCCTCAGGGTTTTCATCTTGTTTAAATAAATGGAATTGAATTGATTTAGTGCTGCTATTACAATTTGTTAAAACTACTCAGGCTTTTGAGTGATGTAGTATCACTGGGCTTTATTATGAATTACAAAGGAAACAAAAAGGGAACTGCTCACCAGGTTGATGTGACATTAATTCAACCTTTGTATAATATGCACAAAATGCTCCTTTTGTGGCAAAATTTATCATTCTGTTTAATTACATATTTTTATATTGCTTCAGAAAACAAAAGAAGCAAGCATGTGGTTTTGTTTTTTTATGTGGTTAATTTTAAATCAAGAGTCTCCATTAAGTAATTATAATAAGCATCATTATTATAGTAAAAAACCCCCAACTGTGGTATTTCTTAGTCCATCAAGAGAAGAAATAACATGACTTTCTTTTGTCCAAATGTTAAGCCATCTAGAAACTAGGAATGCTGGCTCCACCTATGACGTGGGAGATGGCATGCTGGAAATCAGTGATTTTGAAAATTCTTTGGTGCCTGGGTAGAAAACTAGTTAAACATTGTAGTGATGGCAAATTAAAAGGGCTAATGTGACTTAAGGCCTATAAGCAGAATAATAATAAAATGCAGTGGAAAGATGGATACTACCTTTGTATGAACAGGACAATAGAGTTCTTGGAAGACTTGGATCCCTTTTGGAACTCATACTTTGAGAAAAATGTTATAATATTAGAATATTATATTAGAAAGGTTTGGAGAAGACCCACAAATGTGGTGGTAAGATTGGAAATGAAGAATTTGGAAGCCCTATCTGGAATGAGGAAACCCTCCTCTCTGTGTGGTGCAAAGGAACGAAATATCTGATTGCAATTAAATACTGCTGAATTGAAATAAAATTACTGCTGAATAAGTACGAACTATTGATTGTTTTTATAACAAAAAGTTTTATTCTGGAAAATTCCTAAAGAATGAGACATTCTTTGAGCTCCAATTTTTTTTAACCCCTGAACTCTGTTATTGCATTGAAATTATCTAAAAGGTTTTCATAGAGTAACTTTTTCAAAGGCTCTAATTTAGACTAAATACAATATAAAATGCCTGTCTCCAGTATATTCTTGATGGCATTACTCTGCTTTATTACTACAACCTTTATCACAGCAACCATTCTTTGATAATGTACAGACGTGGAACAGTAAATCTCCGGTATAACATCTGGAATACAGGTACATTCTATGAATTTAATTTAGCAGTATGTGAAGGTTTGTGTGTGTTGTGGTGGTCTCTGGAATTTAGAAATCTGTAGTCAGTGGAAAACCACAGACATTTTCAGAGGACAAATCAGGGTATGGATGGCCAGGTCACACAGGGATGGTGCCTTTCGCAGCAGGCCTCGGGGATCCTGGGTGACGAGTCTCATGGCTGAATTTAAAGTGCAAACCTAAAGTTCAGAACCCTCATCTCAGAAGTATTTAGGTAACAAAACTTCATTAACATATTTTCCCTTGGATTCAACATCTAAATAATGTTAAGGATCTCAGCCTAAGGATCCAAGGTTACATGGGAGCAAAAATATCAATCTCCAGGCTGATGGTCTCCCCCAACCAGGTGGTATTTGCTCACACCCCAGTGTGCCCCCCACCGATTCTTTCTAACAACATGAGGAAGAATGTAAATTACTCACTGCTTGTGAGTTATTCCTGAGAAAGAACTGATACCAAGATAATTTAGGCATCATAGAACACAGCCAGAAATATAACATCTGCCAAAGCAATGCTGTAGCAAGCACAGTCCTTGTTTCCTTGCAGGTAAATAAGTGAAATAAGTGATACTATATTACATTGCATTAATTGAGACCATTATATCTATGCCCTCTATGCTTTAAAACAGATACTGAAAAATTGGAAAACATTCCTGTAGGAGCCACAACAATGATTTAAGGTCAGAAAACCTGCCAGGGAATGAAAGACATGAAGCTCTATCTAATTATTTTATTTTAAAAATCCTTACAAGACCCTGAGAAGTAATTTGATATATTTATTGACATTCCCATGGAGACAAAATTTCTGATGGCAAAGAGGTCTCTAATCTATCTGATAAGGATATGAGAATCTGAAGGTGGAAATATTCAGATTTTACCTGGGAGCTTTGGGAAAGCAAAAAATTGGGTGCATTTTCACTCCAAGTATTTACATCTGGAGGGATGTTTTTATGTTTTGTTTTGGGTTTTGTTTGTTTTTAAAAAAGGAAGATTTAAAATTTACAGGATTGATTATGTGCATGTTTATTTGAACTTATGTTGCATGACGCAGGTGTCAGGTGATGACAGGTGACAATAATCTTCCTTTCTTACCTTCCTCAAATATCATCTCAGTAATTTGCAAGTGAATACACTATTAAGATGCAGAAATTGTGAGCTTTTTCTTTCTTTTAGAGTGTTGCTGTCTTATGGATTTATTAGCATGAAAAAAGCAGTAAAATTCACCAAGGGTGAAATCCACTCCTGGCAGAAAGCCAGAAAAGAATGTGCTCCAGTTCTATTGTGCTTGAGACCTGCTAGGACATGGCTTTATTGAAAAAACTGTGGGACTAGAATTCTTGAAGAATTATTCTCCAGTGATTTCTGGTATGCTGTGCTGATACCACTGTTACATGAGAACATCCCAGAAAATCAATTAATTTACAATCTGTAGCACTCACGAGGAGCTGTTATTTTCCCAGATAGAGCTGAGTGAGATTAAAAAGTTTTCCCAAGGTCATGTGCAAAATTATTATTGAGGTAGGCACTAACTAGAGCTGAAAGAAAATCAAATTTTTATTCTATTAATTTAAACTTTTCTTTGCGGAATATATGACAAAGGCAATTGAGAATTCTTATGAAAATTTATTAAAAATTTGTATGTAGATAAAAACATTATGGTTTGTTAATTTCCTTGAGCTAGTTTTTGAACTTGTTTTGTGCATAAAAAAAACCCTAAAGAGATGAGAAGTCCTATTCAAAAAATGGTTGATGTTTTGCAGTTATAGAAGAAATGTTTGGCTTTGGGGTTTTTTGTCACTAAACTGAGTTTGTGCAAGATCATCAAATCTGCTGGTATTCCTGTTAAGAAGAAAGTAGGAAAGAAAGTTTGATTTGAAACTCTTCCGATGAAACAGTTCTATTTATTTGTCTGTATGTTTCACAGTCCAGTTCCTTAACTGAAAGTTCATTCTTATTTTTTTAGGGCTCAGTAAGAGATATATGGTTTTAAAATAAATAAAAGATGTATGTTTTAAAAAGAGAGACTTGGTAAACTTTGATTCACTGTTCATTTTATAGCCACTGTAACGATTCAATTTTTCTTTTTCCAATGTAAATTCTAAGAACATTGTAATTGTAATGATAGAAAATGCTACTGCGTGGGTATAGAGGTAATGTTGCAATTAATTTTAATTCAGGTTATCAAAAATGCATTCTGTGTCATGGAAGAATAGCATCTTGGTACACTCAGGTAAAGCAGAGGTTTATTAGGTTGTGATTAGGGTGCTAGTAGGTGGCCATTTTCCTATCAGTGCAGGAGGTTTCCCCTCAACTACATCCTTAGGCATATTTTGTTTATCTTTAGAGAGATACATGTATGCCATTATATGTAATTATTTCAGTCATGCCTTCTGGGGTTTTATAACTTTTCTGACAGAAAAATCTAACAATGTTTAGATGATAACAAGGGATAGTTGGACTCTCAGATCCTTAAAGAGTTCTGACAATATCAATGATAAGATTCATTGGATTTCTAAGGTAATGAAATGCTAGAAGATGGAAAAGAAAAGAATGCAGTGTAATTCTTGGCATCTCCTTGTGCTAAAATTTCAATTTTGGAATTGAAGTGTAATTCTATGACAAACTAGGCACAGACTAATAAACAGACCTGGTAAAGTTTTACCCTATTTTGACTCAGTTCTGAAAGACTGAAAAGAGGCAATTTTGATTTTGTTTGAGAACATCTAAGACCCATTCACAGCCTAGTTCAAGATGTTTACAGACTTTGCAGGTTTTTCTTGTTCTCTTGAAATATTTTCTTTTTTTTCCCCTGCCAGTTCACTGTTACTGGTACAAATCAAATATGTCTGGCAATCACATCTGGAATTTGGAAAGCATTTACATTATGGAGTGGAAAATATTTATAATATATTCTAATTTCATATATAGTGATGGATTTCTATGAAGCATCAATAAACTCTGAACCATCAAAATAATAATAAATACTAGGAAAAGTGATTTATAAATATCTGCTGGTTTTGCATCTGTCTGTATACATACTTTTTATGAAGAACTTAATTACATATTCACCTTGAAAGCTGATGTATTTTTAGACTTGTTTTGCAACTTTGCTGCTTTGATTTGCGATAGATTTAGATTTCTTTTTGTAGCTCTGCGTCTGCACTTAAATAGAGATTGAGTGTGAAAGTAGTCATGAATAGCAAAGTTTTTCATACATTTTGAATTGCTTTTCTGCAACAATATGGCGTCTATCAAAGTTCCAGAAAATACAACTGTAGTTGACAAGGAGACTGAGAATCTTTTCATTCTGTAATACATGCACACTTCTGTCTACCTGAATTTCATCATTATGCTCAGAAATAAAGCTGAAGCTCCTATTCCCTTTCTGCTGCAACCACAAGGTTTTTCTGGTTTCAGCCCCAAGTAACACAGAACTGAAGGGAAGCTGCAACTTAAATGAAATTTTGGCCTGTGAAATAAACCTTTGAATTCTAAAGCAATAGGTGACTGAAATAATTACTAGAAATATGGATATTTCCATGGTTTATCGCTCAGTGCCAGTGTATGTGTTATGGGCTTACCACTGCATACTTGCATAGTAGAAATATTCAAATCCCCTTAACTGGATGAAGGTTACTCTTTGTCTCACAAAAATGTTTTGATGTTCAAGGAAGAAAAAGAATACAAAATAGACACCTACAAATTCATAGGACCATGAAGGCAGAAAAAAAACCCCAAGAAACAAAAGGTGCTGAGCCATCTGTCCACCCTCTATTTCTTCTAAGAACCGCAGATTGAAAGGACAAGAGGCAACAGTTGCAGACTACAAGGGAAATTCTGGTTGAATGTAAGAAAAAAAAGTCACAGTGTTTAAGATCTGGAGTGTTGCCAAGAGAGACCGTGAAAACACCATCCTTAGAGATATTTAAAATTTACTAGGTAAATGTTCAACCATATACATTATGTGGTTATTTATTCTCCGCTTTTAATCACCCTCTACTGACCTTTGGTGAACTGCCAGATAATTCAATAGAATAAGTACTAGCAGTAGTAACTACTGAAAACTTCTTTATTTTCTTGAAATAATTCAATGGAATTTGTTGGTACAGATAGCTAATTTTCTAAATTACAGTAAAACAAAATGCTTGAAATAGAGAGCTTAGAATATAAATTGTCAGGAAAAGTTTCCTTTCACATAAAAGTGAATTAAGAGGGGTGTAACTTCATACTCAGATACAGCATATTGTAATTAGTTTACTCTATCTTTCTCAAGGGAAAGAAGGTAAAGCACTAAAGTAGTATTTCAGATAGAATTCAATTATTTATGGTGAACATAGTTACTCAGTAGCTGACATATAATGGCCAATATTTTGCAAAAGCCTAGCCTGCGTGCCTGATGTTATTAAACAATGTTATGTTGCTTATTAACATTAACTTACTCATTCAGTGCATTGGAGTATTGATCTATCTTTTTAGGAAATTGCAGTGGAGTTTTACTGTGGATCACGTTGCATAAAATCATAACTCTGAGATTTCACTGCATATATTTCTTAATCTCAGTAGACTTAATGAGTAAAATAGTCTGATGAAATACTCACAGTAGACTTTCAACTGGTTTTCAGTGCACTGACCTACACGCTTGTCTAGGACTTCTATATATACCAATGTCACAGGCTCCGGATGTTTAATAATAATAATAAATCTGTAGGAATATTATTCAATTAACATTTGTAAAAATATTTTAGGAGAGTTTTTGAAAATGGTTTAGTTTGTCAATTCTTATATGTCATCCACATTACTCTACATTTAAAAGGAACTTGGTAAATCTAGTCAGAATAGAAAACATAATTATACCGAAACAGCAATTCTTCTAGATTATTGTAGTTTAAAACCAGATTGGTTTCCCAATTTAACTGACTGGTCTCTAGACTCTCTTGCATGATAGAATTAATCTAGACAGTTTATCTTATTTTGATGAATGGGATAACCTGTGGGAACAATTAGTTTTACAACACAGCTATAAAGAAAGTGTTCTCTTACTTGATATTCAGAAAATATTCAAAGCACTGTGTTGAGAGTAGATGGAAAGTTAAGGAGAAATGTTGGCAAGGCTTATGTAACGCTCAAATTGAATACTAAACAGTGAGGAAGAACTGGAAGAATCTGAAAATTTTTGCTCTATTTCCAAATATATTTCATTACTCCCTTTAAACTCCCAATTTTAAATTTTAGCATTCTCCACATTCCTATATACCACTACTAGGCCTTGAAAATAAGGATGCTAAACAAATTTAAGGGATTTTTAAAATTTTACCAGTTTAGATAAAACTTACGTAGTTACTCTTCTATTTCAGTGGTAAAGGATGAATCTGACTACAATGGTGTGGCAGAAAATCCTCTAATTTTGAGAAATAATTGTTCAAAAATACATGTGTTACTTAAGTAAAACTCAGTAATATTACAGGAAAAATGGTTTCCTATCCCATGTTCTTTCCTCAACCAAATACTAGCTCAGCATTCCTGGTTTTATTTACACTACACTCTAAATGATGGGGTGTTTCCTTCAAGAATTACAGAAAATTTATGCGTTGAAAAAAGTTGTAAAAACTTTTTAGCCATACTCTTAGAATAGTACACGTGCAAAAATTGAAACAGATTGTAAATTGTGATTAAATCTAAGACTTACAAATCAAGTCTTCTATCAGCCTATCTTTTTGGTATTAAGGATAATAGTGGAAATAATACAGATCGTGTGATGAGATATTTATTGAAATTAATAATTTTAATTATTCATAATAGTTTAATGCTTGAATTTAATTAATTAATTGTATCTCTCATACTTTGATGTGAGAAACTATGTGCAGCTGATAAGTGATTATAATTATGTAGAAATAGATTTCTGATGTTTTAAATATCAAGTTCTCAGCCTATTTCTCTAAGTCCTCTAAAATAATTTGCTAATATTCATAGCTTTGTGGATACTGTGACTAAAAAAAAAAAAAAATCAACGGAACTTTATTACTTTGTACTTCTGTAGCTGAGGTTCCTAAAGATATCTTAGAGCCTTATTGCTGAAATTTTACCTGTAATTCTGAGAAGGGTAAACCTCCTAATTTTGTTCTTTTCACCTTTTCATTCTTAGCCTGTTCTAGTATGCCCATCATTGCATTGTGAGGGTTCAGTGATGGTTTTATGAATAAAAGTTTTTAGGATGTTTTCAGTTCAGAGTGCATTTCTGCTTGAAAAAAAAGATGAACCAGATTCTGACTTCAGAAGGGTAAGCTTGTTACAGCCGACTTCATTTCGTTCAGTCCCTTCTAATTTGCCCTTCTTGGTGTGTCATGGAATAGATAGTAACATATCATGTAAAATTGCAGTTGTCTTCACAGCAGTGCCAGAACCTGACTTATCTTGTCTCTTTAAAGATACATTTTTAGAGATCCAATCCAACAACCACAGATACCAGATACCAAGAAATTTCTACCAAATCCACCAAGTGCTGTGGCACTGCTAAATAAGAGGTGGCTCAAGTAACAAAATACAGAATTTAAACAAAGAATTTACTATATAAAATGCAACTTTGAATGAGTCCCACAGCAACCAAAAAATTTCAGAAATCTCTTTAGCAATTATTGGAGCTGATGAAATTCTTGAGCTGTTGTTCACAGAATCACAGAATGGGCTGGGTTGGAAGGGACCGCTGTGGGTGATCTGGTCCAACCTCCCTGCTCAAGCAGGGTCATCCCAGAGCACATTGCACAGGATCTCACCCCGGCAGTTCTGGAATATGTTCCTCATTTGACCAATAGATTCTTACCTTCTGAAAAGCATGTTCTTCCTGTGCGTTTGAGCTGACATAAAGTTTCACCATCAGAAAGACAGAGAGGAAAAGAGCAAGGATTATTACTAAATCCCACGAGAGTCCTTTCTCCTGCTTTTTTTCGCCTCAGTTATGTTATTTTGGATTTATAGATCTGTGACCCAAGAAATCAAATACTGAGCTGTGCTTACTAGGCACAGGGAAATTCGCAACAGCATGTTGATATGAATTTTCTGATTGTACTTCAGAAGATATTTAGCAGTTCTAAGTAAGAATAAATCTCATACATATTCTACAGCTCTTGAAACAGAATTTTAATATATAGCTTAAGTAAAGATCAATTGATATTTGTTACATGTTAGACTTATTTTGCAGAAGTCAATCATAAATTTCTGTTCAGAGAAAAATTACTTAAAAATGTAAATGGAGTAAGTTTAGAAGAAAGTATCAGACGCCATTTCCCATTTAAAAATTGAATGGGATTCTTGTTTAATTTTGTAAATGCACCGTGCTTTATTAAACACAGTTAAATCCCGTTGCCATAGCAATCCATTCTCCACAGAATAAAACTCCTGTGCTTTCCTGTTGTATTCCTTTATTTAGAACTAGTTTCCTCCATTCTGATGCATTTCAGCTTGTATAAACACTAAATGGAAAAATTATTTAGTAAACAAAATCTCAGGTTACTGTCCTTGATGACATAATGACACAGCACAGCAAAGTTGCCTTCATGTTTTCTTTGGGAATGAAGGGATGGAAATATGAGGCTTTTCTTTCAATTTTTTTTTCCTTGTAAAGTGAAAATCAGTTTAAGAAATTAAGGATAAGTATTCAAGATTAAAATATGTGGCGGTAATGAGGATTGTAAATCTCTACGGTTTAATATGAGATACGGAAAGATGTCTGGGCAAGGTTCTGAACTTCAGTTGACTTCGGTCACCCCCAAATTACAGATATCTTGTAGATGCACATTGAAATGCTGCCTTTTTGTATTTTTTAAATAAGTAATATAAAAGAAAGCAACTTGACTTGTTTTCATGAATCTGATGTTGCACACACCACAAGATCGCAACAGTCCTTATCTAAGTTTTCTATATGCAAGCCTACTTATGCATACATTTAAGTGTAAGCATATATCAAAAAGTGTACTTCTCATTTTTTCCCTGTTTTTGTATGACACTACCATACCACCTTATTATTTTCTGGTAAAAATTCTATGGTTTTTACTTTCTACACATAAGGAAACCAAGCAGAATCATAGTTAAAAGACTTATGTGTCTTGCAGTAAAGCTGTGTATGTTAATGGGTTACTCTTATGGTGTAACTAACACTGAGTGCTGCCTTAGGAAATGTCTTCTGGTTGAAAAGAACTTACTTGTCTCTGAGGAGTGGCATGGCTTTTGTGTGGGTTTTGTACTTGGTTGTCTCTTTGCTAAATAGAAGGCAGAAGCAATAGGCTATTTTATCCTCCAGAGATTAATTTCTTTTAGCCTTACTAGCTGTACCGTGGAAATTTTTTGTGCGCTATTGAAGATGTACTGCTTCCTCAACACCTGCTGGTCTAAATTACTTGGAGACACTGGGAGTATACTTGCTTTCACAGGTATTTCTAGCAACTAATTGCCTGTGAAAATTCATTTGGTTATTTTCAACTTGAAATGACAGGAAGTGTTAGGAGAGCAGTAGGTGAGGAATATTCCCAGCTCACTCACCTCTAATTTTAAATTCTATTGATTGAGTTTTAGCATATAGACTCTATTGCTGCTCCACTGACTACTGTATCAATAATCAAATAATTCAAACTTTATTTCTATGTGAGATTAATTCTATGCTCTATTGTGTGTAATACTTATGGAATGGTATTCCATTTTGTAGCGGGAAAAATTATTCTAATAAATTGGAAGGAATAGCATGTGCTATTCTGGACTTCCCTCATTATCACTTTGTGCAACCAAAATCATAGTCGATGCCTTATCCTGGTCTTGAAATTAAGAGAGCTGAACACAGCTAAGAGGGAAAAGGGTTTTACCTCGGTATTTATTTAAGGATCCTTAGGTGCACTGAAATGCACATTGAAATGCACCCCGATGTCCCCACCGAAGGAAATGGCCACACCCGATGTGATGAGTATACAATTATATGCCTTGCAAAAATTAGCATATCTATCAAAGATTCCCCAATGAGGGACTCGGGGGAGACCCCCCACCCAAGGGACCCCTCCCCCTGGATGGGCCTATCTTTGTTTACAGAATGTGTTCTGGAGAGGACCTTGATGTCTGGGGTTTTTAGAATGTTTAGTCTCTAGGCTTAACAAAATACTAGGTCTAAGAGGAGTTATCAAACTTAAAGAATTATAACTATGTAGGCTAAAAGCACTAAGAATATATAAAGCTATATAAAAGAGTGTATAAAAGGGGCGTAAAAGGGGTATAAAAAGGGTATAAAAGAAAAAGCAAAAAATCATCAAGGCATCATAGTCTCAATTGTCAGAGTTCAATAGAACTGTTACTTTCCTGCCCTCCCCACCTCAAAGTCCTGTAAGATTCAAATATTTTGTGGCTATATGTTCCATGTCTTCAGATTTCACCCAACAACTGTTGAAAACTTACCTTGTTAGCCAAGGATCCACAGTACTACTGCAAAGAAAAGACTCAAAATTGGACTACTTTTGCCACTCATGATTTGGATTTTTCCCAATACAGTGTTTAAAAGAAACATTTGATTTAGGAGAAGTTGGAGACTGTGAAATCACCGGTATTCTCTGCTGTGTGCCAACCACACTTGATTCCATGATTTATAAATTTATCCTACAAGATTTTGCACATCATTAGCATATATTTGTCCATGAATATACAGATATGCAGAAATTGTCTATTTTCTGCTAAATATTTTTTCCCAATTTCATCTGTGAATTAAACCAGGCATTTTAAAATTATATTCTGGTTTAAATAATAAAGCAAAGACTTATTTTGGTATGGTGAACCTTCTGTCTGTAATTTCATTCCAAAGGGGTGTTGATTGCAGGAGTTTCATTTCAAATTACCTACCTGCTATACATAGTGCAATGCTTAAGTAGACTTTTGTTGTTGCACTGGATCAACATTTTGGAGGAAGAACTTTTGCCATAAAAATAGAGGCTTTCACACTTTTAAAAGTAATCTGTAGGCAATTGTTATTACTTTGTCATCACTCTTTCACCCAGTAATTTTCATCTGTTGAAGAAGATGAGTTAGTCATGTCCACAATTTTAAATTCATATAAAAATTTTCTCCAAAATGAACTGTTAATTGTGGTTGCATATTTTCTTCATAACAGAGCATATAACATGCTACATCCAGGTGTCTGGGTTAATGTTGAAACTACTGGTTCAGCAGCACTTCACTGCAAATGCAGACACCCATTACAGCTCACCTGCTTGTTTAGGTAAGTTCAAGGCACATCATCTATTTTCCCACTATTTTCTGTGGGAACCTACCCTGCATAAAAGGGTAAGGAAGCAGCTGTGGTACACTCTGGGCAATTTTCCTGGAATGGTTGGCAGGTTAGAGATACTGGTCTTTTCTGACCTAGGTTCTTATAGAATCCCTTGTTATTCTTCACATCCCTTTCCAAGTCCCATTATATCTGTGCCTTATTTTTCCTAATCCCATCCCTGCATATCCAAACCACATCCCAGTACTCTTCCCAGGGCACATGTCCCTGCTTCCACTGGCTGTGCACTCCTTTTTCATTCCTCAGTTTGAGGAACAGGTCCATGCTTATCCAGAACCTATGTATTCAGAGAGAAAAAATGGTGAAGAAAGCAGTGCAGTGAAAAAGTCGTTGTGTCATTGTCCTGTTTGTTCTGGATCCCAAACTGATTGTGGGTCACTCAAGGTCAGCAATTTAATTCTTAAGAACAAAGATTTTATGATGATCCTGACTGAAGTCTCAAGACCATAATATCCAGTTCATTAATAGCATTCCCACTTAGATACTTCCCTCCGTTTTCCCTTTCTTAGATAAGTTTGTTTGTGAATTTCCCTTGAAATATTTTCTGTGTCTTTCCTTTTGTATTGCAAAATACATATATAATTAACAATATCTCCAATTTTATATTTTTCTCTCTTTTCTTTTTACCTTATCTAGCTCTTTATGTACATTGCTTGAAAATGGATTTTTGTAAGCTTTTCAGCACTCAAAGGTCTCGTATTATCTGTCAGTTAATGTCTCTGATTTCTCTATTGATCTACTATCTTTTTTGTCTGCCTTTCATTTTTAAACTATCTCAAAGAATATCTATCCCTTTCTTTTACTGGTTAGACAACAATGAGAAAATTGTTCTCCAGACTAAGCACAATTGATGCCATTTTTTGCTTGTAATTGCTTATTTGATCTGTCAGTCATCCCACCAATTTCAAACACAGAAATAAAAGTTGGACTAGAGAAAAATAGAATGAGGGTGAGTACTCTTTAGCCTTCTACACAAAGCTATAAATACAAAGAGATTTCTGACTGTAACTTCTGTCATATCTTTGAGTAATGGACTTTTAACACAATGGTTTTATGCACGATTTAGCAACTAAACAAAAAAAAAGGCAGATTTGATACACTAAAGGCAAAAATATCATTTTATGCAAAGAAAGAACAAATCTATAAGGAAAAAGTTACAGATATTTTGAAGGAGGGAAACATGTAAAAGGAAAATAGAAATTCCTGGTGTCTCAAATTAAGCAGATATCATATTATGAACATTTCCTTGGTCATTTTCCTGAAACAATTCCATGCTTTGCCTTCAATTAAGTGCAGGTATAGTTTTCATATGGCTTTCCATTTTATGTAGATTATAAGATGAATGAGATTGCAATAACAGTAACAGAAACAGCTGTGTTTGGAAAGAAAAACAACTCTTCGTCAAAAAATAACAAGTCTGAAGACAATTAGCTCCACATATTTGAGCATGTACAGAAAAAACTCTTCCAGTTCAGGTGTGACAGCACACCAGCAAGTGTCAGTCAAAGAAGATGGGTAACATTAAAAGAGATAAAGGACAAAGGAAATAATTATGTTTAAAATATCTGGAGCAGTCATTATAACATGCACACCATGACACTATGGAACACTTATCATTCTTGTTCCCAATTTTCTTCCCTGTCATTTTGCAACCCTGTGTCATACCCAAAGTTGCTCTGTATGTTCCTTGGGGGCAAATCCTCTGTCTTAATTTATTTTGCAAGCTGCCAGCAGTCTTGGGGTGCTGTATAATAATGTGCTGGATCTCATTAGCTTGCAGATGTATTTTGATACAAGTAACTGCATGTGATTAGATTGCTAATATGGTTAGTCAAAATCAGGGGTTTTTTTCCCATTATTTCCTGTTACCTTCTCCTCTCTCTGTGTAAACCTGTGTGCACTTTCATGCAAATTCTTCTTTGTTAGACCTCAGTCCTGCATATTTGTTAAAACAGGATAGTTTCAGGACAGAATCTATTTCTTTTTTGTATTTCAGTGTGGCTTATGCTTAAAAGGAAACACAAGTGCTCAGTATCTCAAAGGATGTTTTCAGAAATTCAGCTTTTTTGTGCTTAATTCAGGCAAAACTTATGATGAAATCAGAGCAGCTACAGCCTGTAAGTCCATGAATACTTGCTGTTTCTAAGCTATCAGATCACAGCTGATGGCTCAGTGGGAATTTACCTTGTGTGGTACAGGGTTTCTTCATCTCTCATTGGCTTCAGTGAGAGTTGAAAGGTGCTTAGTGGATGATGGCAGGTAGCAGTAGAAATTTAAATGCCCAAATCACTGAGTATCTGAATATTAAGACTGAGTAATGGTAGGTGTTATACCTGCTGAACAGTGGGATGTCCTCAAAATGGGCCAGTTGTGGATTTTCTTTCCCTTCCCCTCAATTAAGTGATCTCATGAAAACCAAGTGTTTTGGGGGCCTTTGTAGTATTTTTTTTATTATATTGAAATTACAGAGTAACTCCATATATGATCATAAATTGAATAGACTGGATCTGAATATTAAATGAAGGATGGAAGAAGTGGAAACTAGATGATAGCATCCTGTTCTTTGGTGTTTTTCAATATATTTTGAAACTGTACTCAGTGGTAAAGGAGATCTCACAAAGTTCTGATTTATTATTTACTTAACAGCATATGGGAGAACTACTTTAGTTAGAAATTATCAGCATGATGATGTTCTGACACTTTTGTCAAATCACTGTTTGACATTAGATTGGTTCATATATCTGTAGGTATTTCCCTACAGATTTTGAGTAATTCTGGATTTTCAAAAATTTGAAATAAATAAGCTCCAGCATTGAGACTTTTTGTAATCTATTTGCTCTCCTCTACAGATGGCACATTTTCTTCCTAGAAGCATCGGTCTTTAAAAAGTAAATTTACTTGTTTGTGTGACAAAAGAGTTAGCGCACTTCCTTCCTTTACATTCAGATATACCCCAATACTTTTGGATATGTTCTAAAATGGAGAATATACTTTTTGGTGACCTAATTAACACAAATTAAATTGCATTCAGCAGTACACAGCTCTTTTGTACGACTATATTATCTGCATCTTCCACTTTGAAGATGGTTGTACAGGTAAATTAAATCCAAAATCAGAAGGAATGATTATTATTGATACTCATTGGACTCAGTGACTGCTGAAGGGCTTTCAAGCCTGGATTCATTAGCAGATTTAATTCAGACATGCAAAAGTTATTTGCCACTCTGTTAGTCACCAAAATTCCCTTGGTAACCATTGGCAAAAGAGGAGCTGCCAGAAGGTTCAGTGCTTCCATCTTAAATACCCAAAGAGGAATCATAGGCAACAAGCTCAGTCAACCTGTTTCAAGATGACTAAATTTAGGTGAAAAAAATGCCCTTCCTTTGTTAATCTATGTTTGTTTAAAAAGAGAAAAAAAAAGTCTTGAAGATTGACCTCAATGGAACAAGACCTGTGTCCAGTGAGCTAGGTTACTGAGCTGGGTTTTAAAATTTGTTTTAATTAGATATTAAGTGATTCTCACTATCTGACTGTAGAACTCTGTAGTTAGTAAAAGTTTCTCTTTAGGAACTTCATCAAAGTCTTTCTAAAAATATAAATCAGTAATGTCATCTGCTGTTAAAATTTGTAAGTTCCACTATAATATCCACAAAGCTAGTTGGGTAGAATTTTCCCTATGCTGTACTATGCTAGTTATCCCTTATTAAATTATTACTATCCCTTAGAGGCATGCTCTGAAATACTTCCTACCTACTTATTTTTTCAATGCTATTTCTCATTGCAAATTACCTGGAAAGATGTAGGTGACATCTGACCCAAATTTTTAAGAGTAAAAAAAGTGTTTTCCAATCTTTGAAAAGAAGCTTGTGCTTTTCTTCTGATTAACATGAGATTTTATGTTCTGTATGATGAGACAGCCTCAAAACGTATATGAACTATAGATTGTATCTTCTCAGACTCTTCATAGTTGAAACTGGAAGGCAAAGAAAAAGAAAAGGAGCAAAGAAAGAATTTTAAAAGTCAGCTGCTTGCCATTTGGACTACAATTTATCCAGAGTCTGAAACAGCCCTCACAACTTAGAATAGTTAATAAGGCAGTTTGCATGGTTGTGAATTGCTGAAGTGTAGTATAATCTGCTTTGTACTCCTCACACCAAGTTCGCTCAGTGATGTTCCTCACATGCCAAATGAGTAAACTGGTACTGGTAAGTCCAGTACTCAGACAGAAACATCCTCTTCCTCCGGTTATTCCTGTAAGCACAATTTCTGTGTGCAAGGAGGTTAGGGAGTGTGATGAAACTTGGCTCCAGGAACACGTGCACAAATAGACCGTTACCCCATGAATGAAAGCCTCTATATCCAGAGCTTTGATTCAAACACTTCTTTGTCGAAAGGTGAGGAGTTCATGATTCTCCATCCCTCTGTCAAGAGGAATCATAGAACTTTCAGTTTGGAAGGGACCTTAAAGGTCTCCTAGTTCCAATGCCCCTGCCATGGGCAGGGATGGCTTGCACTAGACCAAGCTGCTCAAAGCCCCATCCAGCCTGGCCTGGAATGCTTCCAGAGGTGGGGCATCCACAGCTGCTCTGGGCAACCTGTGCCAATGCCTCACCATCCTCACAGTAAAAAATTTCTTCCTGATATCTTAGTTAAATCTCCCTCTCTCAGTCTAGAGCTGTTTCCCCTTGCCCTATCACTACATTCCCTTGTAAACAGTTTTTCTCCAGCTCTTCTGTAGGTCCTCTTAAGGTATTGGAAGGTGCTCCAAGGTCTCCCCTCAGCCTTCTCTCTTCCAGGCTGAACAGCCCCAGCTCTCTCAGGCTGTTTTCACAGGACAGGGCTCCAGCCCTCTGATCCATCTTTGTGGCCGACTCTGGGCTCACTGGGAAGAATACTGGCAGTACAAAAATGACAATTTTTTGTTTCAGTAACTTCTTATTTCTAGTACTTTGCCTTCAGAGTTCTGCAGCCAATTCACTAAGTGCTCTAGGCAATGTTGATCAAGGAATTTATGTAGAAAAAACTTTAACCAGAACTCATGGTTTACGTCTTGCAAATCTTAAATGGCTTGGTGTAGAGTGCCAGGGAATAGTGTTTTGTTGTTTAAGAAAATATGCTTTCCTCCAGTGAAAAGAAATCTGTGGTGTCTAAGTACACTTCAAAGATCTGCTGTGTGATCAAGGACGAGTGATTGAAGTGAGAACTTTACAAGTGCATAATGTTGCTCTGTGCCATTATTAATGACAGCCTTTGAAAAACAGTCTTTAAGTAATACTTCATGCTTTTAAAAAATTAAAAAAAATAATTAGTCACTACTTTAAAATGATACAATTTATAAACTGATGCAATATCAACTCTGGTAATAAAAATACTTATTTTATTCTCAGTATTTTAGAAAAATATTACTTTTTATAAAGTATTTTCAATTTATTCACTAATTTGAGAATGGATTCCTTCACTTCATATTTTCAATTACCTACAATTTCTTGTGTTTATCCTTGTTCTGGATGTTTTATTTCATAGTTGGCCAAAACACTCAGAAAAATACACCACCTTATCAAAAAAAGGGAATTTCTATTTTCATGAAGGGGATGAAACTACTTTCTCTCATCTTCACTGGAGAGATTTACAGAGAATATTCCTAAAGAAACTGTATTTGTGTGATCTGATTTGAACAGAAGTTACCTCAGCAACATTCTATTTTTCTTTCACTATCAGTCAGTTTAGATCACCTATATAGGATTTTGTAGATGGTGTTATGGGGATTTGGAGGTCAATCATTATCACTAAAAAGACTTTAAAACTCTGACAGGTTATTTCACCAATACCTGCATTGCTCTGCATCCCTTGTGAGTTGTGGACTGGCCAGGGGAGAGGCATCCTGCAATGGGAAAAAGCTAAAGCAACACCCAATAGAGAGGCCCAGTGCTTACATATCCTTCTTACTCTCATCAGTCTTATCAGCATTGTATTGGCATTCCGAAATTGTGGTCACCCAAAGGTTGCTTGAATTTGAATCATGAGATAATAGAAACTAACCCAAGATCAGAAAGGACAAACACGTTCAACGTTTTGAGCTGAGCCATCTGGTCTCAGAGCTGTAACTGATTCATTAGAAAAACTCGTTTTTGCCTGGGTAGGACCAAAGGCTGGTTGCAGGGCATGTAAACACCATATTGTTTCATTTATGACATGGCAACTTATTAGTTTTTGGCAGATTTAGTAAGGTCTCTAAGTAAATAAATAAATACCTCTGATTAGTCAAGGAATTGAAAAAAGAGAGAAAAACATCACAGACTGCACTGAGTTTTCCTTTATTCATTTCCAGGCACCATTTAGTTCAGGGCAGGAGAGAAGTGAATTTTTTGAGAAGAATTAAAATAGTCTAGATGACAGAATCAGGAT
Source organism: Oriolus oriolus (assembly GCA_013400235.1). NCBI lineage: Eukaryota > Metazoa > Chordata > Aves > Passeriformes > Corvidae > Oriolus > Oriolus oriolus. Next base: position 361,152 of record VXBT01007655.1, read on the forward strand.
GTAAGCCTCAAACAATAAAGAGAGGTCACTTGGGGAAATGCCTAAGGTAGCCATTTTTTCCAGCTCAGTGAGAGATTTATTGATGCACATTGTTTTGGAGTTAACTGTTTAAAAACCCCAGTTTAATGTTTATTTACACAGTCACATTTAGTGGTAGAAATACTTATCAGTGGAGCTACCTTATTGTTACTTTAACATGCATTACAAGAATGATATGTGTTGATACACTCTAAACAAATGTATATCCTTTTCTGAGAAAAAATCCAAATGATGCAAGTTAAACATGTTAACACACCATTTTACAAAAAGATGACTCCTGCTGTATCATTTATTTCTATGAGTTACAATTGACCGTGTACCTCATGAGTGATTGAGCGAAACGCAACTAGAGGTGACTTAGGAAAAACTATCAGTAGAAACAAATAGCATATACAGGGTCAGTCTGCTCTACCAGTTCTCTTTGTGGAACACCAATTTTCATTGATGGACTGGGACATTTTATATTGTGTGCTGAAGCATCATTAGTGTTTTGCTTGAAGGGTGGTATTGACAGTGGTTTCAAAATAAGTAATAAGCAGGCATGTGAAGGTAAGCAAAGGGTTGTGTTGTATTTCTTTACCCTTTCTCCTGAAACTATTACTACTAACACAAGCAAAGATAGACAAGTTTGAAGAGAAAACAAATTGTTCGTACCTTTTGGTAAATGTTTTATCAAACAGCACAGAGATCCTGTTTCCCAGAATTTTCAGACAGTCCTCTATCAAATACAGAAGAAATGGTAAACCCAGAGGAGAAGTTCATAATGAGTTTAGAGGAGTTTTTTCATCCTATTAGCTGTGGAATTTGCAAGGAAAGTTAGTAAAATTCCAGGTTCGTTGCAGAGGGCTGAATTGTCTTTGTGTTTCCAAATGCGGAGGTCACTCTGTCTTTACACAAGGTAAATGAAGATAGCTCACTTGAAATATGGATCACCCTCTAAAGGAACTTATCTTTGTATCTTGTTTGTATAGGAACTATAGACAATTGAGTTTCAGAGTTTCAAGAGATGCAACAGAAGTGCAGTTCAAACTGGACTTCAGTATAATGCTCTGTGAAAATTGCTACTGCAAACTATGCACAAGGGGTGAGAGTACGTGAGTAGAGAACTGAACAAAGCTTTACTTTGACCAGTTCAAGAATTGGAGGCATGGATTGCTAAAAACAGAAGGGTTAAATAAAAAGGGAAAATTTATTAAAGCTGAAGAAGGTTGACTTATAGAGAGGCATGATAAAAATGAACTTGTTCTGTATGGCTTCCCAAAGAAGTGACTTAATTATGATCTAGAAGTACCAAAAAAAAAAAAAAAAGCTAAAAGCTAAATCTTAAAAGACTATTTAAGCTAGCAGAAAAAACCCAAAAAAACTCCTGGCTGGAAGCTGAAACCAAACAAATTCGAATGAGAAATAAGGCACAATTTCACTGCAGCAATAGTATTTAACCTTCAGAGGAAAAAGCCAAGGGCAGTGTGACTCTCCATCTCTCTGCCCTCAAATCAAGAGTAGATGTTCTTCTGTAAGATGTTAAACATAAACTACTAAGCTGAGCAGAATTGAAAATGAAATCTAATGACCTATGACATACAGGGTCAGAATAGATGATCTAATGGATCCTTCCTGTCTTGAACTATATGAAAAAGTTAATGGAGCTGAACCGTTTTACAGAGATGAAGAATCCGTCTTTCATACCCATTACTCAGCACATTTTTCCTATTTTTTTCATCTGGTTTGTGTAAGTAGATTGTAGAAACGGCTTTCCTTTGAAGATTTTATTCCATGTATTACTGTACTGAAACACAGACTGCTATCAACTCCTCACATTGAATTTATTTTTCAAGAATATTTCAATTTTCTGAAAGTATCAGTGCCGTCCTCATCACTATCTAATGCCAAACAAATATGCTTGACAGTAGGGTCTTTGCTCTCAACATGTTTTTGTGTCTCTAATTAATTCAGATCTAACCATTCACTACATCTTCATTCCCATATTTCTCCTCCTCTGCGTCTCTGAGGTTTTTGGTAATTAGAGGGTTGGAATTACGAATTCACATAGTCTTGTGGGGTTTTTTTACCTTCTTTTTCTTGCCTCATCTTTAAGCAGAATTTTATTCTCACCTCTCTTCTTGCCCTGGAGGTCTCTACAACATCCCTAGTGCTGTCCTTATTCTTCTTCCTATCTAGTAGCTTAATCCCAGATTGATTCATTATATATCTCCAAGGATCACTACAGCAATTTTTCAGATCTGATTTTTCTCCTGATACACACAACTCTACTTTCCCTCCAGTCTCTTTCATGTTTTTGTCTTCCAGAAAGTCTGGAAGCCCTGTGTTTAGAATTAATATTCTTTCTTGGGAATAAATCATGTTTCTCATGTAAGTACTACACTGCCATGCATTTGATTACCAGATGTTCATATTTTGAATATCATGTTTCTGTAATGGCATCTCCAGAAACAGTATCCTGGTTACACACTGGATGTAGAGGCACCCCATGAATGTTTCATAACTCTGCTCATGGAAGATTATACTAAAGTGTCTTCTATAGATTAGTTACGTGGTGAATCAGTTGTCCCATTGTTAAGGAACTCCTTTTTAAGTATTATGGTTGATTCTATTAGTTCTAAGCCTCAAGTCCTAATGCTACAGTGTAATTATGCACTCTTTTTCTTTTTGTGATAGTATGTCTAAAAAAGGGGGAGGCTTCTTGTGACTGTTCTGGTCAGATTCTGAACTTCATGAAGTACAGTGGGAAATCTAGTTATGAGTAGTTGAATTTTCCATAAGTGACAGAACTGGTGAGTCCTTTTAATTCAGTAGCATAACTTTAATAGCAGGCAGTGTCAGAAGTTTGATTGGAGTGAAACAGTTGTTCAAAAGGGAATTCGTTTTTAAAACATGTCAGGCACTGACTTACTTTTTGACATGAAGCTTATCTACTATTTATAAATTAATATTTCTCTTTTTTGATTTTTGGGTCATTCTCTAACTTTTCCTAATGCCTTTTAGAAAAGGATATTCCATTAATTGTATTCATCTTTGAAGTTTATACAGAAGGTGTGAACTGACATGCATATCTTCAAGTCCAAGTATATTAAAATTATTTCCTGTCTCCAACAGTTTAGTAGGTGTACCACTCTCCCAGTATCTAATTATTCTATACGAAAAGAGAAATTTTTGATTATTTTTTTCTCTCTGAAAAAATCAATTATTTAAAATTGTAGCAGATTTAATTCTACTTTTTTCTCTTTTCTATAGCTGAATAATTTCAAAGCCTTGATTCTCTGAGGTTTTAGGTTATATGTACTTTTAACATTTCTATCAACTAGCAAACATTGCTAAATGTGTATTAGGGATGAAAAATTTAGTAGTAAGGCTTTCAGATAGTAAAACCTTTCACAGCATGGCACCTTGGCTCTGGGGTAGAATTTGGACCATCAGACTGAGAGAAATAACATTTCTAAGAAATTATTTATTCTGGTCCTTTTAGCATGTTTGGAATTGAAGGAAATTTTAACTTGTAAACTGACTGTTGAGTAGAAAGTAATAGATAAACTTTATATGTGCGCTGGACTCATTGTGATTTCCTTTTAATGGCTAACACTTCATTAGTATCTTGCTTGTTATCAGTCACAATGACTAACACTCGAACCTGGGGGGAGACATCATCATTTTCCTGCCTCTAATATTGAAACTTCTTTCACTTTGCAGGATTTTAGATAGTGGGCTGCTTTTCGTTTTTACTAAAATGTCTACCAGTTTTGACATTTTAACCAAAATAAGGTCATATACTAAAATGCTGGGGGAAATAGGTCTTGGTGGAAATGTTTTTGTGGAAATAGAAATAAATGTTGAATTAAAAACGACAATGTTAAGGAAAACTGTATACCTAACAGAAAATCCTGGAAACATGGACAGTTTTAATTAATTTGGGGATGGGGTGGGAGGGTGAGTGGGTAGTATTAGAGTGAAAACTCTGACATTGCATATGTATGTAGTGGCCACAGAGATAGAAAAAAAATTACAAACATTCGAAGTTCACCTAGGCAAACATACTTGTTGGATGAGGCAATCTAAGCTTACCTTCTTTCTTAGTCTTTTTGATACAACTGTAAATCTCAGAGGCTCCTGCATGCATGATACTCCAATTTTTAGAGAAACACCATTTGCTTAGAAAACAATGTGGGAAATGTGTTAATTCCATTGCTGAGAAATAACACCAAAACCTGCAATCCTATATAAGATGCTTATTCTCCAGTCATTTGTGTGTATAATTGTAAATATACAGCAATGGTGAAATTATGCAGTGAAATATATGCTTAAAAGGAAACCCCAGTGAACATTTACTAATAATTCTTAGCATTTGCTTTATTTTCTTAGTTATATTGGCTATCAAGCTGATATTTTTATAGAATTGTGTGTCACAACCACAGGTTCTTACTCCTTTTTGGTAACATTTCTCTTCTAGCTATCTCTAGGCTTTTTTTCCCAGGTGCACTACTTTACATTTATCTATACAAAATTTCTTCTACTGTGGGAGTTTGCAGTCAACTCATTCTTCCACAAATCAGGGCAGTTCATGACAGTGAAGGCTATTTGAAGCATGTGCAAAAAAAGTTTGCTTAGGAGTACAATTGTCTGGGAGACTAGTAGAGTTCAGAGGCAGCTACTTCCTGCAGCAGGTTTTCCATCTCTGACAATGGGCAGTCATACAGATTTTATATTTACTTTGGAGCAGTAACACTTGAAATGGAGTAAGTACCGCGGGAATGCAGATGCAGAGCCTGAGATTCTGCCTTTCCCCCCCCCCCCGTTTTTTTTATTTAAGAAAATGTACATGAAAATTACTATTTTCAGCATTTCCTTTTAATTTATAGCAATTCTTCACCAGGATAATAAATACCAAATTATTTACTTCAGAGGATTGAGAGGATTACTTAGTTAATGTTTAAAAAGCACTTTGAAGATAAAAAGCACTATTGAGCTGCTTAAGACTTACTGAATAGTTAATTATCTAAAGGTCCCATTCTCCCCCCTACAGGTTATTTCTACATAGGGGAGAGTAAACTCTGAGCTTCATATCATGACTTTCAAAGCCAGGCTTTTTAAATCTTATTGGTTTCAAAATGGTTCTTTTTTTTTCCAGTGGCCTGAATCTGATTCCTTTGAAGTCAATGGCAGAAGTCCAACACTGAAAAAAGGTCCGCTAGAGCATAATGTAGCTGTTCAGAATAAACAAGTTGAAACAATGGTTAGAGCCCCTATCCATATTATTTACATTTTGTCTTAAAGTGTGTATATGTGCAAATATAGATACATACACACACTCACATGTGCATAGGTAGGTATATGGACACACAGTGGATTGTGGACAAATGAGATACATTTTTTAATTTGGCACCTTAGACATGCGGGACTCATTTCTTCATAACGAGGAGTTTTTAGAGGGACACATTGACCTTGCTGTCAACTTCCACGGGCAAAATGGATCTCACTGCAAGATCTGAACACAACAGATGTATTCTTTTATAAAAGGGGTAGGAAAATATTATGAAGTCTCCACCAGGTGGCTGTTCTCTGGACCCCTCACAGCTGACACAGATACCTCATACAAAGAAATAGAGATGAAAGAAAGAGTTTTTGAACACAACATTCGGAGTCAGCTCTTGTCCATGACAGACTCATTGAAGGTAATTACTAGTCATTCTTCCTGCATTATCTTACCTGTTAAAACTACCACAAGCAATCAGTGTAAGGTAAATGTTACTCTACTGGGGACAGGAATCTCCCTTTGGGCTAAGTAGTCTGGAAAAAACGGTTGCACGCATATCAGGTCTTGACTGTAGAAGACATCAGTCCCCCAAATACCAATGCATATATTTAATTTTGCAAATATTAAATACCTCTTGATTCTGGTGTGACTGATTAGGACTTAGATGTTAAGTATTTCTTAATACTTGCATAATTATGGCCTAAATTTGTCAATATATGCCATTTGAGAAAAAGTTGTGAGAGTTATATATTTAACTGAAGTTCATAATTGATTCCTCCCTAAGACAAAGAACAGTATGTCAACCTGAACTCATTTAAATTTGACCTTTTAATGTGCTACAGCAGCATACTATCTTACGATTTTAGCTGTGTTGGCTCTTAAATCAGGGTCTAGATGTAAAAGGTCGTACTGAATTCTGGAGCTGAATTTTTAACAAGGACAGCTCCTAAGTTTTTTGTGATTAATACCAAGAACATGTAGGGATCATTAGAGGAAAGAGTAAAAGGGTGAGAAGAGATTTGATTAACAAATTGCTTTCTGTATACCCTCTTCTCTTTGCAAACATACACTAATTGGATGACATGAAGCACAGCTAAAGAAGTTATGGTTAAAACACAATGCTATGAAATAAAAAATGAATTGATCTTTATGGTAAAAATGTAACAGTTAAAAAAAGAATGTTTGGCTCATGTGTATCAGACATTTCCAAAGTGCAGAGATAGTTATAAGTTTATGACTTTCTGCTTCTAAAATACTCCTCTCCCACAGGATCTCATGAAATATGTGTATGTTTACAGGAAATTGTGGAAATATTGAGTCATCTTTTCAATAATTAACACAGGATAATTTCTTAAAAAACAAGATCAGCAGGGTTTCTTAAACCTGATTACAAAGAATTTTAGTTAGCTACTTTTGGATATGCTCAAAACAAGGAGAATTTTCAAAGTATCAAAGTGACATTTGCTCTTTGGCAATACACTTTTACCATTAGTTGCTCCAGTTCTCCAAACCGTAGCTGTGTATCTGTCACTAGAATCTTTTAAAACTTCATTTTCTGACTGAAGTTCTATTTTTCAAATACTTTTGTACATAAATGCCACAAGATGCTCCCAACATGTGGAAATGGCTCAGGTTTCTCCAGTTCAGTAGGCTATGGTGTTTTTCATAAAAAGGATTGGAGCGATTGAAGGCAAGTGTTGGTCAATGGCTTCTAAAAAGTGATTGAAACCTAAATTTCCATTCCATCTTCAAACACTGCAAAAAGGAATGGAATGATGTCACACTAAACATTATGACTTTGCGAAGTTCAATGTAAGTAGACAGGGCAACAAATAGGCTGTGTCAGAAAAATTTCACACATATACACACTGCTAACCAACCCTGATTACCAGCCCAGTGAGTCAGCACGGTGAAGTCCAGGGGTATGTGACACTCCCTCTGACCAGTCTCTGTGTCAAGCCCTTGGGCAGAGGCTCAGCAGCAGTTCGTAAGCAGTTCCACCTCAGGCACTCTGCTTCTACACTTGGCTGTCCGCATGGCAACATTCTCCCCAGCCCCAGCCTCTAATACCAGGAGTCTTTGTAGCCAAATATTGATGCAATCAGCTCACAGCACCCCCCTCCAGCAGTTTCAGGTACCATTCCCTGTCAGTTTTGATCCATGATCTTGTTTGCAGTGTCCTCTTGGCCATGGCTCATTATAATGAGTCATTCAGTCCTTGGTTAAGGCAAAGCCACGATGTTGCTATGTGAAATGAAGGACATTGTCTATAGCCCTCCACTCAAAGTAAGCATTTATTCCTGTCAGATGGTAGTTTGTGAAACTCTGGGATGGTTTCCTACTTCATGTTTCTGCACACTAAATGTATGAGCTGCCTGCGGATGGTCTAGTTCATGATGTAAATTACAAGACCTATTTGGGTTCGTCCCGTTCACACCTGAAACCACAGCTCCAGGGAGAACAGGAATAACGTATGAGCAATATAGAGAGGATGTAATTTTTCCTTGGCTGCATCTCCTGTTTCAGGAACTGCAAGAAGAAAGGGCACAGAGTCACCACAACACATAAAATGTAACTCCAGGATATTGTTATAATGATGTAGAAATATAATGAACTCTTTCAAGTATTTCTTACAGACAGCCCTGTAGAACCTAATGTTATTTTCATAATGAAGAAAATTCAGGAGCTTTATTGCTAAAAAGTAGAGCAAGTTCTTGCAAATGCTCAAACAGGACATGATGTCCAGCATAATGAGTATGCTAAATGAATAGCCATAGGGTACAGAAATTGTTCTACAAGTCTTCTCCATTAATCTTTTAAGAGAATACGAATCTACTACAGCATTGGAATTTTGTTTTGGTACTTTCTAATTTAAAGCTTATTGTAGTCTTCATTTCATTTGGAGCCTGCAAATAGTAGCTAATGAAATCTGACCTCGCAGACAGAGAGTAAAATAAATAATATCAGTACTCATCAATTAAAAAAGCAAAACCTATCAGCACACATTTTAAATGTATGTAAAGAATAGATTTCTGAACTGGAGAAGTATTTTAAATTCATGCAGTGACCTGTATGACCTTTTTATCAATATACCCCACATGAATAATGCAGCCACCCCAAACTCATGGCATTAAAAATTGTGATAGTTGTCTGACATGCACAAGCAGTGTTACACCAGGGATCTGTTTGGCCCAGAGCATTCCATTAAAACACAAAGTGAGTTTCAAACATCAGCTATAATGAAAAAGGAAGCAGAACAGAGTGGGCTTTAGGTATTAGTGTGCATTTTCTTCTAGAGAAAAATTTGCCACGCTTGTACTATACCTAATGCCATTCCTTATTTGAAGTATAATCAATCCACATTATATTTTGCTTTTAAAATTCTCCTATGAAAGGTATAAGGCAACCAATGTGCTGTGCTCTAGAGAGATGGTGGTTTTATTTGAGTTGCTATTGCTATTTAATATTTAGTTTTCAATAAAGTGTTGATTGTAGTCCATTGTATTAGCTACCATGCAAGCACTGAGGAAAATGTGGTCCCCAGTCTAAAGTTCAGCATTTCTGTTTGAATTATGAAGCTTTGGTAAGCTTAGAAAAAGACAGGTAAAACACAATAGAGTGGAGTGGCTATTATTTGTTCCTCATGTATTCCGAACATTCAGAGATTGATCAGTCCACCATCTTTGCATTCTTTTATCAGTTCATATAACAGGATACTAAACCTTAGGATACCTAAAAAACTATTCTGTTGGAATTATTGGGATTTTTTAAAAGTGATTCTAAAGACTTTTGACACTACACAGTAGAGTACTGGACATTACACAGCTTTGAAGCATTTTCTTCCTAACACTGCAGAGTTCAGCCCTTCACTTTAGCAGTGAGGAATTCAGTCATGGTGAGAAGAAAACTAAAAAACTATTGCTGGGTTTTCTATCAAGGACACAATCTACCTCCACAGACACCCTTGACATGACAAGTGCATTCCAAAATCTGTTAGTGGTAAAGCAACAGTGGATCAATGACAGGACAAGGTCATTTAAGACTTTAAAAACCCTGAACACATTCTGGGTTCACCAAAGACTGCAGGTGTAAGTTCTTTTAGTATATTTATGTAACTTTAGTGGGGCTACTAGTGAGGAAAGTGGTTTTCCCTGACACCAGATGCACATGAAAATGTTAATGCTTCTGTGAAAGTACTGGGGGCAGACTTATTCCTGAAAGACTATATATGTAGCCTTTGGATTCCTAAATCTATAAAGCCATTGTGGATGCTATGTACACTGGTATTTCTGAATCTCAAATATTATCGATACATTTATTCCATAAAATGAATACCTACATTTATGCGCTGTTCCCCACTGTAAGGTGTTTATTAATAGAAGGAGGCAGCCAGTGCTTCACAACTTGCCAGCTTTAAGGACATTTGTGTTAGAGTTGATGTCATTGTACGTGTACTGTGATTACTTTTATGCAGCCTCGCAGTTTTCTGTTAAGACTAAGTTTTTTGTCCACTCATTCAGCATTGCCTAAAAAAAATGTATTTTTTCATTTTCTTGCTTCATTCTTAAAACTGGGACATAATAAACAATTTCTTAATATTCTGAAAGAAAAGGGCAGATTTTATATAACAAAACAATACAAATTTTTAATATTTCAGATTAATATGGTAAACATCAGCTTTCAGCATATAGAGAATTTGGAAGAGAAACACTGAGAGGTCTGTTATTAACATTTTAATACTGTTGAATTTGAAAAGTTTATTAAAGTTTCCATTATATATAATTACTGTATTTACAAGAGCATTTGCCAACACAGAAAAGGGCTATACTTAGTAACAGCCAGTCTGTCATCCTGCCTCATTTTTCATTATTCCTGCTTTTCTTAGAGGTCATTTTTAATGATTATGTACAAGCATCTGAAAAATCAGATGCATAAATTAACTACCAATTAAGGTAATAAAAAAAAAGAGAAAAATGTAATTACTAGTTTCTATATATAAGTCCACTTATTGTCATGTGGGATGTGTGCAAGTTTATCTTGTGCATGTTTATCACGTAGCAATTACTGAGGCACAAAAGAAAAGTGCCATTTTCATTGTGTTGCAGTCCTGAAACTGCATGTCACATGAAGCAAAAGAACCTGTTCTTAAATTTGCATGTCAGTGCTTAATATTGAAAGAATATTATCACGATTTAATACAGCAAGTGCTTAATTATTTCTGTGTAACATTTCCCCATATTTAATATCACTGTCTGTCTGGAGTGGCTGTTGACCTAGTTTTCAATTAATTGCAATGAGAATAAAAAATGCCTTTAAAGCAGTGAATTTTTTTCACTGGATTACCCATGACAACTGAAATGGTGTATTCATAATTGATGAACTTTGTTGCCACCATCAATAGTGAACTGGCATTATTACACAAAATCTTACAAAATACTAATGGCATCAGAAAATATACAGAATGTTGAGAGTATTCTGTGATTCTGTGATCAACCAGTATGCTTCTCCAGTAGATAGCATTTTAATCCTTCTTTGAGTATTTCAGAAGGCTTGCTCTTTGTTTAAAATTTAACTGCTGGAGTAGAAAAGGAAGACATGGTAGTGATAATGTCTCTTTTATATAACAAGCTTTGGTTCAGTTCTTCAGTTATCTTTTATTTTAACTCATCTATCTTAATCTTATTTACCTTAACTCCCACTGAAACCCAGGAGAATTTCTATACCTAAATTCCTCCGTAACTATGATGCCTAGAAGTCAGAACCCTACTCAAAAATATTTAAGACCTAAAACTGAGGTTCTCTGCTGCTTGAGGGGATTCAAGCCCACTATTCTCAGAGTCTGAACTGGTCCTGCCTACATCCAGAGTCAAAATACCACTTACCCATATGCAGAATTTTGCTACCATCTGATGATATAATGATTTTATAGCTGTATTTGTTTTATCAGTTTTATTATGGTGATTCAAGGATTTTAATGCTAATAAGACACACAGATGGAAACTAAAATCAACAGATGGTAAATACTCCCAAGTACCTGTGACCTCTCTGTTGTGCATCCAAGCATAATTCCTTCTACTTTTTAAACTTTTTTTATGTTTCTACTTTTTTTTTTCCAGAAACACCTCTCAAAGTAAACATTAAAAGAACAAATGGCTAGCAATTAGGTTGTTGCTGACAGAATACAGGATGACTGCATATAATTTAAGTAACATGCAGACTGCAACTTATAGCATTAGAGACATTTACTGTATGCTTTTTTCAGCACTGTAATAGCTATGGACTGTATTTAGCACTTGCTGGTAAAATTAGCCTCAGCTAATTGTATGTTATTTATCTCTATTTCATTATTCACCACCATTTTTTGTTGATGTCTACACTATTAGCACCATGTGAGTCACCTTAAAGTAATTTAATCAGCCAAGTTCTCCTGTGACTTAATCCTGGTCAATTTAGGCTGCCCTGGTATTAAGTGAATGCATAATGTAGCTCAATGGATGAAAATTAAAGGAGATCATGTTGTTATATAGATTTCACTCTTATTGTTTGGATTTCAAGTTGGTTGCCCTTTAGTAGGTTTTCCATCCTGCATAGCTATGCAGGAAAAGTCAGCTGACTTTGGTGACAAGGGGTAACAATGGTCATTAGTAGCTGTTAGCCTGATACAGCTCATGGGTACCACACTCTGCTAACTCTGACCAGTTATTATTCCCCACAAAACTACTTTTAAGTATGCAAGTCAAGCTTGGCAATATTCTCATGGTCAGCCATGGACAGTCCTTTCCCTGCAAACACATAAGAAATATTCAGGATTTTTATTTAAAAACAAAAATCTGTGTTTTTCTTTTTATTCACAGTGTTTCCCATATTGATGGATAAAAGAAGGGCTGAAGATAGAAATATATGAGAAGGCCAAGGAAGATACAACATGAGCTGGAATTCTGTCCAGGCTGGTAAAATTATGAGATCTCATATGATTAAACTTGTATGTCAGACTTTATTCACTAATGTGAGAGGTTTTCTGTGATTTTTTTTTCCTGTTCCAGACCTCTCAGTCAGCTTTTGGCATTCATTGCATTTTTGTGATCGCGTATCAGGACCCCGGATATTAAAGTAATTTTGTGGGGTTAGCCAGCATCTTTAAGAATACAGTTCTGATAGTTTTTTGTAAACAGGAGGGAAAAATTTCTGTCTAATTTATTTTCACATCAGTCTTTTTGCACAAGTAATCCTCTCTGCTTAAGGTTTTTGTGATTTTTTTTTTAATCGTTAATCTAAGCCTTTCTGACCTCTCTGCTTCATATAAATACAAGGGCAAGACCTATGTTTATTTTCATGACAGGGAGTACAGAATTTGCTTCACTTAAGAATGAAGATTTTTTCTTCTATACCTTTACATGCATTAGTAAAGAAAACAATGTTTAGAAGGAGAAAAAAGAATGAGGAAGATCTTTATTATGCTACTCATTCTTTAGCTCCCGGTGGTAGAATACTGCAAATCATGTTAACTCAGATGACAGATCTCAAAGGGAAGCATTTCCTCACCAGTTGTGCCTTTTTGTAATGCCACAGAGACAGATGTGATGCATACCCAGAGCAAGGGTACAGGCCACAGAAGCTGGAGTCACAAGTAGATATTGTCTGTAGTTTCCTCAGGTATCCTCACAGTTTACCAGGAAGTCATTAGGTAGCTAGAAGCAGAAAGGCACTTGATTCTCCCCTGTGCCTTTTCTGTTTGACAGTTCCTAGAAGGGGAAATCTGGCGTCTCTGCATAACACATCTAAGATAAGGTTCATTACAGTTATCCATGAGCACTATCAAAATACAAGATGTCTGTAGGTTTTGAAAGATGTATTGCATGTAGAAGCTGATTTGTATGTTATGCACATAAATTTAAAGATAAATGATGCTTCTCCCCCAAGTGGAAAAGACTTTGGAAACTTCAGAGCCGCAGTTACTTGAGCTGCCATCCTTCACTCTGAAGGCAGCTAAATGAAGTCACATGTCTAACAATAGAGATATACTGCTGAGCAGCAGCCAGAGTGAGAAGAGAGGTTGCTGACAAGAAATGAATAGCAAGAGAATGTAAAAATCCCAGGCAGCACTAATGGTCCTCAAATAATCTTGTGTGAAGCAGAAACACTGTAAAGTTTGAATTTTGAACTTTGAGGTTTGCAGTTTTTTAGCTGTACAATACTAGGAAACTTGAGAGCATTTTGTGGAAAGTAATAGAGGTGTTCCATAACTGATCTTTTAAAAAAATCATAATGTTGGATTCTTCTTATGCAAAATGCTTCAGATTTTATATCCACACTATTGCATTTAGATTGTGAAATTTCAATTCAACAAAACCAAATAATATCAAAACAGCGGAGTATTTTAAACATTATGTATATCAAAATCAAAAGGCATTTTTGTCTCTGAGAAGCGGACACTTGGGGAAGGATAAAAATGCAAAATTTTTCATCAGTTTTTCCCAAAATTGATAGAAAATGGATTTATTATGTCTGCATAGTCACAGTCTTATTCCAGTCTTATGTGTTTATGTGACCTGATCAGCTTTGGAGGTTATGTTATCAGAAAAAAAAAAAAAAGTACACAGAATACTTGAGCACCGATATATATAACTGCCATGCCTTTATCATTAGATACCTTTTCTACTCTTTCCACCAGAGACAGATTTTTATCAGAAGATTTTTTATTCTTTTTTAGTTCATTGGCAGAAGCACTGAGTAGCTTCAGGATTTATACTGACATCAAGAATGTCATCAGAAAGGTTTTTCTCTAGTCCTTCAATTAGTAAGTTTTTTTCTATTTAGTGTAAGTGCATCTGTTCAGTTATTTTTATCAAATTCTGTTGAAGAGTGAAGTCAGTTTGACAAGACAGAATTTATCGTACATTTTCTACCTCATCTCTAACAATTCCACCGTTTTTATCTGAAAAGTGTCTTTTTTTCCCTCCTAATATGACATAATCTAATACATGATGTAATACAATTAAAATATCTTCCCTATTTTCCTTTATTCAGCCATACATTTTCCTAATGCCTTATCAGTAAACTCCAAGTTGGTTTCTACTGCTAGTGAACATTTTCTTTTCCTATTTCTGATATATTGACTTGTATTAAAAATTTCTGCCTTCAGCTACCATGAACTTTCATCAAAACTGAAGCCATAGTTAAAGCAACTATTTTTGTGTTCCACAGATTGTTTTGGCCTTCCACTATCTTATGTTAGGGATCTTGCAATTGAATAAATTTTCATTGACTTTTTCCATGTAGTCACTTCATGAATAATTTCCAGCATCTTAGGAAAGCTGCCACCAAGGATGTAAAAGCATGGACTAGACAGCCTTCTTTCCCACATCAACCCTGCCCAGCACAGCATGGTTTCTCTGTCACATGGCAGGGGAAAAGTTGCATCCTTTTCTTTGTCTTGTCTTTAATAAAACCAGCTGATGATAATTATTCCCCAGGCAACCACTTGGTTACTATCTTGAGAAAAATCCATTTTAATCCATGAATTTGAGGGCCAAATTGTTGTCATGTGTTGGGTAAAGTTTTGTGGATTTTTGGTTTTTTGTTTGGGGTGTTTGTTGTTGTTTGGTTTTTTGTTTTATTCAGTAAATATTTCTTTATCACCACATACGCAAAACTTCAAATGTATAGCTCCTATTTTATGTAAAAATAATTTTTCTTCTTTATTGGAGCACATTTCTGACGTGCATTTTGAAAGAAACTCATCTGACTTTCTGATCTGATAGTCTGCAACAGATTCCTACTTTGGCATTGTTAACATTTTCATCTAGATGCATTTAAAGCCTATGCTCTTGATTTACCAGGAGTTCTAAG
This sequence comes from Oriolus oriolus, assembly GCA_013400235.1. Taxonomy (NCBI): domain Eukaryota; kingdom Metazoa; phylum Chordata; class Aves; order Passeriformes; family Corvidae; genus Oriolus; species Oriolus oriolus. Next base: position 376,306 of record VXBT01007655.1, read on the forward strand.
AGAGAGAAAAGTAGAATGCTGGATACATACAACATCTTTTAAGTGGTCTATCTTTTTTCAATACGCCGTAACCAGCTATATTAGCATTCAAGTCATGAATCATCACATCAAGTCTCAGGAATGCCAGTTATGTTCAATTTCTTTTCCACAATGAGAATTTCTCATTCCTTTTATTATGGAGTTGTTATGGAGTCTCTTACGATTTGTACCTAAGCGAGTGAAAAATGTCGTCTTTTACTTTGTGGGTTTTGGGGTTTTTTTCATATCAGTTCAGTTTATTCATGAGGGTGCAGATTTAAATCTAGTGCAGTGATAACCAAGCTAGCTGTAAATGAGCTATCTTGGGTGTCAACACCTGTCAAGTTGCTACAGCATAAAATTCAGCTTATATACTCAGATATTATCTGAGCTCACCTGAAGCTGGGACAGTATTCTGTTTGCCTCCTTACTTCATAACATTGCTTATTTAGTTCCCTCTCGTCTGGTTGCATCATCTCACAAGAATGTGACCTACAAACCCAATCTTTCTGCTTCACACTAGTTTCCCAATTAACAGTAAAATTTCCATACTTTCACTGCTAGAAAATCTTTCCCAATGCGGAGCACAAACCCTCTCCCCATCATGATGTAATTTTCAAAGACATTTCAATTACTTATAGTTCAGATCAGTTCAGAAACCTCTGAAGATGGAGATTCCCAGCACTGATAGGTCACTAAAACAGTGAAAGAGACCAGGGCTCATGAAAAAATGCACCAGTGCATGGATGTGCAGTGATATTTGGAAATCATGCTCTAACCTTTTAAAAAATGTACACAGGGTTTAAAACAAAACAAGCAAAAAATCTAAAGTCTCTCACTCTTAGACCTTCTCTTGAAATGTATCGCATTTTTTCCTGTTACAGCATTCACTTCAAAAGCTCTCTAACTGCTTCACTCTCATTTTAAACAAGAGTGCCAGATGGTACTTGCCCTGAGGCCGAACATACCTTCTATGTCTTGTCACTTCTTTGGTTTTAATGTGCCTTTTAAGAGAATGATACCTTTTCCAAAGCAGCAGCAAAGATGTTAATGCGTTTTTTGAAGCTGTTCAGTTCCTGTAAGTTACCCTTTGCTTTTCACTATCTTTAAGGGTAGACTGATGGTCAATGTGCCCATCTCATGGCAATCTTTTTCACTGTTCGTTCGCATCTCATTAGTAGGGTAAGAAAGGCAGTGAATTTGTTTTCTCAGTGTAGTTGAAATAATTATCAACCTACTCTGCTGCTAAAAATAAGTGAAGCAATTCAGAATCAATTATATTGCATAAGACCTCTGAGATCATCAAGTCACACCTACGACTGAATGCCACCTTGTCAATTAGGCCATGGCACTATGTGACATGCCCAGTCTCAAACACCTCCAGGGGCAGTGACTCCACACCTCCCCAGCTGTCCATTCCAATGTTTAATCACCTTTTCTGTGATGAAATTCCTCCTAATGTCCAACCTAAACCACCTCTGGCGCAGCTTGAGGCCATTTTCTCTGTCCGATCATTAGCTGCTTGGGAGAAGAGGCCAACCCTGCAAAAGGGACTCTCCTATTCTGACAGTAACCATGTTTGATATGTTCTGTTTACTTTGTTGTGCAATTAAGACCATACAGGATAGCAAATGGAAACTGATTTCAAGCAACACTTGATATTCCTCACTCATAACTATTTTGTTTTTCTGAAAACTTCAGTATCTTCCTATCAATCCTCCAGCTCTACAGAGCAAGTTTTATAGCATAACCTCAGGTACAGTTGAGAGTCTCAGCTGCAATTGCTCTGGGGCTGTCTGCAGTGTCCAGTTTTAAGATAGTCCATGTTTGCTATCATATTTTCAGCCAGTGCCATCATGTTTTTCTTTCCCTAGGTGTCTGATCCAAACCCCACTGATGTCGGTAGAAGGGTTGTAATCATCTTTGGTGGGCTTTCGTTGTCGATAGCCAGTCTCTCCTATCACTATGGGCCTTTTACCAAGTTATTCTAATAAAAAGGATTGGAAAAAAAACCCAGAGAAATGTCTGTGGTCAAATCCCACAAAAGCTTATTTGAGCAGTACTTTGTATTCTCAATCAAAAAACTGTTTTCACTCTGAAGATCTACCAGTTTACCAGACAAGCAAATGAAGGCAGTGAATTAACTTATTATTTGTACAATAGTTTATGCTAATTTAAATCCACTCTATTGGTGCCCTTTGCTCAAGTTCAGAGAAGAAATAGAGAATTTTGAAGGATAAGGATTAGTTTCTTATATTATCTGTTTCTTTTTAGAGTTCTAGTAAGCCAAAGTAAAAGACATTATTGAAATAAAGCTCCATCAGAAGAAAGAATCAGATTGCTTTGCCCTGTCCTGGTAGATAAAAGGCCCTGGAGGTCTTGCAAGACCAAGTTCACCAAGGTGAGTTTAGTTCTGTGGGGTTTTTCTCTGGACTAAATGTGATTGGCTATTGGGGCAACATACTTTTGTATTTTGAAGCATTTAGAACTTTTTTTAAACACTTGGGAATTAGTGATTTTTAACTCTACTATTGTTTTTTATGACCCTAAAAGGTCACATCTATTTTGCAGTCAGAGCAACTCTGCAGGGAATCTTATCTCTGACATATGCCAAAATTTGCAGAATCTCAGCCATCTAATTGCACATCATGTACAGTGACTTTTAAGGAGTGTTTTTAGAGCCTCAAGACTGCTATTAACCTTTAAAAAGTGCTCAATCCTTTTGTTGTGTCACTGCCTATCACCTGTTTAATTTTGGTCTTGTATGATTGTTAAGCTAGAAAATATATATAAAAAAAGAAACAAACAACCAACCAACAACAAAATCCCAAACAAACAAAAAACCCACCAGCACAACCTCCCAGCTTGACTAATTCCTTTGTGTGCACAGAAAAATTTGCACCACCCCTGTTCAGGAGAAAGGATCTCCTTTCTAAACAATCATGTTTTTATGGCTCATACAAGGCACGTCTCTGGCTTAATTGCATTGCCATCTTTCACGTGAATTTCAAAGATATGAGCCCCTTCATGCAGTATTTCTTTAGAAACCTCTTGCATGCCCTCTTCTAGTGCTGAATATTAACTTGCAGAACCAAATTTTATATGAAGATTCAAGATATCATATTGATTTTGTCTCTGTGTATGAAGTGCTGAAATATACATTTAGTTCTGAAGGAATCTTCACTGGGATTAAAAGGAGTACGTAGTAGATATTGAAATTCAATGGCAGCTGAGTTCTTCATTCACAGAATTATACATGAAAGTCTCTCCCAGTATCTTTCCTGTGCTTTTGTTAAATTTAGAAATTAAACTTCAACATGTGACAAGGTCTTTATTACTGCAATTTATACTTTTAGGAAAATTAAATGTGCATATATATTTTATTTGCATAAAATATTAACAAGGAGTTGATAAACTACTACATTTTCCAGCTAGTTTAAACTGGCTTCCTTTTTGCCCAGTTCCTGCAAAACTGAAATTACTGTAGATTTCAAACATTGAATCATTCCGCTTTATACTAGAGGTCACTGCTTGAGACAGATTCCTTAACCTAAAATTTGCCTATAAAAATTATGGACTCCTCCAAATTCACGAAATCAAGCAAAGCTTACATGGACTATAATTGCAAAAACTGATCCAAGACAAAACATGAAGACTTTGCATGTAAAACAAAGGAAAAATGGGTGTATCATTTGGGTTACTTGCACCCCAAACAACTCAATATGAATATCTGCCGGAATTAGCGTCTAAGAAACTTGCATGGCTCAAGTGAGAGTATTTTATCTACATTAACGCTTCCTTAGCTTTGTGCATGACAATCAATCAAACCAGATTTTTGGGGTTTTTTTTCCATCATGAATAGAGAGATTTTTTTTTTATTGTAAATTTACCAGGAGTAGAGATATTTCAAGTGTTTGCAATTTGCTTTTATTATTATTAACCCCTGAATACTTGCTCTCCATAAAATGAAACAGAATAACTGTAAGGTTTCCTATGCTAATATTTGTTTTGATAAAGGTGCAATTTGGAGAAAAAGCTTGCATGTAATTCATTGTGGGACTCAATGTGTTCCTGTAAATACACAGACTATAAACTAACAGACTACAATGCTCTTCCTGACAGCTTCAGTGACTGAGACACCGTGGAAAAAATGTTACCCATTCTTTTTCCTAAAAAATGTTATGTAATGCACTAGGATCAATTAGGACAAACTTTAATTTGAAATATATGAAAACTCTCTAGTACATATGCCGGTTCATGTAGTCAGATCTTCCTAACAGCATTTAGAATTTGCCAGTGGTATCTGATTTGTGGAAAGTCCATCTATGCACAGCATTTTCCAGTTTTGCAGAAGCAGAGCATTTTTCATGTTGCTTCCTGCAGACATGAACTGTACAGAGTTCACAAGCAGGAAAGTGTACTGTGCAGAAATGTGAAGATGATGAATGTTTTTTATGTGCTGTTCATGCTTGGTTTAAGATTAATTTATTCAGACTGAAATGCATTTTGGTTCATGATTTCATTTTAGAGTGATGAAAAAGAAAGATCTTTCCTTTTTAAAGCCCCCTCTAAAGGAATAACTGCAAGGGAAAAGGATGACATGATATGGTTAATAAATATCCCTGTATATGTGACTACAGAACATCTTCAAAGGCATACAGAGAAATCCACATTAAAGATCAAGTCTACCTAGATTCTCCCAGCTGCTGGATCAGTGAGGTCTAAAGTTCTAATCCATCCTGAGAACAACTGAAGTCTTTTCCTTCCACTTCCAATGAAACAGGGATGGAAAATGCTTTCTTTAAGCTCACCGTGCTGCCTAACAGCTGGCACATTTTTAGCCGTCTGTTGGGAGCACTGCAGTGATGTGTCTCTATCACAAACACCGAGCTGTTCTTTCTCTTAAGAGCGGTAAGGAGCACTTTTGCCTCTTCAGCAGGAGCGCTACCTGACCCACAGTAACAGAAACTGTAAGAAGATTCTTTCACTACAGGAATATCTTAGTGTTGTGAAAGTAACTATGAAATCCATGTTTTGTGCTGTACAGTCTGATTCTGTGATGTTACTCTTGCTGCTACTCCTGAATTAAATGCAAAACCTACCTCAAGTGTGTTTTGTTGAAGTAGCATTTGACATTTAAATAGCCAAGGTAAGTGTCCAGAGGTGTTTCTGTTCCAGATATTTTTTACTTTAGGACTGATTTTTTTTTTCCTCAAGTAACTTAATTGTTAAAAACACCTTTAATTCCTGTATTGAAATTGTATCATTCTTCAGAAAAGTGGGAATGACTCTACAGCTTCTATGCTTCAGGGGCACCTGTCTTTATGTTTTATTGTTTTCATTTTTTATTCACACAAATATAAGCCTATAGTATTTCAGATGTATGTACTTCTGGAAAAAAATTGATTGAAAAAATTGACAGCTGTTTATTGGCTTGCTGTTTCTTAAGGAACATAATACCCCACGTTTACATTGCGAGAGTTAATAAATTATGGCAAATTCCTCAAGGCGTTATCAAACTGTGTGAATTTGTGTATCTGATCAAATATTTATTAGTTGCAGTCTCTTCCTACACTGATTTTTCTTTTCATTTATTGCTCTAGGCTTTACTGCAGAACTCTTAGGTGATACTCATGGGCATATGCCCCCAAAAGAAAGGCAATCGTTATGAAATACCCAACTTCAAAACAACAGACTGTGTGAATTTTAATTTTTGTGGGGAATTCTTTTTTTAAAGTAAACAGACACACTATTTAATTATCTTTTATAACTCATTTACTTGACCTATATTAAAATTAAACAGAAACACAATTTCATCATCTAAGCTGCTAATAGATTTTAATTTTGATTGAGTGATGTCCTAAGCTTTTATATTTATATTTTTGCTTTTTATACTTCTATTTAAGCTCTTCTTATTGTGGTATAATTCTAGAGAGAATGATGTGATTCTTCATTCATTGTTTTCAATCTCGGTAGAGGTTTGCTCTCTATTGTTCTCCTTTTCCATAAACATGTTAGGTGTGTAATGAATTCATTGCACTCAACCGGTCTAAAACTTCGGAACCAGTAAATGAAATAACTCACAGTTGAATAAAAATGAAATATCAATGAAAAAAAAGAAATGTGTGCAAATTTCCCCACCACTCTCAGTTTCAACACTGAACAGCTCTTTCCACAATGTTCATTTCAAGAAGGTTTTTTACTTTGTCCTGTTGGATAGTTTCACAGGATAGAGAACTCTCTTCTGGGGTGTGATCAATTATGGTTTGCAATAGGGCTTTGCTTCTCTGAACACCATGCAGCATGTTGTCAGGATCTCTTTTATAATTTGAACATCTCTATGACTGTTTTAAAATCAATTGAATGAAAAAAAAAATACTGGTTTTACTCAGGGAAATAACATGTCCTTAGTTTTTCTGTGTTTCTGTAGAGGCATAAGAAGCTCTGGAGTAACCTATTTTCAATACTTTCACCATAGGAAATGACATGTATATAGGGAAAATCAGAGGCACTATTTTTTTTTCCATTCTCTTTAATGTTCCTCACAGATTCTCGACTTACCTCAGAGGATATAGGCCAAAATAAGCCATGCAGACATTGTGTAAATAATACTCTTTATAATAGCCCGTGTTCTTTTAAATGGAGACATCTTCAGAATTAAGTTAAACTGACATACTGCTGCAGAATGCAAACAAATGCACACAGGCAAAATAATCCTGGGTTACGCTTACAAGAATTCATTTCATAAAGGACAACAGGGAGAAAGTCTTGGGATAGAGCAAAGGCACAGACTTGTGAGACCTATGTATTATTTAGATTCACAAAAATAGATGAAGAGGTGATTATGTCGAGCCTATGATGAGCCCTAGGCAGCCTTGACAGTTCTGAATAAGCATAAGCATCATAAAGAACGGAGCCCCCTGCAGCATTCTCTGCCCTCCACAGCACTGGCTGTTAGACCTTACAGCAACCGGACACAAAGAGAAACCACGCCTCCCTTGTCCCCTTCCAAAGGGGAACTTTGGTGCTGGACCACACCATGCATACAATATTAGTTATTCCATTACTGAGATTTTCTTTATGATAGATAGATAGATTGATAGACAGATAGATAGATAGACAGATGAATGTATCTCCTGTGTGTATATATAGTCTTGTATGAAATGTGAGGAATAATGGTCTGCATTTTCTTTGTTCAGTAGTAGTAAACAAGAAATGTCTAATAAATAATCACTGACTGATGCCTTTTTATAGCTACATAAACAATGTCTGACCTGATAGGCCAACCTTCAATTTTTTTTTCTTTGTGTTATCAATCAAACATGCATATGGACAATTGATACAGCTAAAAGAAATTTAACATCAGTCCCAAGATTCCTTAATGATACGTCAAGAATAAAGAGCACTGGTCTACAATAACAAATCAGCTTGGAGAAATACAAATTTTAAAATTTAAATTGTTAATGAAACAATAGTCATGCTTATGTTATTCCGTTCGTTTGGCCCTGGACACTGGTATAAAAGGGGCAGTATTTAGGTAATTAAGTGGTACTGTGTTTCAGATTCTGAATTTTTATGTCTGATAAACCACTGAAATCAGTGAAGCTTTTTCCTCAGAACTAGGCAAATATCTAAAGTGTTGGGGGTTTGTAAGTCAGGAAGCTAGAAGCAAGTAATTTCATTAGGAGTTCCATTACGAGAATGGTTCTCTTCTATTGTTGAGCAGCAGTTTAAACTTACATAGAGCAAAATATTCTGTCATTCTGTCCTGGGGAGCGCTTCTGTGTGCTGATCCTTTTCCCTTCTTTACTCTTTCCTTCCAAGTCCTGAGAAAAGACATGAGGGAACCATGTGATGTTTAACGTGACTGCATGAGGTAAGAGAGATGTGACTTTCTGTCTGTTTGATTCAGACAGGTTTGGATTTTCATGTGCATTTGGAGAAGGGTAACTGCTGCACACAACCTCAAAAAGAGTCTGTTAAGGTGGTTGCTCTTTTTTTATCTAAATACGTATCTGTGTTTGAAAACTACACAGAATGAGACTCAAGTTTTTGTAAATTATTATTGCCTGTTTAGTTAAAGCAGCCAAGTATAAATATTTGTAATAAAACATTAGGATTTAAGCATTTAGTACATCTGTTTATGTTTCATGAAGTGTACTATAATTTTGTAAACTAAGCCAAATTTAATTCCAGCATCCTTAGTTTCTTTCTTTCTTCAGAGATGTCAATGTGCTTTGTTTTTCATACAGAGTTGGAGAGATGATAACTGAATCACTTCCTCCACTGGTTTACATATGATACCTGGTCTCTAGGCAGATCACTTAAGGATTTACAGGAAGAGTTTCAAAGGTAGGAATTGCAATTAGACATATAACACAACTGAGAAAACTCCAAGAATTCTGTTATACCAATTGAGAGAACCCTTGTTTTTCCGCACGGAAAATGCAAATAAATTTATTTTGTTTTTATTTTCAAATATGAACCCATGTCTCTAATAAATTTCATCCTGTGACTGCCATAAAAATGGTTTCACACTGAAAGTTTACCTTTATAGAAGAAGCCTAAACAAGATGAGGGGAAAAGTAGAATTTGTGATTGTAAATGCTTTGGTTAAAGTGGGGAAATGCAGAGATGAGCACTCTTATCTCAACATTGTCTATTGCAGTCTTTTACAATCATGACAATTAATCACTATTTTGAGAATTAAATCTCATCTTGCAAATGCTCTTAATCTTTTTGAATTTAAACAGTGATGACAGTTATATGAGTGGTAAAAGAAATATGACAGTATTTCATATAGAGCTGGGTTTAGATTTTTATGAATGTTATGTTTAATCTGAACTACTTTTTTTGTCACACTTGCACTTTCATTGGGAAGCATTTTTGAGCGCAAAGCAATAATAAATTCCACTTTATTTGCTGGAACTCTGTCTTTTTCCTGTGAAAGGAGAAAAAAGATGCTGGAGGGAGACTCGCTTGGGCTTTCTTTCCTCACCACTTTTAACTGAATCAAAGAAGATGAAATAAGAAGTTGAGATGATGAAGACGCTCACTGTTCCAAAATTGAGGGCTACAGGTAATATGGAAGTTACAGGACTGACCATGTGCATTTCTATCTCCCATTGGGGGAATCTCCTGAATTACCAGTTTTCTGATCATTCCTGGAAGCATTCCTAGAAGAAATAGGAAGAGAACAGGATTGTTTCTGCACCTTTTTCCTCTGTTCTGGCAACAGAAAAGAAATGGAGATCTGAACTAACTTTTGGTCCATAGCTGACCAAAGTTTTGCCAAGAGGTTTTGTAGATACAACTCTTCTGGCATTCCCCAGTTTGTGGTGAGGTTAGGAATAAATTTTGAAGAAACTTCCTGCTAGAGGCTGGTGTAGTAGAAGTTCAGAAGAATGGATGACTGATGTCTTTTCCTCCTTGGGGTTTAGGGCAGACCTAGGGCCTTTGCCCGAAATCCTTCTTGAGCTTCTGCACCAGGTCTGTTGATTTTGGATAAGGAGATTGGGCTGACAAATTACAGTCAAAGTAGCTGGGATAACTCAGTAACTTGTGTTTTCTGTAAGAGAACTGAACTTTATTCAAAAAATTGGCTACAATTCTTAGAACAAGAGGCATAGAGGATTTTAAATAAGGGTTGAGTTGTCAGGATATTACAAATCCTATAACATATATAAAAATATAGCAGAATCACAGTTAGGAGGATGTGCTGAAAGCCCAGGTGTAAGGTAATACACTAACCAGCTTTTGTTTTCCCATCATTGATGGGATGCCCTGTTGTGTTTTGGGTTTTGTTTTGGGGGTGGTGGGTTTTCCCTGTGAGTTCCTACTATTTCTATTGTATTTTCATTCTTTAAAGAAGCATCCCGCGTTGGGATTTCTGGTGGTCAGTTGAAAGCTTACTTCTTGGCCATGTATAGGTGACCGAGTAATTTTGGGTGAGTCACACAGCACAATGCAAGGCTTGTTATCTATCTGTGCTTGTTCTGAACCAGTAATCATGGGTGACAGACGTGCCTTAAATATCATTTCTATTCCAGGCAGAAAGCAGCAGTGTAATATACTGCCCTCAGCCTCAGCACACAATTGTGATTATGCTGTTCTTAAAACACAGGCTCCTGTCTGTATGCTTAAGTATATTCTAAATGCAGTAACACAGTTCACTGGGCCTAAATCTCTATTGTCAGGCATTCAGAGATGCCCTGTGAAATATTTAAACTTGTCTTTTGGTGATATATTACACTGCATACAGAGGTAAATCATTAAATCTTGCAAGAGAATATAGATTTGGTCCCAGTTTATTCTTTCACGGTGAATTTTGTTTTGATAAAATCACTCTGGTATATCTTTATTTGTAATATCAGGGATACTGTGGCTTCAACTAGCATCAGAGTTCAGGCAATATAACCAAATTTGTGTCTTTGCCTGAAATAACAGCTAGAAAGCTAAAAGCTCAGTGTGAATGGAAATGTGAATTTCTGTAATTAGGAACACGAGCATAGTAACCTTAAATGAAGGTCATATCCTTACAAGGAGATTTATAATGAGGGTGACAAGTACACATGCTGCTGAAACGTAACCCTCTGAACTGTACTGCATAGAAGTTCTTGTAATGATTCACTGGGTTTGTGGGGTTTTTTAATTAATTCAGCGATGGGTGAAATCTCTCGTGTCTTGCTTTTATTGTCTCTTTGTGAAATTTGCCATATAATTATCATCTTTTAATGTTTCACAGGATCTCCCAACTATTTTTGGCTCTTGGTAAAATTATTTTCACTGTTGGTCTACAGCATTATGATCGATTCTTTAAAATAATTAGATCACAGTATCGTAGCACAGACTCCTAATGCCCAAAACTCAGAGCTGTAATAGGTGATTTCCCAGGTTTCCAAGGGAAAGTCTTGTAAATTAAGGATTTATAACTGGATTGTATTGCAATCTCAATTTGCTCCCTTCATTGGATGGTTTGAAAAGGTAGTAGTCTGAACATCAAAGATTTCTTGTTATTCTCAAGCAAGAACCTTTGTTTATGTACATTTGAAGAATATTGATTAAATTACATTTCTGGTTAATTCTTAGTTGTAAAAATTATTAAAAGGGAAAAATACTTGGATTATTCTCAGTGCTCCCTAAAATGCTCGGTGTGCTATAGTCATTAATACCTCGTACTTGTGTTATTTCTCATTGTATCTTTTGAATTAAATAATTCTGTCTACAAAAAGTAAATTATGTTGCCTTATTGAACTTAAATTAACACACTAGATATACATCCTTTGAAACTGTTCCTACAAGTTAGGTCAGATCAAGTCTGAAAAATGTTAAAAACATTTCTCAATTATTATTCTAGTTGTATAGGTTTCTATGCTACTACATGAAACAGTACAGATTAAAATAGTTTATTTTGTCTTAATTTTATTTTGCAATTAAGTATTTTTTACTTGAGGACAGACTACCACAAATGGAAGAACAATGTCCTTGATGAAATGTATGAGCTCTGCTCTGTTTTCATAGTGCCTCACACATGAACAAATATTCAAATCAGTGTATCTGATAAAAAAAGTTTAGTACAACAGGTTGATTTTTGTTTTGAAGCTATGGAAGAGTTAAGAGTTAACAACTCTGAAAATAATTTTTGAAATTCATCCAACACAGAAGCATTAAAGTATGATCCTCTCAGTGCAACTAAAAGCATAACAAGAAAGGATGACAATTATATCAGGTCAGAACTCACAAGTGCACAGCCTTAGCAGCTATGAAAGGAACTTCTCAAAATTAAGTTATTTCGACTCTTTCAGTTTAATATGAAATAACAAACACTGTATAAAATCATCACTTCCCTTAAAGAGAAGCTCTGTATTGGATAATTTTAGACACTTCATTAATTCAGTTTATTACTTGAAAATGTTTACATTTATATGTATCAGATTTGAGTTCTCAAACCTACTTAAGCTACGTATTTTCAAATGAGTTAAATTGTAATACTGCTGTAGTGAATTTTAGTGGGACAGAGACAGCCATGACATAATACATTTTTTACAGCAGAACCTGATAATTGTACATCTTTGCTATCAGTTGGGAATCAGATAGTTCTAAAACTGAAGGAACACCACTTTCCTGGTGCAAACCCCATGGAACATTTACACGAGGTGTAACTGGTGTCAGTCAGCATGTTTTTGGTTTTTGGGTTGTATCTTAAAGGGGAGGATTTTTGTATTGCAGTCCAGAACTGCAGAAGAAGCAGCAAATGGAGAGTGATATCCAGAAACAGTCCAGTAGTCTCTGGCATTTCGAGCCTCAATCAGTTCTGGCCAGACTTTAGCTCATGCTGGTAAACTGTAGACGCCCCTGCAAAAGGAAGATCACAGCTACTGCAGACCCAGGTTGTCTGTGAGATCTCAGAGTCTACAGAGTGGGGAAGATCTATGCAAACCTGTCTGTAGCCATCAGGGCACTGCAGTAACCCAGCCAGTAAAAGCAGGCTGTTTAGGGCTATTACAGACATCTTCATATGACTTTTCACTGTGTGATATAGACATCTTCAGGTCTTTTTTTTAAAACATGAGTTTAGGGTAGTGCTTGATGAATGGGAATGGTAAAAGTGTTGCAGTTTTACTACCTCTCCCTTCCTTTTCTGGGAATTACTGGTGGTTCGGCTGAGATTCACCACTGAAGTGTGTGTTTTCCATGTCTTTGCTTAAAGTTCTGCATTGAAACCAATGAGTGTCAGTCACACTGTTCCTCTCGGGAGTCGTGTATTACCTGTTAAAGGGTAATAACTTTCTTAGTTTCTTTCACCAAATGACTTGTGATTTTCTTATAAAACCAGTAACTAGCAATGTCACGTAAATTTTTGAAAATGTGGACGTAGGCTAATCACAGACAGCCCTTTACTAATCACATTTTTCTCCTTTCCCAACAAGGCCAAGCTCCTTTTGTGAATTTCACTTGACTCTCATTTAAATCACTGGTTTACAACAATTTAATATCTTTTTTTCAGCACTTTCTTTCATAATTCACTGTAATGATCTAGTTGCTGTGGTAGTGGTAGTGTCCTAAATTTGCATCAGGTGAGTTGTTTCAGATCCTTCTCTGTGTTTACAACTTCAGTGATACTAAATATTTGGGGAAGAATATTCCAATTTAGATTTTTGAAAATGGTCTAAAGAAATTAGAAATTCTGAAGAGAATAGGGTGAGAAGTAGATGTCTAACATAAAGGCATACTAAGTAGCAAAAAGATTAATAACACTGGCAAAGTTTATTCAGCAGAAATATGTCTTATACATTGTTGTGAAGGATTATGGGTGTCTTTTATACTTGGCAGAACTAATGGCTGTGAGTCAGGCTTGGCTGTAAGGTTTTATGCATGTGCAAGTTTCTCTAAGAAAACCAATTGAGAGTGGAAACTTCATTAAAATGACAGCTTTTTTTAATCAGTCCCCTTCACAGCTGTCTTATTCTAAAGGGTACAAGAATGATAGCTGACCTTCTGGATATAGAAATGACATTTAAAAATATTAAAAAGTACAGATTAATCCAGTTATAAAAGGAAAACACATTATATCATTTCTTTGTCTTTGGTATTACTGTTTTGCGGTGATAACCTGTCTCAGCTGAAATCTGTGGGAATTTACAATGGATTTTAACTCAGCAAAATGTGCCATCTCCTGACATGGGGAAAAGACTGACTGAAGAGCTTAAGGTGTCTGTTGTACAGTTTTATTTTTGGAAAGTATGCAAATAGAATTCCTGACGTGTTCTCACCAAACTAACATATACTGGGCCTGATTTTTGTTACTGCTGTAAGCAGCTTTCCCACACTCCGGTTCCAAGGATGTGTGCTTGGTAAGTGGGAGGCATAGATTAGAATTTGCAGATGCTGAGGAGAACAAACCCACAGTTTTTATGCTTTTGAACAGATTAGCCTAATTTATGAGTTGTTTCGAAAAAGGCAGGTATCATCAGCCAGCTAATCTTCAGAAAAAGGGAGTCCCAACTAATTAAGTGCCTGTCTTCAGATAATTATTCCAGTCTGCAGAGGATGCATGTGTGAAGTTCCTTAATATGCTACACTGTCACTGGTACATTTGGTGGCATTTTTGGCTCATTGCTATGCTCACAGTGGTGTAGTGGCTGGAACTGGATATCTTCACCCCCATGCCCCCACTCACAGAATGGTTTTTTTTTGTCTGCTATTCTTCTGATTTTTTTTCTGTCTTTATTTACTTCTGAGGGCAACCTGGGTACCTAACTTCCCTGCATCATCTTGTGGCTCCTTGGATCACCCTAGTAGAATCAACCACCTAAGTTTTTGCTGCTGCCTCAGCTGGAAATACTTTGCCCCTTTCTTGTCATCCTAAGTTAATACTCTTGATTTTCAGGAAATTGTTTTCTCACTGTCCATTGCTACATTTGTTGTTCAAAAAAAAAAAAAGGGTAGAAAAGAATTTTTGTATAGTAGTATTCTTGCAGGGGCTGAAAGTAAGTCAGATGAACCTGATAATCATAACTGATGTGGTAGCAGTTGTCCAAGGCTTGGTCTAAAATTAGAAGAATAAGCTGGAATCAGTCCTTTGATTTTTGTCCCTGCTGTATTAACTGTGTTAGTGCTGTTGCAAGTTAATTTATATCAAAGTCTGGGCCTGGTTGGAAAAATTCTAACAGAACATTTCTATCAGACAGTATTAGTTTGTCAGGAAAAACTGGAAATGTAGTAACTGTGTTCAGTTTTTTAATGAAACTAGACAAGTTTCTGGTAAAATCCTGTGTAGTTTCCCAACAGTTCACCTGACCTCATTGTCTCCGTGGTAGCCCATGGGAAACTGCGGAGCCAGGGACTGTGGGGGAGCCAGGGACTGTGGGTTATCTGGATTCCCAGATGACAGACTATATTTAGTTTTCCAATCATGAAAACACAATTCCCTTTTTTTTTTTTCTTTTAAGTCCCCAGCAGTTTTGAAGGGCAGTACATTTTGCAACCTAAAATCTTTTAAAATGGATATATTCCAGATTCTGGAATATGAAATCTCTTTACCTAGAGGAGAATTGTGGGGTTTTTTCTGCAGTGTTTGTTAGTTAGTTAGTTTGTTTGTTTGTTTGTTTTCATTTCTTTTTTCCTAGAATTCTTGAAGGTGGAGAAAAGGCTGTTGGGTTTTTTTAC
The DNA here is from genome assembly GCA_013400235.1 of Oriolus oriolus. NCBI lineage: Eukaryota > Metazoa > Chordata > Aves > Passeriformes > Corvidae > Oriolus > Oriolus oriolus. The sequence goes on from VXBT01007655.1 coordinate 391,492, forward strand.
CCCTGTAATAGATAGGTTTTCATTTTTGACAGAGCACTGTGCTAGCCAAGTTATCTTATCAGAATTTTGTAACTGCCTGCTTCATGCTGTCCTTGATAATTACAATCATCACCATCAGTTTCGTGAGCTTGAAAACGTGTAGGGTTTTTTGCTGTATCTCCTCTCACTGATGGTGTCTAACAGGATCTTTAAGAAGGCATTGAACAAAGAGCATGGTAGCAGTCTCACTGTACAGAAATCTGTATTTTGTTAAAATATGCTTTAGCAATAATTGAAAAGAGCATTATCTTTTCCTCTCTTGCTTCTGTAATGTAGTCTTTTACTAAGCTGATGCTCAGGAAAAAAAACGACAGGGGTGAGAGCTGCCATTGCTTTACAGCTGCAATATCAGCAAGAAGAAAAAGAAATTCCAAAAGCATAGTTGAATCATCTGATAAGCCATGGAAACTTTTTTAAAAGTATGCATATAAGTATAAGAAATTATGAGCACTAGAAGACAGGGGTGGGCTTTGTCCAAATCTAAACCCACAGATCGTTAAGTCGTAGTTCCGTCAACTTCAATTTATAAGGAATGTTAAGGTGGAGGAAGTCAGTGTATGCAATGCAAATTCCCCCAGTGTGATAACAGTGAGCTGGATTTTTTCATTTACTCCTTTTTCCATCAAAACCATTGTACCAGTGCAGAATATAACACAATAATTATTGATTTGAGTTTCTCTGCTACCCATTCAGCAACGAGCCAGCCGTGTGCTGTAATGGCGGCAGGTCAGAGCATCATGAGTCCATCTTTTCTTTCACTGTCTCTCCTAAAAGAAGGCCTATTTATGCCTTTAGTAGCAGATTTACTCATTTTTGCTCAGCAAACACAGAGAGTTTAAACTATTCTAAGACTAGCATAACAGTTTTGGATTTCTAACACCTTCCCACTTCAAAATCTACCCATTTATTACAATGAGCAATTACATAAAGGCTTCAGTATCTTGGCTTGACACATTTTTCAATCTAGCAAAGTCTTGCTCCACGTATTTTTCTATACATGTATGTGTATGGGTAAGGTTTTTTTTTTTTGCATTTTACATTATTAATTAATGCACAGCAATTAATGCCTTATAAACAAGCTATGGCAGCTGTAGTCATTGCAACAGAGATGACAGAGTTCTGTTGCTGCATTTGGCTTTTTGGCCTAAAGCCGTTTAAAAATAGTTAATGGAATTTCATTTTTCACCCTGGTATTTAAACATGATAAATTTTCCCATTAAAGATCGCTGACATTCTCATGTGACAGTAGATGAAGCGGAGTGACTTGAGCCTCTGCCCTCTTGTGGCAGATCAGGTTGATGAAGTAAGCAGCGATTAAGAGAGATTTTCTTCAGCAGTGTCCTTTCTTTTCAGTGGTGTCTATAAAAAAATAAAACGTTTTAAGGGTTCAGCTCTGCAGACACAGAAATCTTTGCCTAGTTCCTAATGGAACCAGGCCCATAGGGAGAAAATGACTGGCATTTCTGATTCATCTCTGCTGTTCAAACTTCTTTAAAGACTGGTATTTTCAAATTTAAAAAAAAAAAGGAGTCCCTATGCCATGGTGATGGATAAAGTTCTGCCTGCAAAAGATGACTCATATTTTCTGCAGCTTATAGCAGACAAAACATCAAATATAGGATTAAGTTGTAACAGTTCAATCCCATCTTCTAAAGATGCCATGAAGAGTCAAATGAAGGCATATTTAATCATGGTGTACTTCAATGTAAGTGTTAAACAGAGAAAACTAGTGTATGAATGTCCTCATACTAAAAGGAATCAAAGGAGGATAGTTTGGACATTTGGGCAAGGAAGAAACTCTTTTCTCCTTTGTTGCCCTAGCAGCAAAGTACTTTTCAATAGTACTTTTCAAGGCCCTTGCTGATTCAGCAAATTCCCTTTCTTGTTTCGAGCTTCTTCATAGTTTGTGGGTGGTTCACTGTGAGAAGAGGTATAATAATAGAAAAATGATAGTGGTACACGGGTGAACAGAAGTAGAGAGTCATGAAGAATTTGTGAAGACAAGCTAAAAAGCTCTGGGTACATCAAAAGCTATAGGAGGTTATAGTAAATGAGTGATTCTAATTGAAATGTAGAAATACAGAAAAACATAGCTAAGGGAGACTGGAGGTCAGATTTTGCTTGTCTGTGCAGAGCTGCCCTTCCAATTCACTCTTGGAACAAGATCAGAAGGATAATCTTAGCTCCAATTCAATATAAAAAAAGGCTGAGAAACTTTCTGAGGTGAGAGAAAGAAGAAATAAGAAATTATCTGTTAAAAATATCAAATTAAATCAAAACAACCACCCTCCAAACAAAAAACAACAACAAAATCCACGAATGCAAAAAAAACTAGCCTAAACCAACCAACCAAACTACTCAAGGTTCAGCAAGTTGAAAAGTAAATTCAGGATAAGTATAATGTTGTAGTAATATACTTATTTAGTAATGTATTTTATTTGATTTTTGCGACATGAATTAGTCATAGATCTGAAGAGCAGCAATTATTTCTGTTTAAATCTGGTGTTCAGTTCTTTAAGATCAGAAATCCCCTCTGTTTAATGAGTAAAATGTGACACTCATGTAGCAGTTGATTGCTTTGAGCTCAGCAGTGCAGAGATCTCTCCCCCAGAGGCTTTAGTGACCACCAAGTACTATGATGTGCTACACGATTCAATACCAGCAAAGGTATCCACCATAAATGAAACCATATAGTATTCAGATATCAGATTGCTGGATAAAACTGTCTGTAAGCGAGGTAAAACAAGAAAACAACTGAAAACCATAAGAATAAAAAGTAAAAACAGGAAAGTAAGAAATACCAGCTCTTAAAGTTTGTAAGGCTGCTTTAACAATGTAATGACATCTTGTTCTTTTTGTAATGCAGTGTCTGCTGAATGTCCTAGCCAGTCAATACCAGGGAATATTCTAAGAATCAGTCAACAGAATGCTATTGATTTGGGGAAATATGAGGAAAAACAAGAACAAAAGGCAAAAGAGAGGACAATGGAGCTTTTGCCATGTGTTTTGCAGAGTGTGCCATGTGTGTTTCAGCAGCTTTAGCATTTCTGTAGTTTGTAATGAATGGCACCCTTAATGCCTTCCTATCTGACCTTGCCACTCCGTGTTGTAGATTTTAAGACACCTTGACACCAAAATTGTTATCAAAGAAAGAAAGAAAGAGATACTGAGAGGGATAGAGGAAAGAGAGGGAGAGAAAGACAAAAACGAAGAAAAAGGAAGGAGGAGAAAGGAAGGAAAGAAGAAAAAGAAAGGAAGAAGGAAGGACAAACGGTGTGTGTACAAGGACTGAAAGCAGGCAGAGCAGTAGCTGACACAAGAAAACAAGGGCTGTGAGTGGGTGTTGGGACTGGGATGGCCACACACAGACAGGGTGGGTAGGAAAGCAGTGGAGAGAGGTGAATGGGAGAGCAAAGCCAGGAATTACTGGTGTGTGCAGTAAACTTGCTTACAAAAAGTATTTGGGTTACTGCTGGCTTATACATTTAATTGAAATTTTTTTTAAAAATCCACTGTGGATTAGCATCCATGTAGCTGTGAGCGTATTTATTATTAAATCCCACTTCTTCATGTCCTTTGTGTACTGCTACCATGAGCAGACAACCTACCATTTTTCAAACATCTGTTTTGAAAGACTTGTGAATATTTGCTTACAGTAGCATATATTTAACATTTAAGCACTTTCAGCATCTCTTTGAAACAATTAGCTCATAATGAGCAGCTTCCATGCTAGCAACCTATGCTAAAATGCTTATTAAAACTTTAAAATGTTAAGACTGACTTTAACAAAAAAAGGCCACACAACCATGAGCTGTCTTGGGAATCTTTCTGAGGTGTTGTTTCTACAAAGCAGAAAATAATTGCTGCAAAAGTTTTATTTTACTCTAAGCTTTTGTGCCAGGACAGTATCTGAAAGTATCTCAAAACCTGCTGGAGTGCTTTGTGACAGATTCCTGAAATATCTTATGAACAAAATTTTGACACAGTATATCATAAAAAGGATTTGGAATTTTCTTGGCCTTCCTCATGAACTTTTATCTCACTTCCTTCATCATCCTCAGGCCCAAGGTGCTACCCTGACAACCTGGCTGTAATAACTAGTTTTGACAAAATACTCAAGCTGGATGAAAAAATGGAAGGCAGAGAAAGTGTTTCCTGGCACTGCCTGCTACAGAGAAGGCAGCTGACAATGAGATCTTGCCACAGGGTTAGACCATCAAAAAGAGAAACTTGTCTCCCAAACAGGGCTTTTTCCTGTGTTTCTTAGACACAGAATAGTGTTGCGGGTATTGGAGAATTTTGACTCCTTAAGGCTGTCCTTGAAAAATCAGCAGAGTTCCTTTGCGGAGATCCTCCCAGAGATCCCAGGAGTCTTAAAAAAACCAAACAAACAAAAACACAACCAGAAAATCCAAACAGCAGAAAAATACTTCAGCCTTGGAACTTGAATTCTTTAGTTCGCTGAACCACAGAAATATAAATAAATAAGTTAAAAATCTCTCCTTCTTCCCCCTAAGCTTTAGGACTCTATTTTTGCTTTAAGATGTAAACCCTTCTCTTCCAAATGCACCTAAACTGTAATTTGCAACTTCTAGACACTTCGTAAAATCAAAAAAAATCCTAGAAGAGACTTACTAGTTTGTGAAAACTATTCTATTAGAGGTTTTCTTTCACATTAAATATATATAAGAAGGAGTTATTTTAAGATTATGACAAATTTAAAAAGCAATGGTGCTATGAAAAATATATGGAACACACACGTGTGTGGAAATTCAAGAGCAATAATTTGTTATTGATAGGCCCCTTGGTCCAGAAGTAGCCTTGGTGCTTCCATGTACAAGAAGAAATTTTTGTCATGACTTCAGTGGCCTCGTGTATTTAGATTAGATGCTTTACCCCAGCATCCTCGGTCTTGGTTCCTTTTGTCTTATTATGTGAATTGCATTCCCATACATCATATTCTATGCTATAAAAAGATACTGCACTTATGAAGAAGCAGTGGAAACTGAGAGACATTTATTTGTAGGATCTGGAGTGCAAATATTTGAAAGTACTTCCCTTTTTCCTTCATATTGGAACAGATTTGAAATACTATTCTAAAATATGCATTGAGAATCACAGTGATAGAATGTTTTCACATTTTCTAAATAGACAAGAGTTCTTCTAAATTGTTCAGATTCTACGTACATAAATTAAATAACCAATACATCTTCAGTACACCTTGTTTTCTGTGATTATCCGTGTAATTACCATAATTGCCCATTGTATTCAATGCATCTTGGTAATAGTCTAACTGCTGTTATATTCCTGAAAATGTCATATTACTAGTCATTATCAACCTGAGAGCATATGTGCTTGGCATCATAAATGATATATCATCTCAAAGAGAAATAATCAGCTTGTTCTTTGCTAACTTGGCTAATTTTGGGGTAGAGGAGGAATCTACTTTTAAAATTTTTCTATTTTAAGTATCTGAGTATTGCTTTGGATAATGGTTTTGCATCCATCGTGAAATAAACTTCTGTGAATAACTTGAGCTAAATTACCCACATTACAACTTGACCAAAACATCAACTTCCCCAGCAGACAGCAAAATAAGGTACATAATAATAGTAATTAAAAAAAACAAACATGATAAGAAAAATAAGATTTGGTCATTCATATTCAGCAAAAATTCTGAGGTTCATTCTTCTTCCACTGTTAAGTATATTAATGCGAGCCTTTAAAGGCAAATGTGATTTTTGCCTGCCCATTCTCTGAAGCAACATGAGCCAAACGTGAGCCATCCAGCAGCTGTAGAGCTTCAGTAGTACAGCACTAACCATAGCTCCAACACCCTGCATCGCAGCAGTACACAGCTCCTGTTTGGAAGATGCTTTCCTCTAATTCAGTTCAAAACGTGGGAGACTGGCACTGCGGCTGCTGGTAAAAGACAGTGTTGACATATCCTCTGTTAATATCATATGATTTATTGTGTCATTCAGCAGGCTTGGAATCAGTCTTTTATTTAGTTCCAGCCAGAAGATTTCTCCTTCTTTTGCTGGAGATTTTTCATGTAGGGTCCTCTGGATACAGAGGACAACCTTGCATATCCAAAACTTTCAAGCACCCAGAGAAAAAAAGAAACACAAACAAACAAAAAACCAAAATAAAATTAAAACTTTACTACTTATGTTTGTGGTTTTTAAGTGTGCTTAATATAGTTAAAATACCTTAGTATAAGAATATTATACTTAGTTAATGTATTTGTTATTTACTTATATATAAGTATATAGTATATATATATATATAAGAATAAGTATAAGAATATTATTTTTAGAGGATGAGTACCTACAGTTACCACTTCAACATCAGCTGGGTTTTGAAGCACAAACCACTGAAAAAACAGGCCTCTGTTTTGCATAGGTTGGACATGTCAAAATTGAAGGCATATGTTTAAATCTTTGTAATTATCTCTACCTGTAAAGTTAATAAGCGATTAAGTCTGTCTGCAAAAAAATTCTGTGGCAAACAGATCCATTATTTTCTGTGTTAGCCTGCATGGTAGCCTTTGCCGATGGAATATTATGTCTTATTAGTGGCGAGTTTATTTGTTCCTATGCCTTTAGTTTTGTGTTCAGAGCACTACGTGGTTCATAAAAACCTGGGAATGCAATTATTCTTTGTGGTTTTTGGAGGGGGGTCTAATTAACCAGGTCTCCACTGTTACAGGCACAGCTGTGAAAGAATTGACTGTGACATGAGTTATGTATCCCAAACTGAAGGCCAGGTTGCTCTGTAGAGGATTATGTTTATTATTTGAGAGTAGAATCAACAACAAAACATATAATTAACATCAAAAGAATACAGATACCATCACTTTGTTGTTTCAGGTGATTTCTTTTTCTTTGACAGGTATGATAAGTTGTTCTTTTAAGGTTAACCTGTTCTTTTAAAGACTGAAATCATCACTGAGTAAACTTCTGTGATGGTTTAGAGCTTGAGAAGTAGATTCTATTTAGTAAAAATATTCCATAATGCTCTGAAATGTGTTAAAATGACCCAATTACTGTACTTGCCAAGAAAAAAATCTAACTTAAATATCAAAAACTACATAAAATCTATTGCAAAGAGACAAAATATCAAAACATAAGTGAAGTCAAGGGCCACACTTTTTTTAACTACTGTCATTTCCTCAATATAAAATGTGTGTATTTCCTCATTCACCTCCAGTGTCCAATGGTTTCAAGGACCAAGCCTCAGTTGACTTCTACAAATGTAGACAGAGATGTGATATATGTGCAAACAAATGAAAATGTTTTCAATGGGAAAGCAGGACTTACAAAAGTTGAGAACTCCTAACTTTGAAATCTGTGGTGTATTAAAGGAGATGTGGCAGATTCAATCTCTAGGCTATCATAAAATGGACTAAACCTCTAAAGTATTTTGAGAGCTGAACAAAGTGTAAGTACCTCACTTGGAAGTATTACACGTATTATTTTTTCTTAATTTTGTGTTTAGAAACTTCTGCATTCATTCAGATTTATTTAACCCAGAATGATTACAGATACATATGTGAAAATGAAGGCCAAATTATTTTATACATTAAATAATAGGCATTTTAGAGAAATTTCTTTATTTTAACCATGAGCATTGAATTTTAACTGTTTTTTCCCCGAAACTTAACTGCTACAAACCTTTTTTTCAGCAAAGGAATTCAACATTTGAGGCCATGAAGCAAAACCACTGATTTTTTAAAGATTTAATTAAAGAACTGTTAACCTAGCCATACAAACAAAAGAACTTTAAATGGTCTGAACTTTACAAACATGGAGAAGTAAGTAAGAGAAAACACATCAAAGATGGAGTGAATAAGATAAAGGTATGATTCTATGATTGTTCTTAATGTAATCATCTCTCAGTCTCTGTTTCATCTGATTGGTAAGACTACACACTTGAAAGCTGTAGATTTACTCAGTTCTTTGTATTAGTCTCTTCTGTATCTTTTACTGTCTTAAGCCATAGCCAGTTTTTATTCTGATAAGAAGATAATAACTATTCCATAATGTTTGGATAAATAAAATCCCCATCAAACATTTTTTGTGCACCTACAGGAAGAAAGCTGAGTTTAAAGCAACTTTCAGAAAAACAAACAAATCAGTAAGGAATTTCTTATTTCTTAATAGACTACTATGTTCTCATTTTTCTGTCTATCTAAAGACATAAAATCACCTGCAAAAATCCTAACCTGGAATTGTGCCCATCATCATTTTACAGTCCTTAAAAAGTGCGAAGTACAGTCCTTCAGCTATGATCCCATAAGTTTATGGGTTAACCTTTGCTATTCCCTGTATTCAGAGCTTCTCCACAAGGTCATACATTTGGAGTTATGAGTTTGTTTCTGATCCCATACGGCAAGAAAACTTTACATTGGTTCATGGAGTCTGATTCCCTGTTGTAAAAGTGTTTGCATCTGCCTCAGTTGTTTTAGGAGCCCTGAGAAAGGATCCATCTCACTTCCTTGAAAGCTTCCTGTGAAGTGGTGTCGCACAGTGCTTACACAGTGGACTGCTGATATCAAGGCAAAGGTTGTCCTATAAATTATTTTGATGTGGGTATATTTCTTCATATTTGCTCTTTATCAGAAAAACATATATCAGCCCTTTATCAGAAAAATCTCCTGGAACAACAGTGGCAGGGATAGTAACTTTTTAACCATGCTACCTGAACTCTGTTCAGAACAGATCTAGGAACAAATTAGAGAGTTGTAATAGACTAATGACTTATCTATGTGATTATTACTACTATTGTCAAAGAACTGAAACAGAAAAAATTCTATCGTGGATGGATTTAATGAGTCAGCTCAGATTATTCAGTGTTACCACAGCAATCAGACTGACTGTATATAAAACAATTTCCATGAATATTTTTCCAGCCTGAAGAATAATCAGTTATGTGTCAGTGTAGACTGACTAACCATCCCATGTATCTTGCACTACAGACTAAACAGATGGTTTTTAATCTCTCTCTTATGAAATCATTATGGCCTCTGGAGTTTAGCAGTGTAGTAGATGATAACAAATCCCAGGAATGAGGGGGATGAAACTTTGTAGCTGTTGCTTCAAAATACAGGAGTTTAATGTATGATGAATGGCTATTTATGGTTTGTATAATACCATCTGTGTGAATAGCAATTTGTGTCATATGAACTAACAGGTTTCTATCCTGGTTTTCCAATCCAGTACTGAAAATTTAGTAGTGAGGGTTAGTTTCCTTCTTGTCTTCACAGCATTTGTAGAATTACAGTAGAATAAATTATTGGCAAGAATGAGCTAAAAAGAAATAAATACACTGAGGAATTGTGTTGACACATTGTAGTACATAGGAGTAATACTATTGATACAGAGTGAAAAATAGATTTCCCTGAAGTCAATTAGAATTTTGCTACTGGATTCCACATTGCCAACATTTCACTGCCAGTATATAGTTTGGCTGTTTTTACCTTTAATTAATGTACCATTCATCTGTTTTCCTACCCTTCCCCACTTATTTTCTCCTCTTCCTATTCTCCCTCCCTCCTTACCTCTCTTTGGTTCCTGTCCTATATCTGCTACATCTGCCAGGCAGTTAAATTTTAAAATAGCTTTTCCCTTTGAAGTGCTAATACCAGCACTGCTATTTCTATAGCAAGTAACTTCACTGACTGTTGTGGTTTGCTTTTACTCTTTGTTTTGTGTGTTTGTACGTGCATAAGTGGGTGTTATGTGTTTTTAAGAGTGAAGAGGTGTAAAAAATGGAAAGAAAGAAAAAAATCTCCCAATTAAGTTTTATAAATGAAAGGTAAATCCCAACTGCTCCACATCAGGCTGTGATTTTGTCAGATCTCATGAGCTAAGCAGGTTGAACTTGGTGAGTAATTAGACAGGAGACTGCTGAGGAAAGCCCAGGGTGCTGTATGTGGTGCACAGAAGATTCAGTAGCTGCGACGGTTCCTCTTCAGAAAGGATTGCTTGTGTTGTTCTTCTTTCATTGAACCCATCAGTGGCTATGAAACATGACAGGTCTGTGCAGAAAATCTGTTTTGGAAAATAATACTTTTACTACTTTAATACTGCCAGAAGGTAGGAGGATGTTCTGAAAGGACTACTTTGTACATAGACTCATTTACAGTCTTTAACCATCTGGCCAAGGATAGGAAAGTAGATGAACTGTACACCAGAGACAGAATACTGGACCTTTGATCAGTTCCAGCATGTGAAGTATTCCATTTTTGTGTGTTGAGCACTTGAGCAATCACTGTCGTCTTCTGCAAGATGTCTCTTTTTGCTGTTGCATATGATATGCATGTGTGTGTTTATTTTAGACTGTCCTTATGTGACCATTTTACACGGTGCTGTGCACTTATTTAGCAAAGTGAAAAAAAAGCATTCCATGCTTGGGTGTTAACCTTAAGGATTTTGTGAGTCCTGACTGCTGCTGTAAGATTTAGAAAGCTCAGAGGTGGACACTTTAAATACTTTTGCTTCATTCATGAGTGTGTTGCATCTTCCACAGAAGTTTTCTCATTGATTTACAGATATAGAAAAAGCCCCACTGATTAATAATGAATTCAGCAGTTATGTGTGCACTAAGAAAATTAATCACTTGCACTATCTGGACTCCTTTGGGAAAGATAATTTGAGATAACTGGTCTGTATAAATCAGGAATGTACTTATACTTTGATGAGTTTAACAGTGGGTCAAAGCTTGATGGCTTTTGTTAAGCTAGGTCCTCTTGTATGGCTGTTTCTTTGAGATGCTTCTGTTTGTTTACAAGAAACTACAAAATCTTATTTCCTTGAACAAGGCACTGGAGTATTTCTTCACTCCTTGCTCCAAGCCACTTTCAGCTCACTAGCCCACAAAACTGTCTCCTTTTCTAAGCTTCTTTCAAGGCACCTGGGGGCAAAGTCAAAAGATACCTGCCTACATTCTCTAACTTTCCCAGACTTGTTGGGGAGGTTAGAGAGGGAGGTTATGGTCACCTAAATCTTCATATAAAAGTTGAGAATTAAAATCTTTTTCTCTTGAATAAGAACGTCTTTTTGATTCAGCAGGTCCTTGGGGTTTTTGAAAGATAGCTAGATATAGCAGTTACAGCTCCCAAAGTGTAAATGATTCTTAAGAACAACTTAAGGGAAGGCACACCTCTGAAAATATGGGGTGGGAATTCTGTAAATCAATTAATAATGATATGTATATTTCTAGCCGAGATTTACATCTTTAATAACAACATGTGTATTTACATCTGAGATTTTTCACTGTCACACAGCTTTGTTGCTGTGCCCAGTGGCTGGGCAAAATTTGGAGGTTTGTAGATTATTCCCATTAGAAGGGGGAGCTGTTAACAGAGATTGACCTTTTTTCAGTGCAGTCCTATTTCTAAGAAGCAACATTACAAAAATACTTTTTCCTTGAGCATAGCAGAAATTACACATATTGAAAAAGCTTTTTTCTTTTTCAGAGATTCAACCCGGGTCAGTTTGTGCCAGCAGCCCAAAACCTGTCTAGGTTTACTCCTCGGTACGTGTTCTTCGGCAGTAATTTGACATGAGCTTCTACATATTACCTCTTTCTCCACATTTATGCATGTCCTACATGCATGGCCTACATACATTGTGTCACTTTTATTTGTATCCTTCTTAAGAAACAGCAAAACCACTACACCCACTTCCTTAATATTCTGACCTGGCTTTTTCAAGCTTTTGTTTTGTACAGAGATGTGTAATTGTGTTTGGGGCTTAGAGACTAAAATCATTTCAGTCACTTGTTTCAGCAAAGGAGCATAATGACTTCTTACATCCATCTTAAATGAAGAGGGACAGCTATACCCAAGAGCTGCAATGAGGTTTACCTGACCCATAATTTCACAGCATTATAAACCACATTTCAGCTGAAATATCAGTGCTAGCAAAACAATAACAGTCTTGGTTCAGTATTGTGGTATAGTGAGTTTTCCTTCCAGTGATCTCATGTCTGTTCCTCCACAAGCAGGAAGTGCGTTGAGGTTCTGAAGAGCTGCAACATGCTTTATTCTTTGGCAAATTGCACAGCTTCAGGAGGATGCTCAGAGACTGTATACTGTAGACATCAGCCTTGTCTGCAACGTGCCCTACCTTTGTATAGATCATTTTGGACTGTTTTCAGGGTGAGAGAACTACAAAAGCAATTGCACTTTAGTTACAGTCTGCTCTGAGTCTGCAGAAGGTGCAACTCAGCTGGACTAACAATTTGGAGTAATGTGGTTTTTTGGATCATCTTATTTCTTGCTGTGATTTTTTCAGTCACCCTTCATATTTTCTCTCTTTCTTCAGTTCACTTCCTCTGGTGACACAATTCAGGGTAACGCAATTGACATATGAATGAGGGTATTTAAAATCGAGGGCAATTTGAAAAATCAGAAATAATGTATGTAGCAAAGTGTTTCAGCTTCGAAAATTATCTACACTTGTTTGGAATGCCTCAGAACCCTTCAGGAATGACAGAGTTGCCCCCCTTTAGGAAAATAAATCTGTCATCTTTCAACATCATTGATGTCCTATCAGTAATTTGTGTCTATTGCTTTATTGTTAATAAGGATTTCTAACAGTCTTTCTGGCTTCAGTAAGAAAAAGTCATTTAATGAAAATTAAGATGTCAGAAATTACAATACTCAGTGACCAGATAAACATGAGAGAAGATGCATTTCTCTGGAATATTTCAGAGGTTGTTACTGTATTGAATAACAGAAGTTATTCAATAAATCAAGCCCTGAGCTTTTATATGACAAAGTTCCCATAGGTTTCATACAGATTGAAATCCACATTTGTCCAGATAATCTGACTTTTATAAAGCTGAGAAGAAAAGTTCTTTGGAGAATGAGGAAAAGTTGAGTCAAACTCACTCTTAATGAACACTAGTGCCTTGAGTACCAAAAGGTAGATCTGCCCCTTTATTTGTCAGACATTTAATGCACTGAAAATTAATTGACAATCAAGACAAAAGACACTTTTAATGCCTTGAGTTTTAGTCTGTGCCTCAGACTGAAAAAAAATAATGATAATTCATTTGAAACCACAGCTTCCATGTAGTGGCCAGAATTAGTCATAAATCAGACCAACTTCATGAACCTTAGCAGATGAATAACTGTGACCAAGCTTTGAATATTAAGCCTTGAATCAAGAAAATGTCATGTGAATTTCAGGCCAGGAATATTTCATATAGATGTACTAGTGTAATTTGCTTTTAGTTTTATTAATCAGGATTGATTCTATCATGCCGTATTCTTCCTTCAACGTAATTTATTTTCTAGAAATAAACCTAGACACATGTATGTTTATATTTTATATAATCTACTGTAATTAGGGATTTCATGTTAGATGTAGTGAGCCCTCAGAGAAAATTCAGTGAATGCAATCCTGGCTCTGATGAATTAACTAGCAGAATTTCTTTGATTTTTGTGTGATTGGGATTTCATCCCAAGTCTTAGACAGAGATACACCAAGACCAAATGTCTAGATGTGGCAGCACTGAAACTTGATTCACAATATAAAAAAAATATTACTTGAAATATCTCCAATGAATCTGTGTCCATGTAATTTCAGATACTGTGTTAGTGGAACTATGCATCCATCTTTTCATACCAAAAAGGTATCAGCAAGGATATTAATAATTTTGTAGAAACATAAAGTTGTACTTCAATAAATAATAATAATATAAGAAATCCAGACTTTGAAGTTTTGCATACTTTGATAGCTACGTAGTTCTACCACTATCACTGAGAGGACACATGAATGAAATTGCCCAGGCAATCCTTCTGTAATAAGGAACTTGGAGAATTTCCAAAGCCAGAAGAAATGAGAGGAAAGCATGGAAAATAGGTCCACTCTCCCCCTCCTCTAGCTGTGGTGATTTTTCTATGAATTGTAGTACTAGGCCATTTTTTAGTAGGAAGTGTAGCACAGCAGATAGACTGGACTTTCACCAGGCTAGTCATGACTGTTTTTCTCCTTTATGTTTTTAATTATACTACATCTTTATCCCAATCTCTATAACAGTTGACATCTCATGCACCTTCTCATTCAGCACCTTTGCTTGCTCCAGAGTTTAATGGTAGTAACCTGGAAGCAGTCATCAGTGTGTGGGCAACTACTGACATGGAAGACAAGAAGACCTGTATGAAAATTGTGAAGTGGATAAGGACCTATAAAGGAAGAGAGTTTATGCTGAAAAGAGATCAATGCATGAACGGAACTTGCTAGGTTTGTTAAGGCTCAGTTCTTATTATTTCTGTATCCCTTAATAAATTCATTAATAATCTTAGCAAAAAGGAAAATGCGTAACTTGCTGTTGATTCTCAACTTGTCACTAGCACACACAAAATATTGGAGCCAAGCAATGGTGTTGTATTAGAGGATAACAAAATTCAGGATTATGCACCGCAGCCCAATAAAAATTTGATATAAACTGGTAAGTTGCAAGTCAAAAGTTGTATGGCATGAGAAAGACTTGTTGGTATTGAGCACAGGAAAAACCAAAAGCTGTCTGCATAGGAAAGTCATGAAAGAATGTGAGGCAAATCCCACCTTTATCAATATTTAAGTGGGGATGAAGAGACCATCATGGGCATTACTAGTAAGAGTTTACTGGAATGCCATGTATAAAACTCTGTCCATCTCTCAGTGTTTAAAAATTACTTATTCAAACTATAATAGATCATAGACATCATCAGGGAAATCCAGAACCTGATTTATGGAAAGAGGTTGAAAGAGGATGTGCTTCAATTGAAGAAAAACGTGAGTGTTGTATATAAATATATCAATAGGTGAGCAGAAGAGAATAATACTTAGAATGTTATGGGGAGAGAAAGAAATGGGACAATTTCTTATCAGAGGAGTGATGCTCAGGCACTGCCTTCACTAGGAAGAGTGAAATGAACTGATTTTAAGGTGAAGCACCTTATCAGATCACAGAGGATGTTAGGTAATGTCTGCTAAAAAGCAGAGTTTTGGATGGTGATTCAGAGGTTTTAATCAAGTTCCACTTTTGTAGTTTTTCAGATGAGTACATCAGTTTTTGCAGGAAACTTTTGATTCTGACAAAATCCTTTTTTCTTTTCCAAAAGAAGTAGGTAGAACAATTCGATCTACTACTATGCAGTTATGTTAGAACACCAGTACTAACAGCAAAGAAGTAATATGGTGGATATAGTCTGCCTTATCCTATTTCAGCTTAATTTTAAAAGTTAAAAATATAGCTTTACTTGTGTTCTTCTCCTACAGTAAGAATGGCTTCTAATATACATGGGAACCTTCAGAATTCACAGATGTCATGAAAATGGGAAAATTTGGAAAAAGAGGACAATTAAGACTTTTCTCTGTAGAAAGCAAGTATGTATTATTTTTTAAAAGAAAATTCAACTGTAATTCTTATGTGCTATTGTGCTGTGTAGTCTAAATGTAGCATTCAAGTATTGAACCTAGGGATTTTTAGTCTGAACCACAACACAGCCTTAACTGTGGAGTTACTCTTTTGTGTGTGAGAAACAGAAATCTATGGCATAATGCAAAAGGAAATTTAACATGTGCTGTGTAATGAATTCTTCCCATAAAACTGCTCTACTTTTTCATTTGTTTTCTTCTTCCTCCTTACACAGCTTTAAACTTCTTCGCCTATGATTAGCTATCTTAGAGCCTGTGAAAATTTGGGGGATCTCTGTCTAAAGCTTATGAACTCTGTCTGATACTTGGAAATCTCTCTATATAGCTGTGTCAGGTTGAAAATTCTTTGCTAATCTAAAATCCACAAGAGGTGATTTTTGCCCCGAGCACATGATCAATAAGAAATTGTTAAACCTCGATAATATTCTATTCAAATACAGTCCCTTGGAGCATGACAATGCTACCAGGTAGACCAACCTGATTTTTATAGAGGAAGTGAGGCAGTAATAAGTAGGTGATAAATCATCTATTCTGCACAAATTTCATCACTTGAGTAGGGAGCTGCCTGACTAAGAATGTAAGGTGGCTTCCTGCTTGGTGTTGTGAAGTGTATCTTGGACTAAATATTGCAGGGGGATGGTGGACTTGGAGGACTTCTACCTATATTTGGAGTGGAAAACGAAGACAGAGAAATGCAAAGGGCTTCCTGCATTTAACAGCTGTTCTGAAACCCTTGAAGTCAGAGTGGTCTTTTGCCCCTTCTGTGAGGAAACTCAAAGTCCAGCGTACTGCTAGTTTAACAAATGGTATTTGAAGAAATCGGCACTGCCCTCAGAAGAGAAGGCAGCAAAGCTCTGTGCCGGAGGACTGGGGAAGGAGCCAGCGTTGCTGCCTCAGCAGACCAAGGCAGGCTCACATGGACACCAGTGATGTGTTGCATGGAAAAACCTGGCTCCAGCAAGTGGCGCGTGGCCGAGCAGTTGTTTCACCAAGGCTGAGGAGGGGTTTTCGACACATTTGAGCAAATGAGCTTAGTCCTGCTGCCGTGATCACGGCCACACGGATGTCCGGCATGCTCGTACTGCCCGGCTGGCCCCTCCATGCCGGCAGCTCGGGGCTTGCGGGGCTCTGCTCCACAGCCAAGGCGCCCGGCGGGCCGCTGGCAGCCAGGAGACGAGGAGGAGCTGCGGCTCCCGCCCGCGGCCCGTTTCCCGTGGAGCTGAGGATGCTCCCGCGTCCAGCGGAGCGGTGACTGCAGCCCGCTTCGTGGCGCGGAGCCTTCCCAACTTCCCACGGCTACCTCGGGCTTCCCCGGTGCCGCCTGCCGGGAGCGGGGGGTGCCGCCCGGTGACCTGTCCAGAGAGCCCCCGGCACTCCCTCAGACCGGGCAGCGCACGGGCACCCGCGGCGAGCCGGGCGCCCGCGCGGCTTCCACCCCTCCCTCCTTCCGCGCTGCGGAGCCCTGTGCCGGGGGCGCGCTCCGGGAGAAGGGACCGTCCCGTGCGCCCTGCCTCTCCCCAGCCCCCGCGCCTGCCTCCTCCCCTGGTCACTGGGACTGATGAATTAATCATGATGTGGCTGCTGTTAATGCATTTATGTGGAGCGGGCTGTGCCAGTGGCTCGCGGCGCG